>OY986048.1:19558160-19886475 GCA_963920205.1 Stenodema calcarata
TCGCAAGCTCTCCAATATATTCAGTCTAATGTAGATCCGTTAGCATATCGCAAGGTGGTTGTCTGTACGGATTCATTAAGTACGTTGCAGACACTTTCCAGTCAATACCTTAAAAAATTCAGGAACCCCTTTATTACTACCATAATTAAACGAATATCAACGCTCAAGGATATGGGAATAGAAATCATATTTCTATGGGTTAAGTCACATGTAGGTTTATTGTTCAATGATAAAGTTGATATCGCCGCAAAGAGGGCATCGCGGGAAGGTCTACCATTATATAATCCGATATTAAAGGAAGAATTGTACACTGAAATGAGATCTCACCATCATATGATGTGGCAAAACTTAGGTATATAGTCAGGGGGAGCAAGGGGCGTTCTACAAGAAATTAAACCCGAAAATCAGCACGGTACCATGGTTCAAACGAATAGATAAACCGAAGCGATTTATACGCATTTTCTGCAGACTGAGATCTAATCACGCCATAAGCCCTGTGTATCTAAACCGTATAAACCGTAGAGAAAATGCTATCTGTGATGGCGGTCATCCGACAGGTAGCTTGGAACACCAGGTGATGGAGTGCCCTACTTACAGCATACAAAGAAAAATCATGTTTGACAGGCTAGTAAGTAAAGTAGCATGTCCTTTCAATTACGTGACCTTATTACTCACTGAAAATATAGAAGCGTGGAACGACATATACATTTTCATAGAAGAGAACAACATAAAAGTATGAAAATAAGTTAAGAATAATTAGATTATAAGTGAGGTAGATGTATAAAAATGATATGATATCGATTGGACATAAAATGTACATAATTGAATAATATTATCATGATTAAATTGACAAGAGAATTGTATAATTATTTTGAAAGTTATAATGGTTATTTTGAAATGTGGAATCTTCATTTGAGTGGTAAATTTATTAATTTAATGCTAATTAAGAAGTATGAATTAAGTATAGATTGACCTTGGAATGTTATGGCTGTATGTTATGTGACTATGCCTTGTTGACGCAATTTGCGGACACGTGAAAATACTCGTAGAAGACAAGGAAACATCTGGTCCAGAGTAATCCGTGGATTAATTGCTCTGCCCGAAGTACAAATTTGTTATCCGTGAGCCAGATCCAATCTGCTCTCGGTATTTGGGACTGAGGAATGGGACACTGCAGTAGGTACGACCATCTAATTGCCAAATCCCCCCCAGCTTTTGGACATTTCAACTCTAAACACAACGTTGAAGTCAAAATTGCAATTGGAATGACAAATATATAGGTAATTATAATTTTTGGCAGTGGATTCAGGATGGTCTGAAACGGATATTGGTATGAAAATTTTTCGAAAATTCGAGTTTTTCAAAATTTTGGACCGAGAACAATAGTTTTCTTCGAACATTCGCTAAAAACGCGAGGAAAAAAAATCAAGTTTCATTTTCAGTTCCGAAACTACGAATAAAAGATGAAACTACTTTAGTTTTTATTCGCAACTAAATTAGTTTTAGTTTCAACTGTTGGAACTAAAACTAATTTAGTTCCAAAAGTTAGTTTCGAAGTTGCGAATAAAAACTAAATTAGTTTTTATTTTAAATTTCGGAACTAAAAACTAATTAGTTTTTAGTTTCAACTTTAGTTCAACTAAATTTTTATTCGAATAATCCCAACTCTGATATCAAACGTGCTTGAGTGTAAACGTCCCTTCGGAAACTTCAGGTCAAATCACTGTAAAATGCTAGTGAAATTTAGAATCACTAGTTGACCGGGGGACCAAACACGTTACGCTAGTTGGAAAAGTTCTGTACAATACCAAGTCCTTGTAATACAGAAATGTTACAGAAACTTTAGAGAAAACCCTGTAATTTGAAAGCAAAACCTGTAACTTGCAAGGAAACCTATAATTTCAAAGAAAAGCCTGTAATTTCAACAAAACAGATTATTTTTAAAAATAAATGTAATCATACATTGACTAAAAGTACTGTAATTACCATTTTCATGTTTTCCGCCCCTGGGAGGTAGGCAACATTTTTCAACATTTCGGATTTTGACTGCTCCAAAATTATTTTTAGAGTAAATGGACGATTCCCGACAACTTTTGTTCAATGCAAAAAGTCTCTAAAGTGGATACTTTAGTGGATACCACCACCCGTAACGTGCGATCTTAGCTCATTTGCTGATCTGGTTTTTGTTGTGGACACGGTTGAAAGTATACTTTTGGTGTATTTTCTATCTCAATCAAGTCCCACTGATGAAATTCTTACTCAACCCCCCCTCCCCTGTAGGTTAGTTGAGGTTTTGAATGTAATTTTAATATTAGGTGTATGCTGAAGTTTCTCAGATTGTTCCTACTTATACATTTATGTACCCTGAAGTTATACAATCTGAAGATAAGTCCGCTGAGTTAATACAATTGATTTATTCCAGGAGGTTGACCAAAGGAGGGGAGCCAAGAAAAGGCCCCTGGAAGTTGAGTCAGGTAACTCAATATATCGTACTCTTATTTTATGGCATTCATTGTATTTTGCTCGAGATATGAAATTTTAAAAATTTGATTTGAACCCTTAACCGGCACTTTGCCCAGTTAGCGTTGTGCTAACATTACGAAATTTGGTTTACGGGCTCGGACTCCACAATGAATGATCCTCGAAGCTTTTCATAACTCTCGGTCAAGGGGAAGGGGTTCAAAACGTATTTTGAAATTTTGAAAATTCCAAAACTCGAAAATTTCAAATGGAACGGTGTATTTTTGTATTTCATATTTAGATAGAGTATATTTTTTTTAAATTTAAGACCTTCCGCAGCTTTGTACGACCAGCCGTTCGTACACAATGAGGGTTCAAAGTTCGAGCAAATCATAATTCGTCACCATGATGGTGAATCATGCGGCAGCCTGTCGGGTCTAGATCTAATACAACATGGTTTTCAGATATCGAGTAAAATCGTAGTAAATAATAATTGTTATCAATCATTATTAAAAATAATTCATAAAAATGATTAATAACTAACAATACCTAATTAATAATAATTTTCACTACTTCTTTTTCAAGCTCCCGATGAGGTAGGGATTTTAAATCTATCTATCTATCTATGTATAAAATAAAATCGTGTCTGTCTGTTTGTTTGTTTGTCTCATCATCAATTGAGAACGGCTGAACGTAGAAAGTTGCGGCTGGTACCATTTGACGCAGAATTTATCTAGGAAGATTTATGAAAAATCCGCGTTTAAATCTGTCCATCCGTTGAAACGCTATGAATGAAATACTACTAAAAAACGTGTTATAATCACTTCTATGAGGACGTTTATGCTTATAACTTTTGAACGGTTGAACATAAATCCGATTGTAAGTAGTCTCTGGATTCAGCTCGACGAGTACTTTGAATTGGTACTTCAATCAGGATGTTAGTGGGAGGGGCGGATTGAGGAATGTTTCTAAACAGGTAGGGTGGGTCTATAGTATGGGGGGGGGGGGTTAAAGGTAGTTAGGGTAGGGTGTCTGTTCTACCGTTGCGAAGCGCGGGTACACAGCGAGTTTTAAATATAAGTCAGTCATGGATGACAATGCAATATTCACTCGGTTTCCTAAGCTAAAGTTTCATCTATCATTTCGTTAATTGGATTAGGGTGATCTGCTCAAAGAAGATAGTAAACCGTTGTGTCAAGAGTTTTTTTTATTCCATTTCTGGAATCTACGTATCTTGAAACGTAAACCCTCAAAAATTTTGAGGGGGGGGGGGGGTTAATTTTTTTATTATCGAAGATAATAAATCAAAAACCAAAATTGACCAACAGAGACATAATAATAAATTATTTATTGCATGCTGAAAAGTTAGTTTTAGGGAATTTTCGAAGAAAATGTAGCTATTGCCCTCGGCCCAAAATTTTTAAAACTTGAATTTCCGGGTAGGGAGTTTTTAGGTGTCAGTTGGTGGGGGGGGGGGTTACCCATTAATCCCTGAAATGAAACAGTCTCACAAGTGTCACCTCATCTTAAAGGTTTTTTTTAAATCAGAATTGCGATATCCTATTCCGTTCACAATCTGGTGCACTATGAATATAAAGAAACACGGTTGATACTTGAGATGTTTTTCGAAATTTCGCTCTTATAGTATGCTGCATGACTGGATGTTTTGTTGACCTGTGTTAAGTATTTATTTAATTTTTGTTTGTTTATTATTGTAATAGACGGTGCTCAATCGCTACCCGCCGCCGCCCTACCCCGGCGCCGTCGCGTGGCCGTCGGTCCTCGCCGGCGCTCCGGCCCTCGCCGCCGACCCCAAAGACGACGCGTCGCCGCTCCTCGTCAACCTCCTTTAATATGTGCCGGCGCCGCCCTGACGCCGCCGGTCCCCGGAACGACGGCGCCAACGCCGACGCCGCCGGTCCCCAGGGCGACGGCGCCGACCGCGCCGCACAGAGCGACGCACCAGTGGAGAGCGGGGCTCCTGGAGCAGAGGACGACGGCGCCTCAGGTAAATTGGTGACGTTCAAATTGGTCAATTAGGCGACAGGCGGAATTAGATAGTTTTTTTTAAGCCTTCAATTTGAATTATGACCAGAGTTTTACCTAATTTTTGTAGAAATGAGGCTCTTCTTGTTCCAAAATGTTAAAAACTGCAATTTCCGAAAACATTTATACCAAAATCCTGATTTCACTGCCAAAAGACACCAAAATTCATATGTATATATGTATTTATATCATTATAAAATATAATATATAAATATGTCTGTCATTCCAGACGATAACTCTCGATGGAATTGAGAAAAAAGTTCAAATTCGCACAAAAATCTGTCTTAGCAATCAAAAACTAAGTTCGTAGATGAGCGGAATCAGGCCACTCCAAGGAGGGGGGAGGGGAATTCCGTTCTCAAACCGGAGCACTTTGAAACTGAAGAAACGTGGTTGTAACCTGAGATGTTCTTCACGGTTAATCTGCTCACATCTATAAACTGAGGGGTTACTAGGCCAAATTTGTAATAAAACCAGTCATTTCTTCGAAAATTCGCTCTTATAGCCATGCTGCATGACTGGTTTGTTTTTTGGACCTACACCGTTGTTCCAGCCACCCATTCAATTGATAATAATTTTCACTACTTGATGAAATTATAGATAACTAGCTGTGTACCCGCGCTTCGCAACGGGGCATGTTTCGGGTCATGTATTTTGATATGCCTGTATTCCCCCTCCTCCACTGGTCAGAAACCTTCCCAATGTTCACACAACACAATTTCAAAGTTCCACTACAATTCGTCAAGTAGTTTTTGCATTGCCGGTACAAAATTTGTACCATTTAATGGTACCAGCCAAAACTTTCTACGTTCAGCCGTTCTCAATTGATGATGAGATTAAGAGGCCAAATGTCTAGGCTGACTTTATCTTGGCTGGCCAAATATCTTGACTATGACGTTTGGTTGTTGACATAGTCATGATGTAAAGATTTGAAAAAGAAAAATATGTATATAAACGTACAAACACTGACATCAAAAGGAACAGTGGTCTGTGGTAGCTCATTGCCGCCTGCCAACCACTGGAATCGCAGCCAATGCCTCACTCATATCAAGTAGGTGGGGGACACTTGCACTTTCCTATAACTCTGTGCATGATGATCAAGCGGCTCCAACCAATACCTTTCTGCAGGTAGGGTGGGTCAATAGTATGGGGGGGGGGGGTTAAAGGCAGTTAGGGTAGGGGGAGGAGGGTATTACGGGGATTTCAAAACTACTTGACCGATCTGATTGAAACTTAGGAAAAATGTTGATAACCAATTATTACTCAAACCATAATTTTCACTTGGGACGCACCCTTGAACCGTGGCTTACGGTAGCAAACAACCACTCTTTTTCAATCCTGAGGTAGTATCTGTTATGAGTGGGGCCTGTCCTAAAGGAGGTGTCTGTTCTACCGTTGCGAAGCGCGGGTACACAGCTAGTCTTTAATAATTGAGAACATCGAAGCACCCCTTCACATGGAAACCCGTGTAAATGTTATTTGAGTTATTGTTGTGAGCCAGATATTATCTTCTTTTGTTTTAATGATATCAGGCAATCACCCAAAACGGTGAAAGACTGTGATGTTATACAAGATAATCCTATATTAATGATCAAACTGTCCTAAACAATTCTTCGAAACCAACAGAACAACAGTTGTGATTATCTTGTATAAAATCACAATCTTTCACCGTTCACAATTTCAACTTCTTCTTAAATGTGTTACCATCAGTTACTGATGGTAACACATTTAAGAAGAAGTTGAAATTTTTTTAAACACCATGTGCTGCGTATTTTGTGTTCTTCTCATATCTCAAATGTCTCATGGCACGATTCTCACTAAGACTAATTAATGATTGGTAGACGGAAGTATTAGATTATCCGTTGGAGGAAACGCTGACATTATCATTATTGCATGTGCACTATAAAACAATCACACATCCATTCTAAGATGTCATACTTATTTTTTCAGACGAACCGGCCAAAACTCGTCGGTGGACTTGTGAGATGATGTAAATGACAAGAGTCATTTACAGAAGATGTTCTGTTAATAATAAATTTCAACAATTTTCCTTGTCACTTGGTCTGTTCATCAGTATCTCTAAACATATTATAGTATGAACTGTAATTGGCAGTGCCAATTGAGGTCAACTGAGGCTAGCCTGAAACCCATGGTTGGATGAGGAGCGTGGTCTTTGGTGGAATATCGCTGTTGGGTTTTAATTAAAGTTTTAGAGGCAAACGCAACTGGGCGTCCTTCTTGAAACAAACCAGACCCAAGACCTCCCGAACTATCATCCACACTAACAGTTAGGTCCTTTTTCGTATCAAACAATGCAAGGACAGGCGCAGAAGTGATGGCGCTTTTCAAAGCTATAAATGCCTTATCATGAGTTTCAGTCCAAAAAAGCAAACATATCTTTAAGCAAATCACGCAGAGCACTCGTCTAGTCAGAATAATTGGGGATGAAATTTGACAGGTAGTGAAACAAGCCCAGCACATGCTGTAGCAACTTTTTACCATCAGAGCGCTTCAACTCAGCAATGGCTTTTATTTTGTCCGAGGTGAGTGCAATACCTTCATCCAAAAAGACATGCTCCAAAAATACTACTTTATTAGAGAAAAAAAAACACACTTAGCTTGGTTAAATTTCGAGGGTCTCACGGCAACTTCCCACATCGTCATTTGGGCGACTTTTAAGCAGAGCCAAAAAACCATCTGCCAATGACTGTTTACTGAGTAATTCAGTAAAATAAATCGTGAGATTTAGTGTTACCGTACTTATACTTAGTTAGATCGATCCGCCGGGGGAAGACGCTTCGAATGGTATGCATAACTCATTTTGGCCAAAAGTGACGATGTGGGGTGTTGCCATGATACCCTCGATTCGACTCTTTCCATCCAATACCTCCATTAGGAGCTTTTTAAACTCATCATGGCTGTTCGCCCACAAAAACATCTTCATATGTTGCCACTTTATCAACATCCAAAAAGTTGCCGAAATTTCCGCGTGAAAAATTTCTGATGAACAATTCAATCCAAAATTTGGCATCCATTTAATGGCAAACGTAAAAACGAAAAACCCCCCAGGGTGTGAAAGTGCACAGCCCGCTATTCGCGTCGTCTAGTGGGATCATCCAAAAACCAGACTGAGCATCTAATTTACAAAATAATTTACTTATAGGTACCATGTTTTACCGCCATCCATTCAATTATTGATTCACTTATTTTTCTGAAACTAATATTGCTTTTAGGCTACTTATTTGGAGTAACCAGGCAAGTACCTAAATAGTAGTAGCCTCCGGAATTACTCCAGGACCACTGGTGGTGAGTAACCTCTTTAAAAGTTTCGCGAGTATGAGATTCGAATTTTCAAGTTTCGGGTTTGAGATTTGAAATTACAGGTTTTGATCATCACTACAAACTACAGAGAATCTTTAGTACTACAATTTCTAATTAGGCAATAGAGCGGAGGGGTGTTACTATTCGTGACAGGAGAGGAATCGGCAGACTGGAGATGATGAGGAAGGTATGCGTATCAGAAAGACAAGCCCAAACAGATCGTAAATAGGTATGTAACCTATAATGTTGAGGATTTAGATTGAAAGGAGAATATAGTATTATATTGAGAGATACTGGATGAGAAGGTAGCTCACCGTGGAACTTGCTCTGGAATGCTGCGATTCACTAGAAGACACAAACTTGCCCGTCGAAGATGAATTTATCAGTTACTTCAAACGTGATTGGAAACAGATAGAATTTCACTAGACTGAAATGTTTGTCAACTACGGTGTAATCAGTGTTTACAAACAGCTGAGACAGCAAACCGGAGAGTGTGTGTATGCTCTTCTTTTCGTTGTTGCCTTGGGTCGTGATGTGTTTGAATATGGATGTGCGATACTTATCGATATGGGTAAAGAATCGGGTAGGTACTTCCTACAGGGTACTTTTAGTAACGAATCTTGCTTTTCAATACTACCACTGGTATTAATTACTTTTTCCAGAATCGAAAAAATACCCAAATGAAAACAGGTGTAAGTACATAAAATAACTCTACTTGAATCATTCATTTCTAGGGATGGAAATAGATGAAATACAGGCCAATTTTTATACTAAGGAACAGCTGTTTGGAACATCACATGGTTTTTGGGATGTAGATTTTTTTTTGTTCTGAAGTAATTTTTGTGCTACGCAATGAAGTTAATTTCGAATGGTTGTTGGTAGGTACTTCTTTTATAGAAAAATTATTGCTGACTTAAGTAGGTGGAATTAACAACCCACAGACCCAGCAAGTACACTCCACAAATTTACCAACATCCTTTCAAGTATTTAGATAAATTTTTTTCCTCGCGTTTTCAGCGAATTTTCGAAGAAAATTATTGTTCTCGGTCCAAAATTTTGAAAAACTCGAAGTTTTGAAAAGTGGTCATACCAAAATCCGTTTCAGATTATCCTGAATCCACTGCCAAAAATTATACTTACCTATATATTTGTCATTCCAATTGCAATTCTGACTTCACCGTCGTGTTTGGAGTTGAAATGTCCAAAAGCTGAGGGAGGGGGGGGGGGGGCATAAAAAAAATGAAATTCTGACAAGTGACACCTCATTTTAAAGGTTTTTACACGCTGAATACGATAGTGAAGTCAGAATTGCGATATACCTCATTTCGCTCATAAACTTGAGTAGGTACTTTGAAGATGAAGAATACGTTCTTCATGTTAAGTCTAGTCTAATCTGATAACGGAAAGAGATATCGCAATTCTGACTTCACTATCGTATTCATCATGTGAATACCTTTAAAATGAAGTGTCACTAGTCAGAATTTCATTTTTTGGGTGACCCCCTCCCCAAAGCTACCTACATTAGAAGCATCTACCGTGAGGTGGAAATTTTTTGAAAAATCTGGATAGCGTAGTATAGGGTCGTTCGTAAGCAAGGTTTTGCATAGTTCGAAACACTCGACGTATTTGGGATCCTTTACGTTTATGGTCTCGTCCTTTTGGTTTATTATCTTCGATAATGAACCATTGGAATCGCCCAAAGAAAAAAGTCCGCGCCACTTTGCCCAGTTAGCGTTGAGTTAAAATTACGAAATTTGGTTTCCAGCCCCACAATGATCCTCGAAACTTTTCATAACCCTAGGTCAAAGGGAAGGGGTTCAAAACGATCTTTGAAATTTCGACAATGTCATATCTCTAAAAATTCTCAAGAAACGGTGTAATTTTTAGTTCACTTTTGAATGACCTGAAAAATTTCTTTTAAGACCAATTGGAGTTTTGTGCGACCAGCCGTTCGTTCACAGTGAGCGCGCAAAGGTTTAGGAAAAACACTAAACTTCGCGTCGAAAACGGCCGTTAGGTGGGTCCCGGGTAGCCGCCCAGAATAAAACTGCCTTTTTTCATCTTCCAGGTAAACTACAGTCTAGAAATTTTAACCGTCAGTTGGGGATAGACCACATTGCAATATTCACTCGGTTTCTCATCTGTAAAATTGTTTAAATAATACCTTTTTGTAATAATACAAATTAAATTTTGATGCTGAGCTATTGACTTGAAATTTTAAAAATAGGTCAGAACAAATTAAATTTTGATGATGAGCTAGATACTTGAAATTTTAAATATAGGTCAGAAATGGATGACATTTCAATATTCACTCGGTTTTTTTCTCATTGCAAACCTGTTCATTGTGTACCCAAGATCCTTCCCTAAAAGACCTGGCAGCGGGAAATATTATTCAACATGGTTTGAAAAGGGAAAAAAAAGTTTTGTAAAAAATCCCAATGCTCTACGTAGTAGTCGATACCAGTGACCAACATTTTCTTCAGTAGTCGACATGGTTTTGCACTAGTAGTCGACCTACATGTGTTAGAAGTCGACAGTATCACTTGAGTCAGTAGTCGACAGGTTTCGTCATTCCATCGTTTTCGAATTTTACGACATCTAAATAAAATACATTCAACTGTGAATCGGAACTTGAAAATAGATTAATAAGATGTAATAAAGTAGTTATCGGACTTTTTATTTGCAAACAGCTCATTATCAGTCTCAAATTGCAATAAGTACTTAAGTAAAAAGGTATGAAAACTATAGTCGAAAACTCATTGTCAGAAAATTGACATTACAGTTGGGCTTAGATACCTATTTACATATTTTTTTGGCATTTTCATGTCTTTGCTTTGGCACATAAACTGAAACGGGAAAAATTTGTTCCCTTGATTCACCCTTTCCCTCAGATCACGTCAGAACACAAGCGACCGGCGGGCCATTACGTCAGAGCCTATGACGCACGAGCGTATGACGTAAGACGGCTGGCAGGAGGCCAACTAGTACGTCAGAGCCTATGACGTACGAGCGTATGACGTAAGACGGCTGGCAGGAGGCCAACAAGTACGTCAGAGCCTATGACGCACGAGCGTATGACGTAAGACGGCTAGCAGGAGGCCAACAAGTACGTCAGAGCCTATGACGCACGAGCGTATGACGTAAGACGGCTGGCAAGAGGCCAACAAGTACGTCAGAGCCTATGACGCACGAGCGTATGACGTAAGACGGCTGGCAGGAGGCCAACTAGTGCGTCAGAACCTATGACGCACGAGCGTATGACGTAAGACGGCTGGCAGGAGGCTAACTAGTGCGTCAGAGCCTATGACGCACGAGCGTATGACGTAAGACGGCTGGCAGGTGGCCAACAAGTACGTCAGAGCCTATGACGCACGAGCGTATGACGTAAGACGGCTGGCAGGAGGCCAACTAATGCGTCAGAACCTATGACACACGAGCGTATGACGTAAGACGGCTGGCAGGGGGCTAACTAGTGCGTCAGAGCCTATGACGCACGAGCGTATGACGTAAGAGGCTGGCAGGTGGCCAACAAGTACGTCAGAGCCTATGACGCACGAGCGTATGACGTAATACGGCTGGCAGGAGACCAACTAGTGCGTCAGAGCATATGACGCACGAGCGTATGACGTAAGACGGCTGGCAGGAGGCCAACAAGTACGTCAGAGCCTATGACGCACGAGCGTATGACGTAATACGGCTTTCAGGAGGGCAACTAGTGCGTCATACGACGAGACCTTTTATGTCTCTGCGTCTTCTCCCACACCGCGTACCTCGTACTTCATTTTGATTTATTATCTTCGATAATGAACCATTGGAATCGCCCAAAGAAAAAAAAATTTTAACCCCCCCTCAAAATTTGTTGGTTTACGTTTCAAGACACGTAGATTCAGAAAATCGAATAAAAAAAAAAAATCCGTCCGTCAGCCGTCCGAGGCACTTTGCCCAGTTAGCGTTGAGTTAAAATTACGAAATTTTTTTTATGGGTTTCGACCAACCCCACAATGGTCCTCGAAACTTTTCATAACCCTAGGTCAAGGGGAAGGGGTTCAAAACGAATTTTGGTACGACATGGTATGAGTATGGTATGGTATATTATTTTATGTATGATTTAGTATAGTACAGTACGGTATGATAGGAAAGAAATGGTATGAGTACGGTGAGAATATGGTATGGTGCCGATTTGCAACACAGTCTGGTATAGACAGAAGGGTGATCTGCACAAGGAAGATAATAAACTGTTGTGTCAAGAATTTGCAGAGTTTTTCAGTTTTTGAGTAAATGGTTTCGTAATTCTAGCAAAATCCTTTATGAAACGTCTATAATACCCTAAGAGACCTAAAAAGGATTTTATTTCTTTTGGGGTCTTAGGAATTGGGTATTTGACTACGGCTTCCGTTTTCCGAGGGTCAGGTTTTACTCCCTGTGGTGTGATTAAATGGCCTAAATAAATGCACTCTCTTTTTAAAAATAGCGTCTTATCTGTCGGATTCTAGACTGACTGTCGGATTCTAGTAAATACTTTTCGAAGTCGATCTAAGTGTTCTTCAAGGCTTGTACTGAATATAATTATGTCATCTAGGAAGACTGCACAAATTTCATTCTGCAAACCTCTTAAAACGTTATTCATCATACGTTGAAAAGTGGGCGGAGCATTTTTTAGCGAATTCCCAGTGTCCTGAATCTGTGGAGAAAGCTGTCTTTTCTATGCTGGATCTGGTGAAATCCGCTCTTTGAGTCGAGACATGAAAAGTACTGGCAGCGGCCTAATTTGTCCAGTGAGTCCGAGATGTTAGGCAAAGGGTAACGGTCCTCTATTGTCTTTTTATTCAATGACCTGAAATCGACCACGACCCTTTGTTTTTGTTTACCTGAAGCATCTATTTTCTTAGGGACTAATCCACGGGCTACAACTTGGGCGAATTATTCCTTGAGCTAGCATTTCGTTAACTTGCGTGTCAATTTCTTTCTTGAATACTTCTGGATATCGGTAGTTTCTGGTGTACACAGGAATCTCATCTGTAGTCCGTATGTAATGTTTAATTTCATTGGTGAATGTTAATGGAGTGTTATCGGAATAAAAAACGTCCTCAAATTCTTTAACTAAATTTAGAATTTTTACTTTTTCTTCTCGATTCATGTGATCAGTTCTGATTTTAGACAAATCAAAATGACAATTCTTTACATCATAATTATTCAGGTTAACTTGTTCGGTTACAGAGACATCAGGAATTGGTTCTATTTTGAATGGTTCTTTAATTTTCAAAACGAAATCGTTCGAAGAGATATTCAAAGCTCTTACAAAGCTTTGGTTGTTTTCAACTCTAACTAAACATTCGGGTATTTCTACGGGACCATTTTTGAAATATGAAATAACTCCTTCTGTTAAATTTAGATTATTTTCAATAGGGATAATAATTTGAGAGAACGATCGTTTAGGAAGTGTTATACCAGTGTTTACTTTAGGGTCACATGTCGAATGATTCTAATTATTAGAAGTACTCGGAGGGTTATCTAAACACGAAGTTTTAGGAGGGTAATAATGAACTGGCAGGCTAACAATGGGGGTATTTAATTTATTGTTCTTAAGATCAATTTTTGCCTCTAGTAATTTTAAATTGTCCATAAGTACCTAGTAAAAAATCAAAATAAGTATGAAATTTAAAAATTTTGAAAGGTAATTTTAAATTGTTTATTTTGAAGATATTTCAGCACACGGTACTTTAGTGCTGAAATGACCAAGTGACACTGCATGTGCTGTTCGGATTTCAAAAGGATCATGAACAATTTTTTTCTCAAAATATTTTTTAGCAATTTCTGGATTTGCAAAGGATGTCTTAGCTCCAGTGTCGATTAAAATTTTCCAATTTAATTTTGGGAATCTAGGAACGCGGTAGCGTTCCGCCCCGCCAAGCAAAGAAGTTGAGAAAACGAACGAGTGTATGTTTACCGGACGTCACGAAACGCGTTTTCGAGGTATCCATATCTCGGCTCCTATTTGACCGATCAACTTGAAAATTAGTGTGGGTCTTCTTTGAGTGGATATTAGAAAGCCCTGAAAGTTTCAAATCGATAGGTCTAAAGGGAGCCGAGCTACATAACTTCAAAAACCCGGGTTTTCGGCCTTAGATTGTTCTTCTCTTTGTTCAGACAGGCAAGGCTGGAGCCTCTCCACGTTCACCGATTGATTTGAAATTTTGCACAGAGCTTCATTTAACCTTGAGACAGAGCCTTATAAAAGATTTAACCCATTATCTCAACCCAAAAAAGTTTTAGAAACAAAAAAACAGAAACCTTAGGAAAATTCTGTCCACTTTGACGAGTCTACAGCCTGGGTAAAAGGACCAATCGACTTGAATTTTTTTACATACCTTCTTTATAGCATAGCTCAGTGCCATTTGAACAAAATAAACCATTATCTCAACTCAAAAAAAGAAAAGATTCAAGTCGATATCTCTAAAGGGAGCCAAGTTATATAACTTCAAAAACCCGGTTTTTCACCCTTACCTGTTCTTCTTCTCCTTAATCAGTTAGGCCTTTCCACCTTCACGGACTGACTTGAAATTTTGCACAGAGCTTCGTTTCAACATCAGCTAGTGCCTTTTGAAAGGTTTAACCCATTATCTCAACCCAAAAACATTTAGAAACAAAAAACTGAAATTGAGGCTAATTTTGGCAACTTTGACGAGTCTACAGCCTGGGTAACCAGACCAATCGACTTGAAATTTTGCATAGACCTTCTTTATAAAATGACCCACTTCAACAACAAAAAGATGTGATATCCCCCCAAAAAACACTCCGTGTAAAAATAATAACACCCCGCCTCGCAAATATCATTCTTCAGAGGCCGGAAACAGTTATGATATCCACTTTCCCCACCCGCCCTTTTCCTCATTAAGGAGCTAAGTATAATGAAAAGCTTAACCACTTCACAAGCACCGCACCCCTTTCGAAATCTCCCCATGGCGCTATTGCGAGACGTTTTTATTACTTCCACAAGCAACTAATACTTGTATATAAAGTATATAAATTACAACTAATAATTGTATATAAAGTTTGTAGTATTGTTATTACTTTCACTACCTACACACCTGATCCTCCTTCCCCTAACCACCACCATCAAGTATTAGTTGCTTGTGGAAGTAATAAAAACGTCTCGCAATAGCGCCAAGGGGAGATTTCGAAAGGGGTACGGTGCTTGTGAAGTGGTTAAGCTTTTCATTGTACATTGTACTTTGTACATCATACAAAGTACTTTTCATTGTACTTAGCTCCTTAATGAGGAAAAGGGCGGGCGGGGAAAGTGGATATCATAACTTTTTCCGGCCTCTGAAGAATGATATTTGCGAGGCGGGGTGATTTTTACACGGAGTGTTTTTTGGGGGGATCGGAGATACGGCAGGCAAGAGGTCATATTGTCCAGGTGCATTAAGTCGAATTTGGGCAACTCATGGAGTGCTCTCCTAAAAAAGAGTCCTCAGAGACATTTTGCGGAGTTGACTGTACGAGTATTTCAAACTCCTCATTTTCTTGAGTGTTTCCTATGTCAGGATTATTCGTATCTTGTTGGTCAATATTTTCAATATTGTGTAATGTCGTTTGCCACGACATCGGGGTACTTTGGTTTTGATAATTATTCGGTGGCCTATATTGAGGATTGGGATTGGATGGTTTGAAGTTACTCTGATTCCGCTGGAAGTATTGGGGTCTTTGAACGTTTGGAGCTCTAAAGGTTGGTTGGGGTTTTTGATATTGTGGTCTACTGAAATTTGAAATATTCTGATGAACTTTATTACTTTGAGGGTTTTGTGGTTGTTTAACACGGTTATTACCACAAATAAGTTGATAGTCATTTGTCATCCAGGATAGGGCGACATTTAAATCCCTCGGTTGTAGGGTTCGGAGTATACTTCCAAATGGTTCTTTCAAATGGAGGAGAAGGCACCTTAAAGCTAATTGCGAATATTTCGAGACGAGCACATCCGCATCATCTACATCGTGGTTGTGGACGTAAGCAATGATTAAACTCAACATTTTCTGAATTCTTTCATGGAATTTAAATGGCGTTTCGTTGTCTCCCTGTCTCATACCTACCATTTCAATAATGAGAGTATATTCATCTCTTCTGTCTAGGTACGTGTTCAAAAGAACCTCTCTGATTTTTCCGTAAGTATCAATGTTTGTGGCAAAAACTAGCGCTGAGGCTGGGGGCCCGATTTTGGCTTTAATTCCCGCTATTAGCAGGACGTTTTGAAAATCGGTTTGATCGGCGACATTAAAAAGTCTACTATGTAGTAATGTCTAAGAAGTTACTTAAATTTTCTGGTTCTCCATTAAATTGGGGAATTACGTCCAGGTGTTCTTTTCTTAGTACGGGAATTTGAGGTTGCAAGGTTGCTCTGACTTTGTAAGGTGGCTTGCAAATTAGCAATTTGCTGGCTTTGTTGTTGGACGAGGGCTTCCAACTGTTGATTTTGCTCTTCCATCATTTGCTGAACTGTGTTTGGGGGATTCAAATTGTTCAAAAAACCTAGTTGATGGTGAATCAAATACTTTCTAATTGATTTAGGAATTTTGACTACTAGCTCAAATTCAATGAAAAAATTATTTTGTAGATAGTTTCAAATTACAAAAGGGTTTTACTACTAAAAGAAAGATAGTTCAATAGCACGATGTCAAAGCGAGGTGTCTTGAAAATTCCGCGATTGTTTAAAGGTTGAGCGGAGGTGAGCACCTCTGTGCTGACTAATGCTGAGTCGAAAGCGAAGATAGAAAAGAAGCGGAGACTTCTCCAACTATACTCTGAGCTCGTCTTACGAGGGGAAGATAATATCTGCCTCTCGATTTGAGATAGGTACGTGCGAGCTCGCACAAAAAAATGAATATTCTTCTTGCGATGCTAGGCGTGCATCAAAACTTTCGTAGTGCTGGGCGTGCACTAATAAAATTTCTTTTTCAGTATTAGGCGTGTACTGAAGTTAATTTCTTCTCATGTGCGGGGCGTGCACAAATTGTAGAATTTCAATGTGCGGGGCGTGCACAAATAGTAAAATTCAAGAGTGCTGGAGCGGGCACTAAATGTTGCGTTCGCTGTATAAGTCGTGTTTTTACTTACAGTAGGCTGAACATATTCCCTGTTCGTACACCTCTGGCGATCCTTTTCCTCGATTCACTGGACACTTTGTCGGAATGGAAGAGTTTTTTTACAGGTCCTACCGACTGCGCCAGAAATAATTTGGAAACTCGCGTTTCACTTTTTTTTAAATTTTATTTCCAAATTCCAACACAAAGTTACACTTGGGTGAGGATCGGTACAGAACACGACGCGAACTCCTGAAAAGCCGGGAAAGAACTGAGCGGTGGGGCTTCTTGCAGTATCAACATTTTTTATTTACGTATTCATCAAGTTCTGCACGTATAACTTATATATACAAATTACGGTTTTCTAGATACCACTCGAGTTTTTAAAAAACGATTTATTTGGTTCCACAATACACAACACAATCACAAAGAGAAATACTTGTTACAAAACGGAGAGCAACTTGCCCGTGACACGTGAGAACGAAGACTGCCGGCTGAAGGCCGACGCGGGGCTTACAAGATAGACGGTGCTTGCCCAAGCAAGAAGGAGGCAAGCTGATATGTAACGTACATATAATATATAAGGGTTCAGGTGGTTCGCAAATTCTCTGAACAAACACCCACCCTAGAGAGGAGGACCTGGGAGTCAGCATACATATCTGTTCTGGGCAGTGTTGAGCCACCTGGTTTGAACAGGAAACACTAGGCAACATTTTATTTATTTATATTTATTTTGATATTATTGTAATTTTATTATTACTTTTATTTATTATTTTATATAGTATTATGATCTGGGGATGAGTATATGGATGGGAAGTATATTAGTGGAAGTATATGGATGCGTTGAATGACCAAATACTAGTCGTTTGTTTGAAGGTTTTTTTCCACGACGTTTCTGCCCAGGAACTGGGCCCTATTCATGCGGATATCTACAAGAGGAAGTAGAAATAATATTATTATGAACAGCAATGTACTATAGAGATGGAATTCTTATCATGTATGTTAATACTAATGACATTCTTAGTGCTAGGTAGGTACATTATAAGATGATGTAAATATCACATTGGGGGTTCGAAAAATTTTGGACCGAGAAAAATAGCTACATTTTCTTCGAAAATTCGCTAAAATGTAACATGAAAAGTTTGCACTTTTACCACATGTCCCAAAGGTAAATCTTGAGACCTTCTTCAGCTTGATACCTCTTGATTAGTAGGTACGTCAGTGAATCAAGTTGTTACCAATTTTGACAAATAGGACTATTTTACAAATAACAACAAGATTTTTTTTCTGAGTACAATTAAATGTATTTCATTTTAGTTGTTGTGACCATAAATCATAGAATAAATACCAAAAAAATGGAAACTCAGGAACACGAGCAGGAAGCCAAATATGAAGCTTTCTTCATTTAGACAAAAATAATTTTGCGTTTCTGCCTCGTTCTCGGGAACCCCTTCTTTGATGTCGTCGATTTCACTTTCCGATAAATCACTGAAACAAAATAAAATAATATTTATATAAAATAATATTTATTCACCTGGTGAGCGGAGGGTTGATAAAACAATAATATTGTTTTATCAACCCTCCGCTCACCAGGTGGGGATTTGGGACATAGTCCGCCAGGTGGGGTCCCTAGTATGTCCCAAAATTATTGGAATCGGATATAAGTCTTTGTCAACTACCTATCCCTTGAAGGCCCATATCTATGATTGAGCATAATACCAATAGGAAGGTACTGTTCCCTTCAAATTTACGAAATTCCATGGAATAATAAGGAACAGTATTGAGATGAAGTTAAACATTTCTAAAAAAGAAAAGGGAAATCTAATATCCTTAACAAGGAACCTTCCAAAATCAACAAATTCTATTTTTAAATAGAACGAAAAATTACAGTAATAACATTTACAAATAGGCAATTTTAGTAGGTTATCAATGATACGTTATCAATGATAACACTGTTCTGCAAAAAAAAAAAAAAAAAAAACTTTTCTCCCCTCCCTTGAACAATTTCGCCTGTTTCTCATGTTTTCAGGTGTGCTGAATCCGAATCCGAACTCAGAAAAATTCTATCACCCTCTGATTTTGAGAGAAAAGAGGGGAAACTTGGAAAAAATGAAAAATTGTATTTGAAAATTATTGTCTTTATTATAACAGATTTTTTTTTCTTTCTCAACAATAAAATATAATTAATTGAATCCTGCATGCTATCAGGTATAATACTAGATATGACACAACTCAAAAAATATACACACATCGTCAACGAGTAGTTTTTTTTTCTTTTGTACTCATCCTCCTCCGTTTCCCGCTGCAGTGTCCAGCAGTAATCCGCCAGCTTCTTCTCATTCATTTGCCAGAATATCTTTTTTCCATTCTGGATATGTCTTGGTGGAATCGTTCTCCATGTTCGTCCAAAACTGCACCCAAATTTGGGGCGAAAAAGTCTAGGTGACTATGCAAGAAATGTATTTTTAAGGACATATTGCATCCCAATGTTTTATATGAAGTAAGCAGTTCTTGGACTATTTTTCGGTAGTCTCTAAATTTTGGGGGGCAGGTAAGGATTTGAATGAAAAGGGTACCACCATAAAAGACAATAAAAGATAAAGGAGTGTCATTCCCCTAAAGATCCACGTAGAGACCAAATCCCTGCCTCAAGCTCAAAAACTGAAAACACACGTTTAGCCATATTTCTTTAACCACTTGTAATATTCCCATCATATTTTTTCGTTCAAATATACTTCATTGCGCTCAAAATCATCGGGCTTTTGAATTTTTTTTCACTACGTTTTGATGCCGAAAAAAAATTCGTCAAATCCACAAAAAACTCACCTTATTGGATAAAAAACTAGAATTTCTCATGAAACTGTGCGTGATCAAATTCGTGTTCAGCACATCTGATAACAGTGAGAAAGCATGTTTTGGTTTGAAGGAGGATTTTCGTGTAGAACAGTGTAATTGTCGAGGTAAATAACCTCAATTTGAAAGATGTGGATGAGTTGAATTACAATCAACTTAGTTCAATTGAAGTGGCGAAATTAGTTCAAGAAGTGGTGCCGACAAGTCAACATCTCTGGACGAGACAACATCTCGGACAAACTGTTACCGTGAGTTGCTATTGTTATCTCTCTATGCTGCCACAGATTCGACGAGTCAAACCACTACCGTAGTAGCGAGCGATATCCTTATCTAATTAATAATCATCCTTTCCAGCGACGATGCCTGAACCACCTGACCCAGGGGGTCAAGCTCCTAATACGAGTATGAAGCGTAAAGTTGATAGTAGGGTGAGCAGAATAGTGAAAAAGGACCGGACAAACCTCCTCCCATATTCGTGAATAACATTAATAATATGAATGCAATTATGAGTGCATTCAACTCACTCAATGTTGGCCCCTACAAACACCATTCTAGTGGAAATAAAGTAAAATTCGATTTTGACACGATTGAGGGCTTTCGTTTAGCAACCCGTTATCTCGATGAAAATAAAGCAGAATACTAGACATTCCAACTCAAAAGCGAAC
This sequence comes from Stenodema calcarata, assembly GCA_963920205.1. Lineage (NCBI taxonomy): Eukaryota > Metazoa > Arthropoda > Insecta > Hemiptera > Miridae > Stenodema > Stenodema calcarata. The sequence continues at coordinate 19,578,584 of OY986048.1, forward strand.
GTTGCGTCAGAGTAGTAATCCGAGGTCTATACTCCCTCCCAAATGCTGCCAGCCCTTCACCCGATCACTAAGGCCCCGTTACCACTATTCTTCTGAGATTTGAAACCCAACCTTTGAAACCCCTTGAACGAAAATGTATACAAGCTGGATCGACTCTACAGGGCAGTCATTCAAGTAGAACCCCCTAAACCTAGATTTTGGACACACTAAAAACGTTTGCCATAGGACCTCTAGATGTGTGAAATGTGAAGGAATTCACCCAACGTCTAAATGCACACAAGATACGAACGTCCCACCCATTTGTGTAAATTGCAAAGGCCAGCACACAGCTAAATATCGGGGTTGCCCGACTCACAAAAAGTTACAGTCAAAACAACCTGCATATCACATTATGAAACCGCAAGCCACCGCACCCAAAACTGCGTTCGCCCCCTCCAACAGTACTCCAAATATACCCAAAGACATACCAACGTACGCAGAAGCCACCAAATCGTCGAAAACTGTGAACGATGCGCTATTGAATAAACTAGTAGATAAAATCGACTCGCTACTATCAATTATCCAACCCCTAATTCAAACATTTACTCAAATTCTGCCCAAGCTACTCTCCAAGATATGATCGCGCCTGAAATAAACCACCCCTTGAAAGTCGGCACCTGGAATGCCCAAGGCATAAACCAGAAATTTCACGAACTAAAACATTTTCTCAACATATATAACGTCGATATTTACATGATAAGTGAAACAAAGCTGGCACCACACTGTAATTTTTACATTCCTGGGTATACTATGTACAGATCCGACCACCCATCGGGCTGTCGAAAAGGCGGATCAGCCATTCTACCATTCTAATTAAATCAACAATCGTTCATGACGAACTTCTCCCAATCTGTGAGGATAACATGCAAGTTGCTCGCTTGCAGCTGAAATGGGACAATAAAATTCTAAAACTCGGAGCATTCTATTCAGCCCCACAAAACAGAAAGTGTCTAGCCGATTTTCTAGGATTGGCCCACGAAATGGGACAACATTATCTTTTGGCTGGTGACTTCAACAGTAAGCATCCCAGGTGGGGTTCAAACTTTACTAACCCTCAGGGCAGACTACTACTGGATGCAGTAAACACACTGGGCTTGAATGTGTTCAGCCCCTTAGAGCCGACGTATCACCCAGATCAAATCCAGGGAGTACCCGATGTACTTGATTTTTTCATAGGAAAAAACGCCCTACTACTTCCATTCCGTACCGTCCATACTTACTGAGCTAAGTTCAGATCACTTTCCTGTGGTTGCAGAACTGCAAGTATCGGTATGTCGACTGCAACAAAGACCATCTCTAATTAGAACTCCATTCAACTGGGAAATATACTCTGATACCCTTGACAACATCACAGATCTATCGATTCCTCTCATAACAAAACGTGACGTGGACGCAGCTATATCAATGCTCAACAGAAGTAGGTATACAACAGGCTACCAACGCAGCTCATACCAACTCACTCCAACCACACTCGAACCCCATGCCTCAAAAGAGGAACCAACATCACGTTCGTTTACGATACTCTACTGCAATAGAGAACCTACATAGGGTAAAGCAGGAGTGTCAAAAGCGATGGAAACGGAACAGATAACCCCCTGATAAGCAAGCACTCAACAAAGCTACGAACGACCTAAAAGTGGCGCTGAGAGAGGAGGAAGTTGATGCTACCTCGCTCCGAATCAAAACGCTAGACGCAACAGATGGTTCACTCTGGAAAAAAACAAAAATTCTCATAAAGCATCACGAAAAAATTCCGCCCCTAAAGCACGGTGCTGAATACGTATCGACATGCGATGAGAAAGCAAACATATTTGCCAATATGCTAGAGCAACAATTCAGTCCGAATCCATGCACCAATCTTGATCATTCGAACATGGTAATGGAATCCATCCTAGAGCCACTTCAGCTATCCCCTCTACGAATACACATCACCTCAGGGCAAGTGCGTGATACAGTTAATAGATTGAGTGAGAAAAAAAGAAGGCTCCTGGGCAAGACTTGATTGTGCAACCTCTACTCCGAGCGTTTTCCCGCAAAGCCATGGTATTCCTTACCCAAATTTATAACGCCATGATCAGATTACCATATTTTCCAACAACTTGGAAGCATGAGCTCATTGTAATGATACCAAAGCTGGGTAAAAACAAGAGTGAACCGTCTAGTTACCGCCCAATAAGCCTGTTGTCCCTGTTTTCCAAAATTTTTGAAAGGCTACTCCTACCTCACTTTATGAATCACTTGAGACCTTTGATTCCCGACGCGCAGTTTGGCTTTAGACACGACCATTCATGTCCGCAGACTCTTCATCGTGTTACCAACATGATAATGAATGCATATGAGGAGTGCTCGGTCTGCCTATAGGCTTTTTACCTATAGGTGTCTTCTCAGACATAGAAAAAGCCTTTGATCGGGTGTGGCACCCGGGTATGCTGGCTAAAGTCAAGAATGTACTCCCAGATACGTTATACCGCCTCATACAATCGTACCTCTCTGATAAACTTACTCGGTTATGGTTGAGAACTCCGTGTCGTCTCGAAGGGGCATTTCCACAGGAGTTGTGCAGGGGAGTGTGTGGAGACCTCTGCTATTCCTTCTGTACTCGTCAGACTTCCCCCAGCCTGGTTCCAACTCAATCATGGCAGCCCAATTCGCAGATGATTCAGCCAATATCAGTAAAGGCACATGTGAGTCAACCCAGAGAGAACTGCAGCAGACGCTCCACGAATTGGACGACTGGTACAGCAAATGGAGGATCAATGTGAATCCTACCAAATCCAGAGTTGTCAGATTCACTTTGAAAAGAAACGTGGATGAAGTGAACATCACTTTGGGCGGCGAGGCGATCCCTCTGAAATACTCGGTCCGGTACTTAGGTCTGGAGTTGGACACAAAACTTATATGGAATCTCCACATAACCTCCCTACTTCAGGAAACCCGCAGCAGAGTCAAATATCTGACACAGATTATGGGGAGGAAATCGGCACCGAGTTTCCAATCAAAGCGCCTATTGTACCAAACAATGATACGCCCGATCTGGACATATGCATGCGGACTCTGGGGATCTGCATCAAATACACAAATAAATAGGATACAAATATAGCAAAACAAATGCCTTAGAATGATGACAGAATCTGATGCTCCTTGGTTTGTGAGAAACGAATCTCTTCATAGACACTTGAACATCATGGGTGTCCAGGAAACCATCAGTCTTATCTATAACAGGTGTCACCAGTCGCTGATGACACATGAAAATGCAGACCTTAGAGAAGCAGCGCGCAATGCCCCTCTAGAAAGAGCCAGACGACGGTTGAAAAAGGAAGAGACCGAGCGATTTTATAGACGAATTTTCTGTACCAGCCGCACCTTAGATTAATCCAAATTATTGCACTGCTCAACTATCTTCATCATTTTTATGTAACTATCTACATATTTTTATTATATTATTAGGTAATAACCTACGTTGTTAAATTTACTGTTTGAAGCGAGGCTTATCACTGGATAAGAACCTCGCATACAAGTTGCGTGTTATTATTGTACTTACGAAAATCTAACAAAACTAAAATGTAATACTTACTACAATAAAGTTACCTTAAATATACAACAAAAAAAAAGATGAACTCAGGGCTCAATATTTGGTTATAACTTAGGAAGGTTAGACAGTTCGCGTCGCAAGTTTCCTGCGTAGCCCGCAGGCGAGGACTGCTTCACGTCGTACGTACCGTCAAGGACACGTACGACGCGTCCTAGTGACGTCACGAGAGGGGTCTGCAAAAACTGTCTACTATGTGAGGTCCAGGCGGACCCCAGGCCTACTGTTTTCTTTCTGCGCATGCGCCATCTGGCAGCTTGAGAACCTTCTTTTCCAGTTGTTCTCTCAAGCTGTTGGCAAGCTTAGAAAATGGAATATACCCACTATATTCCATTTTCTAAGCTTGCCAACAGCTTGAGAGAACAACTGGAAAAGAAGGTTCTCAAGCTGCCAGATGGCGCATGCGCAGAAAGAAAACAGTACGCCTGGGGTCCGCCTTGACACTACATAGTGGACGGAGGGTTAAGAACTCTAGGAGCAAATCCAAAATTAGCGAATGTTCAATGAAAATTATAACGAACCTCTCTTGATTCATAGCCGTAGTCCTTTCATGAAATATACTCCTTAAATCTTGTACGATCCTCCATAATTCATCGTCGTCTTTTTGTGAGATTCTTGGACCCTGCAAATGCAAATTTATTCATGTAGAATTACGACACTTCTTTGCAAAAGTGTGGTATGATCTCAATTAGGTCCTCAAAACTGTCAAAAACCTAAGTAAGAAAACAGAACTAGGTAATTCAGTACAATTGAATGATGTCTGAAGTTAAACATATTATGGGTCTTTCTCCGAGAATGTGTATTTTCTTGTCCAGTGTCAATATCTCACTGTTGTTATGCAATTTTTTCAACTCTATCTTATTTTTTTCAAGGTAGCAACTTGAACTACATAAGAAGTGTTTTTTTTTTAAGGTTTTAAATAGTCCATCAATGTTTAATATCATCACAAAGTGCTATTTTTTCATTCATCTGGCTGTCCTATGCTGGTATTAGCAAAGTTCTCACACTCTGTAAAGTACTAAGTTCATGGAAGACTGAAGTGTTTCCTAGAAAATTGAGTTGATTAACATCTCTAGTTTTAAGGGAAAGTCGCATCAAATCGCTATTGTTGTCCTAAAAGCTTCTGCATCAAAAAATGGGTGTGTCCTATGGGTTCACCTTCATTCATCTGGCTCTCCGAATTCATGCCCTTCACTGAACAAATGGAGTTGGGAAAATGTTCGCTCCAAGTTTGGCACCATTGGTTACAGGCCTGACACCATTTACTCTTTAATTGCATAATCAGTTGACAACAATGCGTCCTTCACCTCTAAAATCATGTAAGTATTTTTATTGTCTTTCATTCTTCACTTCACGGTCAATTGTTTGTTTTTGTAGTTTTCAAACCAACCTCTAGTGTTTTCTGTATGCATCACAGAACTCCATTGAGATAAATGGAATTAATTTTTCAACTCCATTGAGTTGAAAATGCCTAATTATTGCATCTACCTTTGTCCTATATTTTATGATTTGTCAAAAATTTTCATTCATCTGGCTGTCAGTGACTTTTGAGAACCAGAATGTTAGTTTATTATGTTGTTGAGTTGTTATTTATAGGTTAAACTTATTAGTTAATATTTCTTGAATGTGGCTGTTATTCTTTAGATTGAAGCCAAAAATGGCTCCACGAAAAAACTCAAAAGAAAACTTCATATTTTATTCCCTTGAGCCTTTCTTATGGCATTTAAAAGTTTAAACATGATACGAAAGTGCTATAATAAAATGTTTCCTCCATGTTAGCGTTATTATATTATAATTTTTCCTCGCAAAAATGAAAGATTATTAACAATTATTCATTCATCTGGCAGGTCAAAATTGTCTAAAATAGATTACGGTAGTTAATCTTACTATCCTGTGCTGCTGCTAGCAGTTTTAACCAAGGAACTCTAGGAGAGCACAAATTTACAGGAAAAAGGTGACTCTTATATTTTTAAATTCAGACATTTTTTCCTTGAAAATTACTCATTTTTGGAGAAACACCCATATAAGGTACCATATCTATAGGTACTTATGTCCTTACTTCTCTGAGGCAATGGATAGTGATTTGATTTCTCATTTCGGGATCGTATCCGGGGCTCAAACCGCAGGAAGGTTGTCAATCTGGAATAATAAGGCAGATGGAGAGTCTGGATTAGGATATCATATACATGTTTACTCGGAGGCGGAAAAGTCACCTTTACCTACTACAGTAGCACAGATTCATTTTAGAAAAAAGATAGGAGGGACAATGTGTTTAAAAAAAAAAAAAAAATAGTATGTGTTTCAATAAGTAATATGACATTACCAAACGGAGAGTATAGTGTTTAGAGTATACAAGTTTACTGTTGAAGGTTATTACCGGGGAATGCAAAGCCTCAGCTCTTCACTGTTAAGGCCGATCCACACGCTCCGTTTTGCACAACGTTTTAAATTTGCGCAGTCTCAAGACGGAATGAAAACGTTGCAATATTGAGCGTCCACACGGTGCAGATAGAATACGAGTATATTATTATATAGATAGAATATATTATTATAGATATAAAATCTGTAATTTCGCTCAGTTTTGTGTGATATCGCCATGGAGGAGGTTCTCCTGTGGTCAATGTTCGCGTGCTGTATCGTAAAAAAAAAATATATTGGGACACATCAGAGGAAACGCTCGTTCAAAATGGTCACGGAAATGGCAGGTTACGGTTTTCAGTGTCCACAAGCTCAGTCATCGCTGCCACTGTGCAGTCTTCGCCCGGCCTTTACAGTGGTAAAACACAACACGTTTTTTTTTTTTTTAAATCAAATGAGCTGAACGTAAAGCAAAGAGAATGATCAAAATCTGTTGAAAAGTGTAGACTTGGAAACACATACCTACTTGTAGGCGGTTCAATGGTTCATAGAAGAAATACTGAAATTATACGCTATTGCCAAGTGATATGAATTATCTCAAAGTAACATACCCGTTGTCGCGGAAATCCACAATGAACGGTATGAGCTACACAGATGCTTAACTATATCAAACAAAATTAAAATAGAATTCCGCACGTGGTATTCTGAGGTTAATTCAGCTCAACAAGTGCCACATCACCCTTCGTCGACTTCATGTTAGGGATGGGTATCGATAGTATCGAAATATCGATATTTCCCCACCGATAGTCGATGTTTTTCTATCGATAGTTCAATGGTCGATAGTATCGACTATCGATAGTTTAGTAACGATAGTTTTTGCCGATATTTTTTTCAGTCCGATATATTAAACGGCTAAAGAAAATAACCACAACACCAACAAACCCATCTGATTCGTCCGAAAGTGACAATGGATCACCTGATTGTTCCAGTAGAGTTTGTTAGATTGTTTGCTAATTGTTAGATTGCTAATTGTTTGCTGATTGTTAGAGTTTGTTTGCTTCCCACAGTAAGCTGGTACAAACGACGTGGAAAAAGTCGGCCCTAAATTCACATTCTGACTTGCCTGATCAATTGGCTCTCCTGCCCAATCTGATGTGAAGAAAACCCCGATTAAGTACTGGATAGAGATGAGTCCCGCTGCCCCACAATCAAGCCAAGTGGCTATTACATACCTTAGCTCAGTGGCTACATCTGTACCTGCAGAAAGATTATTTTCGGCTACTGGCCACATTTTGACCCAGGAAAGAAACCGCATGAATGGGAAGATGATTTCGAAATTACTGTTTTTACAAACTGTTCCAGAACAACTTTTTTTTTTAACTTTTTTCTAACTTTTTTTAAACTGTGAATTTGTTAAAAAAATAAATTGTGAATAATATTCACAATTATTATATTATATAACACAATATTATTGTGTTAGTTTATTCTATAATTTTAACCCACATTATTTTATCTAAATTGACTTAAAACTATTGGAAAAAAATATCGATATTATTGACCCGATACAATTGGGACTGGAAAGTATCGATATTTGATTCCTGATATATATCAAGTATCAATCGTCGATGTCCCATCCCTAAATCAGGTTTGCTCTTTTTGATGTACCTAATAAAATTGCTTGATTTGGAAAAACCCTTTCGCAAGGTAGGGAAGGAGCAACTATATTGCATTTAACACGATTCCATTCTTCCTCCACGGTACATTCTTCTTCTTCCTCTTGTTATTCGTGATACTTACTTGTGCCATTTTTTTTTTCAACTAGTTATTTTTTATCCAAACTAGTTTCTCGTTTCTTGACCCATTGTTATTAACGGTTACTTTAGAGAAACGTAAAATAACGTTAGTTATATAAAACAAACTGTCAAATAACTAGTTTCATTTCTTGGTAATGAAAAACGGGTGAAACAGCAGGAGTTCTAATATGTTGTTAGTAGTTACAAAGAAAACGAAAAACTGTCTTTTCAACTGTAATAGTGTGATATACTGTTAGTTGAGTTTCCCGCTGTTACTGTCGCCCTAGCGGTGAGGCAGGAGAACGGAGTTGATAAGGATAAGAACGGATTGTGTTTTACATTGTACTTACGGATTGTTTTACATTAATTAAATACGTAATAAAATACATAACAAATAGGAAAAAGGAAAACTTTGTCGGCGCATTTGTTGTTCGTGGTTTGTTCCGAGTCATATTTATCTAATAATCAACTATGTTTAGGAACAAACCACGAATAAGGAATGCGTCGACAAAGTTTTCGATAGTTCAATTCAAAAACCAACACCTACTACCTACTTTTGCCGTTTTTTTTTTTAACTAGTTTCTTTCAAATTGAGAACCGGATGACAGTGGATTTTTTTTTTCTAGTTGTTTCTTTTTTTCTTCTCATTACTCCCAATCGGGTTCTTATAAAAGTATTCTTTAGTTGCTTAACACTATTGTCCACCAGGCTCGGCGGGAACTTTGTTCCTATTTGGATAATAAAAGCTTTTATTATTATTATTAAACCGCCCAATCTGGCAGCACTGGTGACGCGAATGCTCCAACGGATGTTTGAGGAAGTAGGAGACGTTTGTCATCTCGTCATGTGGAGCAGTGTTGCCAGATCCCCCGCCTTCCCGCGATTTTTCCCGCCTTTTAGCGATTTTCCGTCAAAATATACACAAATCGCCTTCAAATGCGCCAAAAACTATAAAAATGAGGTTATTTTCCATCAGTTGGCAATGCGGCTGTGCGCGGAACTTAGGAAGGCTGTGACTTTTTCTGCTAGTGGATTCTGGAGGATTCTCGCTGTTTCGTTGGCACGCTGGTCTGTATCTAAAGATACTTTCCACTTGGAATTTGTTTTCTCATCTGCGCTTTGGTAGGGCAGACATTGATTAAAAAAACACATTTTGACACACCGCTATGTACATTTTAACAGGTTTTCAGAAAGTTTTTTCAAAAATACGCCTTTTATTTCGCAATCCCTCCTTTTATTTCGAAATCCCGCCTTTTGGAGCTCGCGGCACCGCCTTCTGGTAGTTCGGGTCTGGCAACACTGATGTGGAGTGGAGTGGATTGTAACAATCTGATTGTTGCCTTGTCTGTAGTGAGAGGTTGTGTTTTAGGTGCTTTTCGTAGGAGTATATTTCAACAGTCAATTTATATCAAAATATCATCAACATTAGTCAAGTGCTCAGTTTCCGAGGTTCACCGTGAAATTCGTATAACGTTTCGAGGGTTTTTTTGACTGTTTGTGCTCCGTCGACGTGCTTCAGGTGCAGTGTTCCAAATGGCTGAAGGCGCGAATTCATCAAATGCACTAGTTTCCTCTGTCGTTTCACTCGCAGGTACGAGAGATTTTCAAAAGGAAAACAAGAGTATTTGAAACAATCGTCTATTTCCACTGAAATATCATGTACCTAACTGTTAGACCGGTTTCGGTGATTGAACCATCGACCATTACAGACAGGTTTGGAGACCAGTAACAGACACGTTTAGGAAAATGTCAAAACTTTTTATTATGAGTTATTAATCAAAAGACTGTGGTAGTTAGTTACTAAGTACCACAGTCTTGTGATTAATAACTAACTAACACAGTACCTAAGTTATACTTTATTAATAACTATTAATAAGTAAGACAGTATTTTAGTAACTAGTAGTAGTTGATTAGTAACTACCTACCTCGTAACACAGTCTTTTTGTTGTTGACTTAGAAGTAGGTGTAATCACTAAAAAAAGATATGGCAAGGCAAGGGACTCTGGAATACCTATCACAGTCGTACTCGTTGTCTTGTTGACTTACCTATCACATTTAAATACAGTAGGATCACCACTGAACATCAATAGGCTTGGGGAATTGGTAACGCCTGCTGTCCTTGTTACCATAGACTGTTGAAGCATTTCGCTGTTTAAAATGTTACTTACACTAATTATACTGATGTCATGAATATGTTCAGCGAAGACAGTTCTGAATCTGTTGCAAGGTTTCATTAGGTGAACAATAAATTCATCTCCGGTCAACTTTTCCACAATCTTAAAGAACTTTAATGTTCTTTTTCCTCGAATAATAACCCACGACGAATTGGGGCGTTGGTTCTTCAGTTTTTCCTTTATTCAGATCGGTTCTTCCATTCCTGATCTGGTCTTGGTTGATTTTACACAGAGGAAAAGATTGGGTCCCATCTAAAGGTGATAGGTTGGAGATTGATGGAACATGCAGGTCTTTTTCAGTCGACGAAATCTCCAAAATTATTCGGTCATCGTTTGTATCACAGTTCAGCAGAGATCTCATGTTTTCTTGTGTATCAACGTTTCCTGTATGGTTAATGTTTTCTTCTAATTCACATTCATCTTCACATCCGTCATCACGTCCATCTTCCTCCTAACCAAAAATTGAAAAATATCACCTTGATTAACGAAAAAAAACGAAATCCTAGTTACAGACACCCTTTGGACCAGTCACAGACACCCCATGTCTAATACTGGTACACAACGTTTTTCATGAAACATGACAATTCTATTCATAACCCTTTCTTCTATTCATTACGATATGATGAAAAAATTAAGTGGAAACCAAAACACTTCAAGGAGCCAGTTTCAGACATGGGTGTCTATAATTGATCTATCGCTTGTTTTGGGATGAGTTACAGACACCCCACCGAAAGACCCTCAGAATTAGTTGTTTGAAAAAAACCAATGAAAAAATCGAATTGCTGAGGCCCAAAAATGCTACAATGGACATTGGTTAATATGAAAAAACAATACTGCAAGTACAATGAACATAAAACTGAGTACTCACCCTTATCAAAACACCTAACAAGCCGCCATGAATCACACTAACCTGCGAGGCGCTTTCTACAAAATGTCAGAAACCACTCTAAAACCTCTTCTTTCTCTTCTTCGTCTTCATGGTTGTTGCCGCAAACCTTTTCCCCGAGTCTGCGAAAAACTGGGGGTAGCTAATACCGTCAGAACGCTTATTATTCAAATTCGAAGTCAAGGCTGTCTGTCACTGGGTACCCTGTCTGTAACTGGTGCCTCTACAATATTGCCTCCAATGTTGCATCCCTAGTTCTATGGATGTAAGCCATTCTGGGAGTGAGAACATCGAAGGTTTTGCACAGGGACCTAGTTGGAGAACGCTTATGGGCATTAGTTGATATTCTTGAAACTGAATTCATTGTTATGTCTATTTTGTTGAAGTTAGATGCACAAGTACCTCCCCATACAATAATACCATAAGTTAAGATGCTGTGTACTTTTATTTATCTTTTATTTATTATTAGCACGGGCAAGCCCAATAAACACTTCGGAGCACTTCTGAGGATTCGGTGAACAGGGCGGTTTTCTAACGTAGTTTGTGGATGAAAAGGGGATATTAAATAAAACTGATGAGCGAGTGGGGGTTTTAGAGGCGACCAAATTCATTTTAGAAAGCGAAGAGGGACAATTTATACGATTGTTGAGTAATTTGAACAACTGAACGAGGTCCGAAGAACATCTTCTTCTTTCCAGGGTATCAAAGTGGCATCTGTGAAGGAGGGCAGTATAAATCACGACATCCGAGGGGATTCCCGATTTGTACGCCACGTAGAGCAGAATACTTCTTATACTTGAGCATAATACACCCTTTTAAGATTTTCCGTTGTTAGCCAACTTCGTAGAATTAGAAAGTACCTAATGCATCGATTTCCTGATTTTATTGACCAATGCTGCTACACGATCCTTCCACTTGGGATGTTGATCTAAGTGCACACCGAAGATGTATTATCGAATTCAGCCTTTCTATTTCCATGCAGCAACACAAGTTTCTTACTGCATCACAGTATCCATCTCAAACATTTAATTATAATTAAAGGTACCTTCTGACTTACGTTGCTGGGGGCGTACGATCTCGTTGAATCGAGACATTCGAGGTTCCAGAAATTCTGAATGTTCGTCTACTGGATTTTCCTGGTACCCCACAAATGTACCATCACTGTGAGCATTATGAAGTCTGGCTGTGGTAAGCGTACTCTAGTCGTTCTCCACGAAACGATTCGTAATTTTTGATTTAATCAGTCACTGACTAAATCAGGTCTTATCAGCTAGGCGTGGCTAATACGGTTATTTCTTGGTGATAGGTTATCAAGTAACAGCGACCGTCTGGTAATAGGTTGTCGTATTAGGTTATTTTGGTAGTAGGTTACAGGCGATTTGGGAACCTTTCCACCGCCCAACGCGGACTGGATTTTCAGGCTCACAACCCATCTTGTGTCATTTTTAATTCTCACCATTAGCTCGTATGACAACTTTAGCGTTGTTATAATTCCTACATACTGATGCATGTTTCTTGACGCTCTGATTGAAATAAGTGCAATAGTGAAAACAGGTACCTACTCGAAAAATAAGATTGAACTCAAAAGCACACCGAAAAAATGAGGTACCTTCTTATTGAAACAGACACACAAATTAATGTACTGAATATGACATAAATCTCTAAAGAATTGAAATTTCTGTTTTAGTTTAAGAATGGCTAGTCTTTCAATAAATATTATGTGGCTAACTCTGTTTGATAGTTGGACTCTTGGTGTGGGATAAAGGATCTTCAATTTAAAATTCACAACTAATTGCGTAGGTATGCTAGTATAATCATACAAGTATTTAATCTTGTGTACAGCTAGGTAACTATTATATAGGCATCACAGTCTTATAACTAACTATTGCTAAAATTCAATGAAATTATATCTTAGGCAGTTCATAATGGTAATATCATGGTAGGTGCACACCTTTCACGCATTCGTTTTCCGTAACCTATTACCTAGCATTAAGTCCCAGCCAACCTATTGCCAGGTAGTTAGTGGTTATCACGGAATCCCAATGGACCGGGAGGGGTATTCGTAAAGAGACCCTCAAAGGCCTTTCCATCAAGTTCTCAAAACAATTATTCCAGTAATAGGGGTTTCTGGTATTAGGTTACTGAACAGTATTAGGTTATTTGAAGCGACCAACGTTGAATATTCGTACCGATTGCCCAAATGTATCATAAATTGAATCAAATTGTTATGTTTGTGAATGTTAGAAGAGGAGGCCAGTAACACTGATGGACAAGATGACGGCTTGACTATGAGCCGATGTGCTGCAGAGAAATCTGTGAAAGAAGAAGAAGAAATCTTTGAGGAATCAAAATACGACTTCACCTTGGTGTACGGTAGGTACCCATTGTACTCATCACTTGATAACGGTTCGAATGATTTTGAAATTCGGTAGTTCTATGATTTAAAAACAAGGAAATCAAAAGGTTATCAACATTAAGACGTAATGCAACACTTACTTTTTAAATATTAACTTGGGGTTTTTGTCTAATATTTGAATCGTATGCAAATCATCAGAATCGAATGTGATGACATTGGTGACCCAATAACAGGCTGTTCTTTTTATAGAAGATGAAGCGTGTTTCGACCCCCTGAATCCTGAACTGGATCTCGTGGAAGTTAAAGAAGAACATGATTTCGATGAAGAACCAGCCATTAAGATTGAACCTTCTCCTGCTGATGGTAAGAACTGTTTTTGGTTACTATTTTGGTACATTCTGACCTCTCCGGCGTCTAATGGTTTTTCTCCTGTTCAAACGTCAACAAAGAGGTGCTGAGGTGTATGACACATAATATACCCCCGTCCCACCAACCTTTTGAATCACGTTTGCAGTGGTACACCTAGCCGTCAATTTTCCTCAATATCCAGAAGCTCTGTGATTCAAAAACAAGGGAATCAAAGAGTTTACTCCAGGCATGATGAAAGACAGACAGAATAATACCCTGACAATAAATAGGTCGTTTATGAGTTTTTATTTGTGAATCATCGTAGTTCTTTGATGATGGCAATAATATAAATAAGGTTCTTTAATATTTTGTGTGTGAAGTCATTTGAGTTTTCTTGACATCCTTGTGTTGAGATGGTTAAATGATCTCGTCCTTCTCATGATGACCCACAACGTTTGTAATACATACAATATTATTTAGTAATGTCAACAGACTAAAGAATGAAATTTAGGAGAGGAATATAGTATGTTGACTCTCAAAACACTCCGACGAATTTGATAGGTACTCTATGGGAGATGAGATATAAATATCTCTTTGGATAGGTACCTCTTTACTGATTTCTTGAAAATTATAGGTATGTTCCAACCTGACCAGTTCTTGAACTGGTTCAGGAACTAGTTCTGCGCAGAAGCCATGCGCATGATGAACTGCGTTCCAGCCTGTTTCAGTTCGTGAACTCAGTGCAGACAACGCGTTCCACCGCGGCCAGTTCATGAACTCAGTTCAGCTCAGTTCGGGAACTTCTTGCACTGAATTGAGATGAGGGTTGAGAACTCGAACTGGAAAGGTAACAGTGATCTCACGTTATAACCTCCCACAAAATCATTTGACTTCCTGAGTTTCACGGGAGAAGACGTAGTATAGTAGGGTTTTCTGTGGGAGAAGAAGGGTCCAGTTTGTTTTGTGTCTTTTATTTGTGGTTCTCGTTTTTAGCGTATTCTGGTACGTAAGTGTTCATATCTCGACAAGATAAAATCATATCATAAAATCATTTATCATTTAAATCATTTTATCATAAAATCATATCTCGTAAGATAAAATACGTCTAAGTACAGTACCTTTAAAATAAATAATTTCTCAGAAAACTGTAAAGATAAAATTATAACCCACGAAATGAAAGATTGTTGGTGAACATGCGTGTATTTTCAAACCAAATAATTTTTGAATTAGGTACCTACTTAAATAAATTAGATTGAAATAAAGTGCATTGTTTGAATGGAAGTCAACTTGGCCGACATTAAAATTAATTATAGGCACACGATATAATATGAACAATGTTGCAGTTTCAATTTAATTGAAAATTGCTTCAATTTGTCCACTGATTAATTTTGGTTTATTATCTTCGATAATGAACCATTGGAATCTCCAAAGAAAAAAAATGTTAACCCCCCCCTCAAAATTTGTTGGTTTACGTTTCAAGATACGTAGATTCAGAAAATCGAATAAAGAAAAACTCTGCAAATTCTTGACACAACGGTTCATTATCTTCTTTGTACAGATCACCCTTCTGTCTAGATCACTAGGTCTAAATGTCTAGATCCTAAATGTTAGATTAATTATTATTATCAATTATCACTAATTATTAACAATTTTATCAAGTACCTAGTGAAAATTATTATAATTTATTGTTAGGTATTAATAATTCGTATTTATTATTAATAATTATTATTAATTATGATTAATTAATACGATATAATTCTGGGGTTTTTAATACTACGTCGGTAATAATTTTTCTATAAAAGAAGTAGCTACCAACAAACATTCGAAATTACCTTCATTTCCGTAGCACGAAACACACCTCAGAAATTATAATTATTAGTGATAATTCATAATAATAATTAATCTAACATTTAGGATCTAGACATTTAGACCTAATGATCTAAACAGAAGGGTGATCTGTACAAAGAAGATAATGAACCGTTGTGTCAAGAATTTGCAGAGTTTTGAAGGTGTTCAGAAACGCGTAAGCATATAGTTTTTAGAACTATATTAAAAATAAAAATTCAACAATTCCCGCCGCCACCCGGTAGTCCACAGTACAAGAATCTCTTTTTTTTTACAGAAGGAGCAGACCTCTGCTTACAGTTATTCTTGTTTTAAAGAAGTTACTTGAAGTACGGTCAATGCTAGATACATTCCAGTTTCTAGTCCTAGACCAAGTCAATTAATTAACCAAGACCGTTAAATGGGATTCTGAAATTCGGAATTTCAATTCGGAAATTGTTGAGTTCTCATATCTGATAGCGATAGAAGAAGAAGGTTACTCTGATCAAAACCGCCCTCAGCGCTACCTGCCGGAATAGTTCGGGTCGTTCCAGCCATGCAGTTCACGAACCCAACAGTTCTTGAACTCATCCCCACTACTCCTGAACTGGTTCGTGAACTCAGTTCATGAACTAGGTCAGGTTGGAACATACACTATATAGTTTTAAATATTAATGTCCCCCTCCGCCCTAATAAACCAATATATATAATACCCCAATAACAGGCTGTTCTTTTTATAGAAGATGAAGCGTGTTTCGAGCCCCTGAATCCTGAACTGGATCTTGTGGAAGTTAAAGAAGAACATGATTTTGATGAAGAACCTTCTCCTGCTGATGGTAAGAACTGTTTTTGGTTCCTTTGCACCGTCTTCACCCACGTCCAGGACATCACAAAGAACCGATTCCAGCTCGCTGGTACTCATGCTTCCAAGGGGTTTCCCCGGTTTTATGTAAAACGAAAGGTAGTGGCGCCGATATGGTTCATACAGCGGGCATAGCAGAACCCAATGTATGGCATTCTCTACAGCTCGCAAATTGCAGTGCATACATGGCATCGTGCCATCTATTGTGTACGCCACTCTCTTATGGTAAAAGCGGGTAATATCCTTTGACGCAAGGCGCATCTGTGCCAAAAGCCTTTCCACATGGATGTTCCTGTGGTTCCCCAAATAGTGCTGTCTTCCTCCAAACTCGACTATCCGCCTGTAGAGCGGATTGAATGCAGAATCGCAAGTCCTCTGAATATCAAGGGACCAACAATGGTTGATGTACCGCTGCAGTAAGCCATTCAGTTCCACACCCAGCCTGTCAGAGGTCATGTCCTCCAAGAGATCCGCCGCTCCAATCGCTAACAGTGAGGATTTTATTTTGGTGAACCAATTGTACCTTGGATCATTATTTGAGCCATCAGCATCCGACCTCATCAACTCCTCCAAGCAGACTCTCAGCCACCTCCCACTGCTCATCTTCAAGATCTTTGCTAGGAATTTGAGCGCACGTGAAAAAATGTGGGCGCCAAGACGAACTTGTCCACACTCAAGCCTAAGGTAGTGTCCCGGGTGTTTCTCGGCAAGCCCAATTGGGATTTTAGGAAAGCTGACTGGACAACTTCAACTTCTTCTCCGCACCATATACCCCAGACCTCCGCCGCATACAGCAGGACCGACTCGACCATGGTCTCAAAAAGTTTAGTCTTGGCATCCCATGACACTACTCTGCCCCTCCAGAAGATTTCTCTAGTACAGCCCATCGCCATTTTGCTCTTGGATATTGCCTGCTTCGCCTGCACTTTGAACTGACCTGAGCTTGAGAGGGTAACTCCCAAGTACTGGAATTGACGCACATATTCCAAGGAGACCCCTCCACAGATTATGGGGCTCATCCTTCTCATTCTTCCACGGCAGAAGACCATAACTTTGGTTTTTTTATGATTAATGGTTAGCTTGTTCACATCACAGTATTCCTTAAAAGCATTCATTTTCCGCTGGGCGTCTGGCGGCGAGTCCGCCAGAAGCCCCAAATCATCAGCAAAGGCCAACAGCAGTAGCTCCCGCCCACCCATCGGTATACCATGGCAGCTCCTCTCCCTCATAAAATTGACACAGTCAGACATGAAAATGATGAATAACAGGGGGCTGAGTGAATCTCCCTGAAGCACCCCTGCCGTTATATCCTGGCTGAACTCCACGCCCACCAGTGGCTGAATCTTGAAACAGGCTCCTCCATAGAATGATTCCATCACCTTAATAAACCGAGAGCTCACTCCCAACAGTCTCAACTTGGCCCAGAGTAGCTCGTGCTCTACAGAGTCAAACGCGCGGGAAAGGTCGACCATAATTGTGAGTAAAGGGTGCTTCTTCTTGAGCATCGTATGGCATGCAATGGTATGGAGAGCGAAGATTTGGTCAGAACAAGACCTCCCCTCCCGAAACCCCGCCTGTTCCTCTGGGAGAATTCCATTAGTCTCTGCCCAACCCTTCAGCCTATTTGCCAGTATGCTTGTAAAGAGTTTGGCCATACTGTTAATCAATGCTATGCCTCGATAGCAAGCAGGATCCATTTTGTCACCTTTTTTGAACAGAAGCCGCAGTGAAATGTCTCCCCATCCATCTGGCACAGCTCCATTCTCTAGAATGTCATTGAACATTAGGAGGACATGATGCCTCCAGTTCTCTGGCAGGAGCTTCAATACATCATTGGGAATCGCATCACTGCCCGGAGCCTTCCCATTTTTGGTTCTTGCCAGCGCTCTGTTCAGTTCATCAGCACTGATTTCCTTGTCGAGGGCCTCCACATATATCTCTTGAATGTCGTCTTGGTGGGGATGAATGCCTGTCCACTGAACATCATCTTCCCTCTGACCCCTCAGCTGAGGTTCATCAACCAACCAGGGCAAACCGTTCAAGCCCAGTTGATCAGGAGACGCCTGCGGCAGCTCGAGCTGATTTTCTAGCCCATTTGGGGTCGCAGGCCGCAGTGAGTCCCCCCGCCCAGGCAAACAGCCCGGTTTACTGGTGCTGTAAACCTTGGCATAGTACGAGTATGTCTTCCAAATCCCACAGGGTATAGGATTGTAATTTATTTTTCTCTTTTTCAATTGCCGAACGACACCCCAAAATTCCCCTGAGTTCTTGCAGTTATTTATCTGTTCTCGTCTTTTAACATAGTAGTTGGACTCAGCTGCCTTCCAAAAAGCATCGTATTTACGCTTGGCCTCTAAATATAAGACCAGTAGATCATTCGGGTATCCCTTCCTCTTATATTTCCTGAAACTCTTCCTGGCTTCTACTTCAGAGTCCTACACTCCGGGCTGTACCAGGGCTTGTGCAAAACCAACTTGCCTTTCCCTTGGATTTCTTTATTCTTAATGAGTCCAACCTCTGTGCCAGCCCTCTCACTCCGCTCAGACGCACAGCAAATTCCTTCAGGAGCGTAGGGCTCCTATCGTAGTATCTCCTCATGCTCCCGGGGGCGCCGCACTGGGACTCACTTTCTGAAGAAGCAGCTCCAAGACCGGACCCGATAGTTACTAATACTATAATTCCATATATTTACTCCAGTGCCAGTGAGTGCTTGTAATTTGCATAACTGATGAAGTAGGTAGTAAGAATACTTTCATTCTTCTAAGTGAATGGGCGACTTTTTCTCTCATACAAGTGGATGAGATTTAAATCAGCTTGAATCATATTGAAGTTAACTTTTTTTTGCAGGGGAGAAACCATTCTCTTGCCATCTATGCGACTACATGACTGCTCGGCGAGAACACATTTCAATGCACATGAGAACCCACACAGGTACCTGCAGGTTTAGTTACTACAACTATAATTCCATATATTTACTCTTGTGCCACTGAGTGCTTGTAATTTGCAGAACTGATGAAGTAGGTAGTAAGAATCCTTTCATTCTTCTAAGTGAATGGGCGACTTTTTCTCTCATACAAGTGGATGCGATTTAAATCAGCTTGAAGCATATTGAAGTTAACTTTTTTTTGCAGGGGAGAAACCATTCTCTTGCCATCTATGTGACTACAAGGCTGCTCAGAAATGCAATCTAGCAAAGCACCTAAAAACCCACACAGGTACCGGCAGGTTTAGTTACTAAAACGATAATTCCGTATATTTACTCCAGTGCCACTGAGTGCTTGTAATTTGCATAACTGATGAAGTAGGTAGTAAGAATCCTTTCATTCTTCTAAGTAAATGGGTGACTTTTTCTCTCATACAAGTGGATGAGATTTAAATCAGCTTGAATCATATTCAAGTTAACTTTTTTTGCAGGGGAGAAACCATTCTCTTGCCATCTATGTGACTACAAGGCTGCTCAGAAATGCACTCTAGCAAAGCACCTAAGGACCCACACAGGTACCGGCAGGTTTAGTTACTAAAACTATAATTCCATATATTTACTCCAGTGCCACTGAGTACTTGTAATTTGCATAACTGATGAAGTTGGTAGAAAGAATCCTTTCATTCTTCTAAGTGAATGGGTGACTTTTTCTCTCATAATGGAATCAATACCCAACTGTCCTTCCTGCATCACCAAGCTCGCCATCTAACCTACGACTTCTCATTTTGGTTTATTATCTTCGATAATGAACCATTGGAATCGCCCAAAGAAAAAAATTTTTTAACCCCCCCTCAAAATTTGTTGGTTTACGTTTCAAGACACGTAGATTCAGAAAATCGAATAAAAAAACTCTGCAAATTCTTGACACAACGGTTTATTATCTTCCTTGTGCAGATCACCCTTCTGTCTACACCAGACTGTGTTGCAAATCGGCACCATACCATATTCTCACCGTACTCATACCATACCATACGAATTTCTTTCCTATCATACCATACTGTACTATACCAAATCATACATACAATAATATACCATACCATACTCATACCATGTCATACAAACCGAGTGAATATTGAAATGTCGTCCATTTCTGACCTATATTTAAAATTTCAAGTATCTAGCTCATCATCAAAATTTAATTTGTTTAAACAAATAGGTATTATTTAAACAATTTTACAGACAAGAAAACGAGTGAATATTGCATTGTGATCCAGTTCTGAACTATTTTTAAAATTTCAAGTCAACAGCTCATCATCAAAATTAAATTTGTATTATTACAAAAAGGTATTATTTAAACAATTTTACAGATGAGAAACCGAGTGAATATTGCAATGTGGTCTATCCCCGACTCACGGTTAAAATTTCTAGACTGTAGTTTACCGGGAAGATGAAAAACGTAGTTTTATTCTGGGCGTCTGGAGGTTGGGTCACATAACGGCCGTTTTCGACGCGAAAGTTTAGTGTTTTTCCTAAACCTTTGCGCGCTCACTGTGAACGAACGGCTGGTCGCAAAAAAATCCAATTGGTCTTAAAAGATTCGTAATTTTTCAGGTCATTCAAAAGTGAACTAAAAATTACACGGTTCAGTTGAATATTGGGAGATATGACATCGTCGAAATTTTAAATTTCGTTTTGAACCCCTTCCCCTTGACCTAGGGTTATGAAAAGTTTCGTGGATCATTGTGGGGCTGGTCCAAACCCAGAAACCAAATTTCGTAATTTTAACTCAACGCTAACTGGGCAAAGTGCCTCGGACGGCGGACGGCGGACGGCGTACGGCGGACGGACGGATTTTTTTTTATTCGATTTTCTGAATCTACGTATCTTGAAACGTAAACCAACAAATTTTGAGGGGGGGTTAAAAAATTTTTTTCTTTGGGCGATTCCAATGGTTCATTATCGAAGATAATAAACCAAAATCCGTCCGTCCGCCGTACGCCGTACGCCGTCCGCCGTCCACGCCACTTTGCCCAGTTAGCGTTGAGCTAAAATTACGAAATTTGGTTTCTGGGTTTGGACCAGCCCCACAATGATCCTCGAAACTTTTCATAACCCTAGGTCAAGGGGAAGGGGTTCAAAACGAAATTTAAAATTTCGACAATGTCATATCTCCAAATATTTAACTGAACCGTGTAATGTTTAGTTCACTTTTGAATGACCTGAAAAATTACGAATCTTTTAAGACCAATTGGATTTTTGTGCGACCAGCTGTTCGTTCACAGTGAGCGCGCAAAGGTTTAGGAAAAACACTACACATTCGCGCCGAAAACGGCCGTTATGTGACCCAACCACCAGACGCCCAGAATAAAACTACCTTTTTTCATCTTCCCGGTAAACTACAGTCTAGAAATTTTAACCGTGAGTCGGGGATAGACCACATTGCAATATTTACTCGGTTTCTCATCTGTAAAATTGTTTAAATAATACCTTTTTGTAATAATACAAATTAAATTTTGATGATGAGCTATTGACTTGAAATTTTAAAAATAGGTCAGAACTGGACCACAATGCAATATTCACTCGGTTTCTTGTCTGTAAAATTGTTTAAATAATACCTATTTGTTTAAACAAATTAAATGTTGATGATGAGCTAGATACTTGAAATTTTAAATATAGGTCTGAAATGGATGACATTTCATTATTCACTCGGTTCGTATGACATGGTATGAGTATGGTATGGTATATTATTGTATGTATGATTTGGTATAATACAGTATGGTATGATAGGAAAGAAATTCGTATGGTATGGTATGAGTACGGTGAGAATATGGTATGGTGCCGATTTGCAATACAGTCTGGTATAGACAGAAGGGTGATCTGCACAAGGAAGATAATAAACCGTTGTGTCAAGAATTTGCAGAGTTTTTCACATAAACTTGGCTGTCACCCAATACCCACTCAAATGAACTTCGTCCAACTAATTACAATGTTTATTGCACTGATCGATCTTCATCCAACAACTGCTACAGGTCATAGGCAGGCGGAGTGTTGATTGCGGTCTCAAGGGAGTACCAGGGCTTGTGCAAAACCAACTTGCCTTTCCCTTGGATTTCTTTATTCTTAATGAGTCCAACCTCTGTGCCAGCCCTCTCGTTCCGCTCAGACACACAGCAAATTCCTTCAGGAGCGTAGGGCTCCTATCGTAGTATCTCCTCTTGCTCCCGGGGGCGCCGCACTGGGACTCACTTTCTGAAGAAGCAGCTCCAAGACCGGACCCGATAGTTACTAATACTATAATTCCATATATTTACTCCAGTGCCACTGAGTGCTTGTAATTTGCATAACTGATGAAGTTGGTAGAAAGGTTCCTTTCATTCTTCTAAGTGAATGGGCGACTTTTTCTCGCATACAAGTGGATGAGATTTAAATCATCTTGAAGCATATTGAAGTGAACTTTTTTTTTGCAGGAGAAAAACCATTCTCTTGCCATCTATGCGACTACAAGACTGCTCGGCGAGAACACATTTCAATGCACATGAGAACCCACACAGGTACCTGGAGGTTTAGTTACTACAACTATAATTCCATATATTTACTCTTGTGCCACTGAGTGCTTGTAATTTGCAGAACTGATGACGTAGTAAGAATCCTTTCATTCTTCTAAGTGAATGGGCGACTTTTTCTCTCATACAAGTGGATGCGATTTAAATCAGCTTGAATCATATTGAAGTTAACTTTTTTTTGCAGGGGAGAAACCATTCTCTTGCCACCTATGTGACTACAAGACTGCTTGGCAAGGCGATCTTGCAAACCACATTAGAACCCACACAGGTACCTGCAGGTTTAGTTACTAAAACTATAATTCCATATATTTACTCCAGTGCCACTGAGTACTTGTAATTTGCATGATTGATGAAGTAGTAAGAATCCTTTCATTCTTCTAAGTGAATAGGCGACTTTTTCTCTCATACAAGTGGATGAAATTTAAATCATCTTGAAGCATATTGAAGTGAACTTTTTTTTGCAGGAGAAAAACCATTCTCTTGTCATCTATGCGACTTCAAGACTGCTCGGCGAGAACAAATTTCAATGCACATGAGAACCCACACAGGTACCTGCAGGTTTAGTTACTAAAACTACAGTTCCATATATTTACTCCAGTGCCACTGAGTGCTTGTAATTTGCATAACTGATGAAGTTGGTAGAAAGAATCCTTTCATTCTTCTAAGTGAATGGGCGACTTTTTCTCTCATACAAGTGGATGAGATTTAAATCAGCTTGAATCATATTGAAGTTAACTTTTTTTTTGCAGGGGAGAAACCATTCTCTTGCCATCTATGCGACTACAAGGCTGCTCAGCGAGGACACATTTCAATGCACATGAGAACCCACACAGGTACCTGCAGGTTTAGTTACTAAAACTATAATTCCATATATTTACTCCAGTGCCACTGAGTGCTTGTAATTTGCATAACTGATGAAGTTGGTAGAAAGAATCCTTTCATTCTTCTAAGTGAATGGGTGACTTTTTCTCTCATACAAGTGGATGAGATTTAAATCAGCTTGAATCATATTGAAGTTAACTTTTTTTTGCAGGGGAGAAACCATTCTCTTGCCATTTATGCGACTACAAGGCTGCTCAGAAATGCAATCTAGAAAAGCACCTAAGGACCCACACAGGTACCTGCAGGTTTAGTTACTACAACTATAATTCCATATATTTACTCCAGTGCCACTGAGTGCTTGTAATTTGCATAACTGATGAAGTAGGTAGTAAGAATCCTTTCATTCTTCTAAGTAAATGGGTGACTTTTTCTCTCATACAAGTGGATGAGATTTAAATCAGCTTGAATCATATTGAAGTTAACTTTTTTTGCAGGGGAGAAACCATTCTCTTGCCCTCTATGCGACTACAAGGCTGCTCAGAAATGCACTCTAGCAAAGCACCTAAGGACCCACACAGGTACTGGCAGGTTTAGTTCCTAAAACTATAATTCCATATATTTACTCCAGTGCCACTGAGTACTTGTAATTTGCATGATTGATGAAGTAGTAAGAATCCTTTCATTCTTCTATGTAAATAGGTGACTTTTTCTCTCATAATGGAATCAATACCCAACTGTCCTTCCTGCATCACCAAGCTCCCCATCTAACCTACGGCTACAGGTCATAGGCAGGCGGAGTGTTGATTGCGGTCTCAAGGGAGCACTTATCATATAGGTGGGAGTCGGCCGATTCTGCTGAACAGGTGTTTGTCGTCTTACCGGGCCTTAAATTAATCCTCGGATGCCTCTATTACCCTGATTACCAGTCTCTTATTGTACTAGATGAACATTTCTGCGAACTGGATGCTGTCTCAACTGCTCATCCAGACTTCAAGGTGGTCCTCTTTGGGGACTACAATCGCCGCGCGCTCCCCTCTTCTGTTCTTAGTTGATTTTTCCGCTACAAATTATCTGCTCCATCGCCTCCTCAGCAGGATCCCTCGATCAGCAAATCTTCTCTTATCGTTCACCCAGAATTTGACTTTTTCCTTCACTCGGACTTTTCTTACCTCACGGAAATTCGAGTTTAAAACTTTTGGGACCTAGAACAATAGCTTCTTTGTAATTGAAAATTTGATAAAAAGCCACTACACCATGATGTTTTTTCAGAGGAAAGCAAAAGGTTTTTTGAACTACATAAGTACACCCTGATAACCATTGGTCGGTATCTATTTTAGTTCTCAACATTAAAATATCTAGTACTCATGATGACCAGCCCTTGAGATCTGGCACCTCTCACATTTTTTGCTAAAATTTCGCGAAACGTTTATTTTAGGAAGATAAACTGAACGAACAACTGAAACCTACCAACACACATACAGACGCACACAATGTACGTGTGACGTCAACCCCCCCCCCCCCCTCGCAATAATTTTGCGGTGCAGGACTCAGATCCTGGATCTTTACCTTCTTCTTCTTCTTTTTCTTAGATGACTTGGCTTCGGCCATGGATTCTTGATTCAAACCAACTATCAAAGGTAGGTAGCACGGAAGAAGGAATTCTTCCATGGGTAGGTAGCTGTAGGTAATTTTCAGTTGAATGTTTTACTTTTGATTAAATATATTGTTATTCGTAATGAATTTCTTCATCATTCAACTTCTACCTACATTCTTCACTTCTTGTGGGGAAGAGCCGCTTCCTGCGATCCCCCTGACGCTACGCCCCTGATTAGGGCAGCAGTTTAGGAAGAAAAAGAAAATACTAAAATACTAAACCTGGAAATCAAATCCTGAATCTACTCTAGAATATAGTCATTCCTTCTTAAAATTATTGTAATTTATTGCAGGCGAGAAATCATCCAAATGAAGAGGCAAATGAGTCTACGCTCTAAAACTTCTGATTCCAAGGGACAACGCCCAGCAGATGCAGAATCGACTTCCTCTGATACTGATTAGACGATGAACCATAGTGCACAATCAATATGGACTCTGATACAAATGTGGTTGACGATTGGGCAACGCCCACATCTTCCAAAATTCCGAAAATACTTGATTTGTAAAAAAAATAGCTTTGATATTCTTTTATAAGTAAATGTGACTCTCATCTAAAACACTCGTTGACTTTGATTGTTCCTGTTTAACCCTTTAGTGCATGATTTGTTCTTTTGTTGAGAAAAAAATCTGAGTGGTAAGAATAGGTCTCAGGATAGCGGGAAAAATAAGGAAAAATGTCATCACTGTTTTTCCCCTGGAATTCCTAAAAGCTGGAAAGTGTCTGAAAGCATCATTGTACGTATGGGCAGCACATCGCCCTGGACCTTGGGAGGGTGTTGTCATCAATGAAATCCTGTTTTAATGAGCATTTGAATTTATTGAAACACGCGAGAATCTTCAAAAACCGATTAGTTGGTGTTCTCTTGTTGAATATTTGTACAACTGTTTGACAATTAAGATTGGTAATCCTTCAACACGTTTTCCCGTCAGTTAAACACAAATAAACTTCACATTTCTCACAATAACCACAATTTTGGAGTTGGGTTCCTCTTGAAACTGAAGGAGTGTGTGCTGGCCATTGAGGGAGGTCAACTTCTACAAACTCAAACAACTCATTTTCATCTGGAAACAGACCAACCAACTAGTCCCCATTCGTCTCTCACAAATCGTCTGGAAATTCATAAAAATTCATTGGGAGGTTCACAAAGAACCAGGAGCGTAGCGTGACTCTGGACATGGAGGTACCACACTCAATTCAACACCCCCCCCCCCCCCCCCCATCATACTAACTCTATCACCCTCAAAATGACAAGTGACTTAGCTACATTAGAGAATGAAGGAGCGGTGTAAGTAGCGACCTTTTTTTTTTTGTTTTATTTATTAAAGACCATTACAACAGTAATATACCTTCGTGATGATTTCTCACACTGTCTATTTATCAACATGCATACACTACATCCCCGCACATGGGTGGGTCCGTATTTAACCCATTCGCGGCGGAACGCCACTATAGTGGCAGAGCTCGAACAGCTCCCCCGCGGCGGAAAACCACTTCAGTTTTTTTTTTTTATTTATTAGTAACAATTCTGTGCTTGGCACTATAATGTATGCAACAATGTTGTATAGCATGCAGGAGGCATGATTCACTTGAATATGAAAACTAGGAGTTTGTGCACTCACTTGTCCTAGGAGCTACGGTACTGAGAACCAAGAATCGTTCTATAAATATGTATAAATGCTAACATGACATAAAATGTATGAGAATAATAACAGTAGTAGGTAGTGAAAAATATAAACGCTAATGTTCGCTATCACAGATGAAGGAACACGAAAGTGATGAATGTCAGTCAATCAAAGCCATCTGCATTGTCCGTATGGTGTCTCCTTTTGAGGCACCTCATATGTCTTGGGGGGGGACGATGCTCGTGTATGCTTCTTATGAGAGGATTAGGGTGATTCGCCCCTTTTATGTACATATCATGGTACGCCGCAGTTAAAGCGTCATGGACTGTGGGGATTTCTAGGTCCTTGTGGAGCTCCTCATTCCTTACGTACCATGGGGCGCTAGTTATCAATCGTAACACTCTGTTCTGGAGAACTTGTATGCGTTTGATCTGGGTGATAGATGCTGAGCACCACAGGCCGCTACCATACAACCATATTGGACGAATCAAGGTTTTATATACCAGGATTTTCAGTCGTAGAGGTAGTTTACGGTTAGCGAGGAGGTAGGACAACTGGCGAATACGAAATCTGATTTTCGTGGTCAACGACGTAATGTGGTCTTTCCACGTCAAGCGTTGGTCCAGTGTCATGCCCAGGTACGTTACCTTAGAATGCTGGTCTATAGATGAACCGTTTATTGTGACAGGAGGGACGCTATAGTTACGCTTGTACGTGAATGGTACTATGGCTGACTTGGACGCATTTATTTTAATCCTCCATTTACTTGCCCATTCTGAAATCGACGCTGCCGCCTGTTGTAGTTTTAGCGCTGCTTCTTCGCCTGTGTTACCACTGACCATGATGGCAACGTCATCCGCAAATTGAGCAGTTAGGCCGTTGTTTGATTCGGGAAGATCATGGGCATAAAATATGTACAGCAGAGGTCCCAAGACACTACCTTGCGGTATACCAGATTGTATCGCTGACTCAGAAGATGTGGCGTTATTTACACTCACTTTAAAAGTGCGGCCTTCGAGGAACGAGTACACGAGTCGGTAATAGGTATCTGTGAGGTGAGGCTTGATCTTGGCCAATAGCCCCCTATGCCAGACCTTATCAAAGGCTTTCTCAGCATCAAGATACATTCCCAGGTCCAACATCTTGGTTTCATATGCGTTAAGGATGTGGTCCAAGACTCTATGAAGTTGCCAAGGGCAAGAGTGTAGGTTACGAAACCCAAATTGAGTTGACGGGAGTAGGTGATCGACCTGATGTAGGAGAGATGGAAAGATAAGTCTTTCGAACATCTTCGAAAATATGGATAAGAGGCTAATTGGTCTGTAGCTCGTAGCGTTGTCAGCTCTCTTGCCTTTTTTATGGATCATTATGATCTTCGCTTTTTTCCACTGTTTAGGGAAGTATGCCAAACGTAGCATCGAATTAAAAATTTGGGTAAGCAATACCAGCGTTTTCCTGGGGAAGTGAGCGAGATGCTGTTTGTTTATTCTATCGAATCCTGGTGATTTTTGACGAGGTATACGTTTGATGGCAGCTAGGACGTCTTTTGGTGAGAAGAATTGTTTGAAGGGGGATAGCAGAAGCGGCTCTGATAGCAAATTTTCAATGTGTGATTCGTCAGATGGGGAACCAGGTGGATTGGGAGTAAACTGTTTTGATAGTATTCCTTTGAACATTTCGGCTTTGGCTAAGGAGGTGATCACCCATCTATTATTTAGCTTCAGCGGAGGAATAGCTGCTGACTCTTTCGTGAGTTTTTTCGTCTTTAGCCACAGCGAGTTGTCCTTGTTATCCAAGGATAATAACTCGTTTTCTTTTCGCGTTTGTTCTTCGATTCTTAGGGCATCTTTGAGTTTCTCGGTGGCTTTGTTATATTGTGTTTTATCAGCGCGAAGCCTTGTAGTCTGCCATAGTATTTTAGCTCGTCGCTTGTATTCCCGTTTATCGTTATCGTAACAGGAAGGTGATCAGACGAGAGCTCTGCGATTATAGTCGGGTTAGAGATGGTAAATGGTATGCTCTTAACTATAAAGAAGTCGAGAATATCGGGCTGATGGCCCTGTTCCGAATAGAAGGTAGGTTCTGATGGATGGACTATGTCCAAGCCGAACTGTCTTGTTATTGTCGAGAGCATGTGTCCCCGTGGGTTGGGAGAATGCGACCCAAAAGCTGCATGCTTCGCGTTAAAATCGCCGCCGATTATAAATTTTGAACCTAGTTCGTGGACTAGTGATATGATATCACTGGGAACAAGTCTGTTGGCTCCAGCTGAGTAGAATGATGCTAGTTGGATCGGTGTTTTATCGATGATGACGAGAATTCTGGCAACTTGCATCTGAGGTTCGCATATGGGTAGTAACTGTTCGTGGGAGATATTTTTTTCTAATCAATATTGCGGAACCGCCTTTATGAGCGTTGTCAGGGTGATCTGAGCGATAGCAATTGTAACCTCTTACATAAAGTATTCGATCTGGAAACAACTTAGTTTCAGTAGCTAGTAGGACGTCAATCCGATGCATTTCAAGGAATACTTCAAGTTCCGATGTTTTGCCGATTATACTACGGGAATTCCATGTGCAAATTTTAAGGGGTTTCACTGAAGTCGCGCTAATCATTGAGCTTGAGCAGTTTGGGAACAAGAAGAGCAAGTGTTTGCACCAATGGTTGCAGGGTTGATAGGAGGGAATCAATCTTAGATATCAGTAGATTAATGTGATTTTCAGAGTTGTCGTCTGACTTGGACTGATAGGGATTACTGGCAGCTTTGGCATATGATATTGGGGCAGTAGGGTATGAAAATCCTGCGGCGATGCTCAATGGATTTGGAGTGTTGTGAGGGATAAGAGGTGTTACCGGATGGCTGCGTTTGTATGTTGGAGTTGTTTTGATTTTTTGAAGGGTGATGTGTGATGGGCAACCCTTATAGTTGGCGGTATGAGCTCCACCACAGTTCGTGCATATAGGGGCTGACGAACGAGGACGCTGACATTCTGAAGATGCATGGCTATCGTCGCAGCGGACGCAGCGAGGAGCTTTACGGCAGTAATTCTTCGAATGACCGTAGTCCTGACACCGTAGGCATTGAATGATGGAGTTTTTCGGCTTGGGCGGTTCTACTTTGATAACAGCGCTGTATAAGCGTTTAAGGTTGAAAATTTCATGATTTTTAGGGTTGGGCTTTAAATCAACGAAAAAGAGTGGAAGGAGATTTTTCGTTGCCGGGTGAATTGGTTCAAAACCGAGCTCTTGTAGTTCCGTCTTCATGATTTCTGTGTCACATGAATGGTATAGGCCCCTTATGACGACTCGAAACGGACGTTCGTGGTTGGCTTGGAACGTGTAGTACTGGGCGTTTTTCGAATTTAGGTAATCTATGAGTTTACGATAGTCCTCAATAGAATCAGGCGAAATCTTAACTTTCCCATTCGTGGCAAGAGCTCAAACAGCTCCTCTCAGCGAAAAGCCACTCTAGTAAAACGTGTTTTCTGCATAGTCCTTCGAAAACTTCTGTAACTTGTACCAAACTCTCAGGGGCTTGCCATCATCGACGAACGACCTCCCCCTCCTCTCATCGCCTACCAACACCCTCCTTTCAACCCAATCTATTTTTAGCTCCCAACCCTTCGTCAGCTCTGGAATTTTCTCCTGCAGGTGCCATATTTTTATTGCTCATCCACGAATGGTAGTGATGGGTTGTGAGTGACTGTGTGGGGGGGAGGGGGTGGGGCTTTTGAGGGCACTGAGACAACTTTTTTTCTGGTCCTTATTCTGCTCTGTGCTACGGTGTTTGTAACTTGATGCTCCTTTCAAAACAGTTTTCAGTTTTTTTTTTTCCGTTCTAATTTTTTCTTTGACTTTTTGATTTTTTTACGATTGATATTGAGATTTTTTTGTTCTCGCCAAAACCTATGTCTATACTTATGTTTGTCTGAAACCTATGATGTTGAGAAAGTCAGTGTTTGATCGTCTATTATTTATTCTGAAAATTCCTGAAAATAAAACAACAAAAATGGGGAAAAACAATTGAAAAATAAGGAAGTTATGACTCGATTACCGAACGCCGACAGAAACTGCGTACTGCAAAATTTCTTCCGCCGGGGGGGGGGTTAGGACAGCGAGAAATGCCTTCGCCCACCGAGACAGTGGGCGGGTGGAGCCTTCCGCCGCGAATGGGTTAATGGCTAAGTGTATTTGGCTGCTACTGTCTGATTAATTACAGGTCTAAAAAGTCCAAAATATGTCGTGGAGTACGGAGTCGCCTGTTCACGGGTGAGTTGAATCCCTCTTTGGCAGCACTATTGTTGTGGTTCATATGTGTAACAGCAAATCTTCTCATAGATTCTTGAAGCGTGTCTGACGGATTGGGAAGGCCGAAGTCGTCATAAATTGTGGCGTTCCGAACGTAAGGAGGCGTATGGAGGACTTTTTGTTGCAAAGTCCGGTTCTGGTGCTGTTCCAATTGGCGAAAGACCGACTTGGAGCATGTACCGTAGACTGGAAGTGCGTAGGTCCATATTGGTCGAATGAAAACCTTATATCTAGCGTGTTAGGCCTTAACAGTATAAGTCAGAAATGGCCACTTTCCAGGACAGTGACTCCAAGGTGTGAACATCGAATATTTCATCATAAGAGGAGTCCAGTGATGGTTATTACACACTTAAAATCATTTTGCGTCCGAATTCCGAATCAATCAAAGTTTTCCACACCGTATCATACATTTTCCGCGATTTTCATGACTTAGATTGTTAGAGCCAGCTTTGTCCTTGAAGTTATACTGTTAGACTCATTCTGCTACTCCTTGATAAGCACTTTTCAAACTTTTTTAACAGATGTCCTGGATATCTGGGAGGATATCTTTCACACTTCCAGTCGACAGGTTCTTGTAAAAATCGTGGAATACTGGATTCACTGCTGACAGTATACTTAGAAGATCTTTTTTCTTTTCCTGGGAGATCGGAAGCGTCTTCGAATAGCAGCGTGGTGGTTCTAGATGAACACTGACCTCAGAATTTCTCCTGGAGAGGATAACACAACGGAATTGTTCTTCTTCATTGAGGGAGCATTTGAATGAAAAGCAAGATTTTTCTCTTGTGTAGCGTAACCATCTTATTTCAGTCCATTTGAATGTCTGCCCTAGGGTATCTTTCTTCCTTAAAGTCAGTTTAGATTTCAGAAGTTCGGAAAATTTTAGAAAGTCAATGTGGGTCAACTCAATGACTTCAAATTTCTTCTACTTCCCCACCATGCGAACAAGTTGGTACCAATCATGAGGAATTGCAATTTCCAGGTGTGACCGTTTTTTCTGTTTTTCTATATTCACGTGGTCAACGTCACATTCAAGATGGCTATGTACAGACACCATGGTCAATCTGTTGAAGACTTGGTTTGTTCTGCATCAAAACGAAGAACATTGCGGCAACATGGAAATGGCGATTCTGACCGCCACAAGAATCTTAATAAAGAGTCACGTTTTCAGGAAGTTTGATCAGTTCATTGTAAAATTTACAATGAACTGATCAAACTTCCTGAAAACGTGACAATTTGGTTAGCTCCTCTTTCTCCCTCAGCTTCGTGCCACATGTAACACCTCACTCAACCTGAAGATGTTTCGTGCATTGTGAGGTTGTAGGTCCACAGCTGGCGCTTGTAGATAGATACTGAAGAATTTATGTAAGGAGTAGGTAAACACTCACTCTTGCAAGTCCAATGTGTAACACTTTTTGGTCTCATCATTTTTCGCACCTTCCTTATCGTCAGTCAGGAAGCTGGAGGGATTGCGTCGCAATTATTTTTGTTGCAAACGGGGAAATTCTTGTTTATAATACTCGGGTCTTGAAAATAAGAGAGAAAATGTGAATTTTTTTGATTTTTGATTTTTTTTTTTGATTTTGTGAAATCTTCTTCTGTATTTATTTTAATAGTGGTGGAAGAAGATACATTTTTGTTTCAAAAATACTTTGAGAATCACACTGTCAATTGGGTAGGGGCAACAAAGTCTCACAGTTTTGGTAGAGCAATTGCTTTAAAGGGTGGTATGTTGTTGGGGGTTGAGAAGGGTCGGTCGGTAACTCGGTATTTGGGGTGGTTCAGATGGGGCAAATCCGGGTGGTAGAGTTGAAAAGTTGCAGTAAACATAATAATATTATGTTTTAATAAATGATTATATTATTTATTATAACAGTTATAATAAGTTATAACAGTTACAATTAGGTATATTATTGTTTATTGGTACAAACCCCTTTCAACTATTTTCGTGTTCGATGAGGTATCAATTATTTTACTCACATTTTTTCTACCTTTGTGATCGGGCTAATGATTTTTATTTTTACTTTTCCTCCTCTCCATAGAATTTTCGTTAATTTCTTTTTTCCTCTTTTTTTTAATCGTACAAGCCTGTAACTCCGGCGGACGGTAAAATGTTTACCATGCCGCAATGTTTTAGTTCAACGAGAAGAATGTAATAGTAATTTAAAAGCTGAAATAAACTTATTTTCTTCTTCTTCTTATCGTCTTTCTTCTTCAGGTAAGCTTCATCCGCTTGTTTGTGATGCTCCGCTATTTTCTCTTTTATGAGTTTTTTATCATCGTCTGACTGTGCTGCCTCAAGTTGCATGTGGAAAACGTCACACTTATGACAAGTGTCAACCTTTGGAGATTTAAAAGCAATATTCATTTTATGGAACTCCCTTTCATAAATACTTCGACAAACTGGTTTACGCACAGACTCCTTGTACAGGGAGTACATAGTGGATAAGTTCAGAAATGCTGGCAAATATTTGTTCCCGCTTCTTCTCCTAGTGCAGTGGGATTCGTACGCAGGGAATGATCTGATGTGGTTTTGTACCGTTTCTAAACTTCTAATAGAAGTTTTGTTGGCTGGTTCCATTTTGCCTCTTGCATCCTGTTTTGTAGATCCACTAGTTGATGAAGAACTGTTTTTCACTGCAAGAGTGACAAACATTTGAGTTTCAGTATTTCACTGTGCTTCTTACATATTCTGTTTCCCTGATTTACAGTCTTAGACGTGATACACATGGACGCGCCGTTCTCGTCAGATCACGGACGTGGATGTTACTTGGATGGGTGACCGCCGGTAAGTGGGTCTCCCGTCCAAGTGAGTTTTTCACGCTTCTGTACGGCGATCCCCTCTCAACTCAAGGGGGCGAGGCAATGAGTAGCTTTGTAAGCGAAATCATTGGAACAATTCTGATCCACCTAGGAGGACAGCCGATGACGTCCGCGACGCCTAAAACGGCAGTTGGACGGAAATTCAACCTTAAATGGTTGCTTACTTTACTTTACTTTTTACTACATTTGAGTTTCATCCAGTCTTCATAAAGCAACCACGACACACGCTGAGCCGTTCACCATTCACTTTGAAGTTACTGCAAAGAAACATAAGTAAGTACATAATATTAACTTTAAGCAATTGTAATTAGTATGAGTAGTAGTAATTGTATCACTTAAGTATAATTATTGTGATTGAAGTCGATTGCCTTTTGTTACCTCTTACTTTAGGTAGATTAAATAACAATTATTGCTACTACTTATTACCTACAATGAGGTTCAACTCGTGTCGTCTGTTACATATTAAAGGCAGAAGGTGTTATTAACCGTATGTAGAAATAAGAAGACATACACGTAGGTAGGTTGTAGATAAAAGTAAGTATATTTGTCATAGATAATACAGTCGCATATCTAGATAATACATTAAGAAATAAAAACTTGAAATACATTAAGGTCATCCGCTTTGAGAAGGTAGTGTAAGGACGTGTACCTAGGTGGAAGAGATAGGTGCCAAAATCTTGTTTGCATGGAGTTGAACTGCCATCATGGAGTAGGTCTAAAGGAGAGCTTCAGGTTTCTGAAGTTTTTACAGTTATTTTAAGATAAGTTACTTTACAGATTCTAAACGTTATCAAGACTGTATCGGAGGCCACCAAGTTCAAAGTAAGTAATTTATGCCTAATTTTCCAATTGCAAAATGTTTCTTAGGTAACTGGGAAACAGTTGCAATAGTTGTAGTTTCAATGTTTTGGTGAAATCTTTGACAAATCGATTTCTTGTATCTAGGGCCACCAAATAATGCAGTTATTTCGACCTTTCACTAATATTTATCTGATGTATCAACGTATTTCTATTGTTTTTAGATGCCTAGATGTTTGTCAAGTCAAAATTCAGGATATTTTTCGACTTTTACCTGAGCCACTAATTTGTAGAAGAGGTCAAACAAAATGCCCTACCTATATCGTTTCAGAACCTTAATGTTTTGTAACACATCTGGTTTTACATCCAAGTTTTTGAGAAAAATACGCCCTGAAATGGCTGCTTAAGGTCATGAGTATGAAGCCTGACCGACTGCCTGTTCTGTGTCTGAGGCGCCTCTTCAACCTTTCCAGGTTGCCATCATGCAATCCCAGGTACAACTGGTATAGACAGCTTGAGGATGCCTTAGAGTCCTTTGGAATGAGCCTGCCGACTGATACTGGACTGATGCCAGATCCACGAAAAATTAATGGCCTTTTGACTTCCATGCCTTTTATATCCCGTAACATTGACCTGCAACTGGCAAAAGCGTCAAGGGCCTGCCCTAACTATGGTCTAATGGCCTTCCAGGAATCATCACTCCAGCCCCAGATGTATCTGACTCAGAATTGGCCGATGTTCATTCTTCGCACACTGGCTCAGCTACGGGTTTTCGGCAAACACGCCCCAAGGATCCTGGTTGCAGGCGTCAAGATAGATTTTCTTTTGTCAGCATGCCCCATCTGCAACTTGGGTGTAAGCGATACAGCCCTCCAATTCTTTCTTCAATGCCCTATGCTGTCCAATCCCCGCTTGAAGTTTTTGCTGCCAATTCTCGCCTTGTCCCTTTCTTTAGAAGAGCAGTATAAGCGAATACTGGCGACAAGTGACCGCAATGTTGCCAACAGGCTGTTTTATTATTTAAGTGAGGCAAGTGAAGTTAGAATTCTCATTATAAGTTCCTAGTGGGAGGAGTTATTTTAATTTTATTATTATTATTATTATTATTATTTTTTGCTTGCAACTGGTATCAATTTGTATCAACGATTGTATTTAATGTATATTTTGCTATGGATGTTATCCAAAAAGCAATAAAGACTTAATCTATCAATCTACTACCATTTTCACGTGGACTGTGATATTTTATCCAACTAAGTCTTTGATATTACTTTCAAGTCAACTAATTTTAATAAGTTTCATAAGTTTCTCTTTTACCTAAGTCAGTTCGTTCCAATTCGCTTTACTGTGGGTTTTAAAATAAAGAATGTTGAAGAAAAGAATTCTAAACAAAGTTATTAACGTTTTTCAATGGCTTTTATACTTCATTTCTCCAATTATCCCCTGTGGTTCTAGGTACAAGCGGGCGGCCCTAGGTTAAAGCACTAGTGGCCCCAGGTACATGCTATGCTTGTACCTCGAGCCGAATTTCATTTTTTGGAAAAATATTTCTCATAATTTGAATTTTTGTACTAAAATTTAAAAAAATCTTGTGGCGTTTTGGTCTCACCTTTTCCTTTATCAGAATTTGAAGTGGTTTTGCAGATTTGAGATTGTTTTTACCCCATAAATCATCATTGAAAAAAAATGGCCTTAGGTACACGACCTTACCCTACAGTTGAACTGATGTCCTGATGATACGTGAGCCCGGCTAAAATGGGTAGCCTTCGATCAATCTTCTTGGCGTAGGAAGTTTTCATCCAGCACAGGTGGTCCAGGAGCGACGTGGGGTTCTGATGTTGGGTGCTGCGTTCCTGTAATTACTTCAACAACTCTCAACCTCGTAGACCTGAACGAAAATCAGACAAGAAAAATGAGCAATCAAACACAAAAGATTCTCCTTTTCTTATGTTAACACACAAACATCAGCTCAGACTAAACCACAAGTCTGTATCCATTGCAAAGGAAATCCCATTATTTTATTGCCCTAATTTCATTCAGCTTTCAACCAACGATAGAATCACATTTATTGTTTCAGACCACATCACCAGATCACGCAAATGCACTAAGTGTAACGGCTTAAATAAGTCACTTCTTCATAAGGACAATTCATCGGCCTCCGGTCCTCAAAACAGTTTTGTAACAGAATCAGATTCAGAGAATCCAATTGTTGATCATCATCAGACGATCAATATCAAGAACTCATATCATACTCTCCACTGCCATGATTCGAATCATGGATGCGCAGGGTAACCTTATCACTTGTAGGGCCTTATTGGATTGTGCGTCACAAGTCAGTTTCATCACTCTAACGATCCCACGACAAGATATTGATCAGCCGATATTGATCAGTATTCGGTTGTGGTTGCCATACCTAACGCGGCCTGCCTTCATCTTAGGTTTTTCTAGTTGCGTTACATGTGTCAAGCAAGAAACTTTCAGTCTGCCTTTTTCTGTCATTCGGTTTTTTTCTATCATGTTCAAAAGCTTTCATACGAAATTGTTCAAATACAAATTCAATCGTTTCCATCTGTGCCTACTCATTAGTTAACTTGAGCTCCATCCGGCATCTTATTACAACACAGTTCTTTTTAAAAAATTCTAGGCATCCTTTGTTGAATTCGATTGGAAATTTCAATTTCGAAGCACAAATATTTCTCACTTTTCAAAAAAGCCTACTGCTTCCGCTCCCTTGCTAGACAAATAGAAGTTAATTATTTGCTAAAAAAAAAAAAAAAAATTGTTTAATTTTCAGGACTAGCGTGTTCTACCACATGCGTTGCACAGTATCGCTTGGGCAATAACCCTAAAATTTTCGTAATTGCAAGTATACTTAGTATCCACATTGGGCCATCAAGATGGATATTAGTAGAATGCAGCAGGGATTTTCTCCCCAACCTAAACTCAGTCGGTTAGGAGTGTAATTTAAAGGGATTCAATATTTATAAGGTTCGACATAACAGGTAGATACATCAGAGATCTCTCATAGGGTTTAAGGGCATGTGGACGTCAGTCTCCCCAAGATTTAGTTACCTACCTACCTCTTTTCAGGAAACAAATGTCACAAACATGGGAATGTCTGGTGCTACTTTCAACTTCCTCAGTATTTTTGATTGTCAGTATAATTCAATCATAGCGCAGTGGATCACTAGTAGAAAAAATTTTATGAGGGTGTAAACTTCGAGTTCCAGTTCAGAATACAGTGAATCAGACTGGTTGGGTTACTTGGAGGTTGTTGGCACCAGATCAGTTACTAAAGACTACTAAAGTTACTACTGACGTGCAATAAAGCAGTAATCTAATCTCAGTGAAGTTTTGAGTCGCAAAAAAAGTAATTATGAAAATTGTGATGATATCTTCCTGCTAATTCGGGGTCGCAAGAATGATATGTAAATATTATGATACGTAAATTAGGACTCACAAGCACCTTGAATGGAAGTATAAATATTATGTTGTCTTATATCATACCCGTGTTTCAGGGTCCTTAGATTGCATTTCGTAAATACGTTGCCAACTTACTATAAACAACACCGTCCTTCGAAATAAAACCCCGCTGAATCTATGATGGCTCTTACCGCGAATGTTGTTTACAAATGTTGACACTCCAAATGAAAAGTTGTTAGATTGAAACATGAACCTTGTTTGCCCCACTTATTCAATTGCATCTCTGTGTAATAACCCTAACTGAGGGATATAAATACAGGCTCAATAGAGCAAGGCACTCGGGTTCAAGTTTTCAGTTTTGTCGCGTTATTAGGAGGTGAGATTGGAGTGTTTTCAACAAAAACTCATTCTATCTAAGTAACTTCTATTTACAATTATCTCTTCAATATGGTTATCGCAGTACGAACATATAAGTAGCACAACCCTAAATAGCTTAGATACTCAATATTCACAGAGGATGTTGAGTTCCTAGAACTCGTGATTTTCGATATCCATAACAGCAGATGAGCTGATTCAAAATAAGCCCACCGTAACATACGAACAGAGAGTGGTAAATATAAACTTGGCATTTTGACATTCAGCAGCAAAAGATTGGATTACATAAGAGGCATCTGAACAGAGATATTAGACTGTATAGAGATATAGTAATGCTAATGATTTACCTACATAACTACTGCAACTGTTACGACTTGCCATCAACCGTCTTGGATTCTCGTAGCTGAGCCAGTAGCTCAGCATCACCTATTGCCAATCTATAAGTGTAGGGTCGGTAAACTTTGTTGTAGGCATAATGGACAGACATCAGGGCTATGGTCAGTGATACACCAGCAATGATCGGATAGTGCTTGGACTTCTTCAAGCGATCCATGTAATCTGGAAAAAAAAGAAGACAAAAATAGAAACACATCAAGATTCCACACTGCCGTTTGTTCAAATTTCATTGGTAGATATTATATTTTTCAATTAAGTACTTATGTTTTGACAGGGATGATTGAAACACGTGGAATTCATAAATGTAGGTAATACACAACTATCTGAGAGTGGAAACCACAATGTACAACTGTTTAAATATTGATAAGTTAAGAAGAAGAGCAGCTCATCACATAGGTACTAAACTAGTGATAGTATCAAAACAAAAACCGACAGCACACAAGCTTAATACCTAATCTTAACCATAACGAAAGCACATCAAGGTGCAAATTCATGACATCATCAAGCAACCATTTGGGAGCTGATCACAAATTATTATTTTATTTTTAATTTCCTATAGATTTTATATTTATGGCACCAAAAATTAAGCTCAGCCCCTGGAGGGGTACAAACTCAGATTACCCGTTGCCAAGACTATCTTAAGGTTTTAGAATGGTTTCCAGCTATCCCCAGGTCACTTCGAGGTCCTTTCCTTATTTTACCTACTGGACTGCGTCGAAAATGAACGTTATCCCTTCCAAGTGGTCCAAAACTATGAGTTCTTTACAAGTCATAAAAGGGAATTTTCTATCGGATGATCATTTATAAAATCTTGTTTACTGTAATCCATGGATCCAGTTGCCAAGTTTATGAAACCATTGTCGGCCAGTCCAGTCCTAATACACACAGAAAATGCCACAACAGTTAGATTTTGATAAGAGTAACACGGAAACCTTCGTGAGCCATAGCAAGCCATATTTCGGCTTATTACGCCAACAATAAGCACATGCGCAGACAAAAGTTACCGTCTGATTATGATTAAATTCATATAAGACAACCTAGCATACGATCTGCACCCACCCATTGAACTTCAGTCATGCACTTGAAACCATTCTACCAGAAAATGCTGCGTAGCTATTATTTGCATTGACTTTCAATGTAAACCCGTTTTAAAAGATTCTGAATGCAACCACAAATTTTAATATTTTAAAATGAGTTTGTAGCATTCAACTGTCACTCACATTAGATGTTTGCGGTTCTCAAATTTTGCCGGAATGGAATCGATATTTCCGCAAATAGTGACTCAAGTCCCATGTGGTTATGGGACTTGAGATCGAGAATAAATTGAGCTAAAAATGTAGTTGGGGTTTGCAGTTAGAGGGCTTTTTGGGGCACCCATGTGTTCATGGGTGTTCAAAACCCACAGCCCCAAAAAACCGTCTGAATGCAAACCCAACCCCAACGCTTGCGAAAAGGAGAAAATGAAAATCCACGGTCGAGCAGCATGGCTGTAAGAGCAAATTTTCGAAGAAATAACTGGTTTTATGTAAAAATATCTATATTTTACTTGTTTAATAACACTTTTTGTCTCCTTTTTTCCCGAGTAACAGCTCAATTTGTTGATTTTTCAACGCTGAACACGACGGTGAAGTGAGAATGCGATATTTCATTCCGTTATCAGATTAGAGCAAATGAACCGTGAAGAACATCTCATGTAACAATCACGTTTCTTCATCTTCAAAGTGCTCTAATTTGCGAACGGAATAAGATGTCGCAATTCTGACTTCACCGTCGTGATCAGCGTAAAACAAAATCTTTAAAATGAGGTGTTCGATTGCCAAAACAAATTTTTTGTGCAATGTTGAACTTTTTATCTCAATACTATCGAGCGTCATCGCCTGAAATGACACATGCATAATATGCATCATATCTTTCTATAGTTGAAGGACTTTTGTAGGCGAAAGTCTTCGCGATATCAAATAAGAGGGTGATACCTTCTTGATATCAAATGATACAATAATAATAATATTATGTATCATTTGATATCACGAAGGTATCACCCTCTTATTTGATATCACGAAGACTTTCGCCTACAAAAGTCCTTCAACTATAGAAAGATATACTTAACAATATTCAATCAACCTGGCTTGTTGATGACGAACTTTTTGACTAATCTACTCTTTCCGGAAGTCATGAGAGAAACAAGTTACAATGTCAGGCAAGTCGCATATTTATGATAGAATAGCGGCCCAGTAGGGTGTGAGTGCACAGTCCTCTTTAGACCCTAGAAGTTATCGTTTCATTTTCCTATGAAATACATACCAGTAGTTTTTCTACCTCACATCCAACTGGTAAGAACTGTAGGACGACTCTCTCCCGAGAACTGCAAAACTCAGTGTCGTATCACTTCGGAGATATGACCAATGGGCTGGCACATTTATTTCATATTCGGATTAATAGAGAGATGTGATATTCGGATTTCAAGAGAGAGATGTGATAGCAAAAAGCTTGAAAAATCTACCGGGTTGACGAGGATAACCACACTCGTATTGAAACCTTCTTCTTCTTCAGTCCCCATTTTCTTCGATAACATTCGATAAACTTCCACAAACCAATGTACCTACGGTCGTTGTTGAAATCACAAAATGAGATTATTGGAATGGATTATTTTTTGGAAAAACATTCGGCATTCAGCAGGAAGCACATTCTCGCACATCTATTTTAGGAATTACTGCTGATATCCATGAACACTGTGTTTATTATGGTGTAGTATTTATTAGTATCCATACTAACCCACTAGTATCCATACCAGTATCCACCTCCACATTTCCAATCTACTAGTTCAGCCGTTCATGATAATCTATTTGGATGTATGGTGGACATTTGTACATGTGTCACTTATCGTGTCTGTAAAGTTATCGACTAATCCTAAAGGAATATTGCACAAACTCAATCGTTAAATTTGATTCTTCCTGAAAACGTCCCGTAGTTTTGGTTAGAACCACGACAATTGTGCCTACCAACTATCAGCTGACTGCGCTACTACGATAGTGACGTCATAATATGACCTTTCATTATAAACCTGAAGTTCTTTCTTTTTGAAAAATAAATCATTCAATTCATCAGATTCCCGAAAACTCACGCAGCTACCAGTTAAATCATTCAAATATTTCTTTTGAGCTTCGAAAAGCTTGATCATGTCTTCAAAAAGCCAAATCGATTTTTCG
Source organism: Stenodema calcarata (assembly GCA_963920205.1). NCBI lineage: Eukaryota > Metazoa > Arthropoda > Insecta > Hemiptera > Miridae > Stenodema > Stenodema calcarata. The sequence goes on from OY986048.1 coordinate 19,620,720, forward strand.
ACATTTGCCTCCCTAGAGCCAATTCCCGCTGCAATTCAAAATCCGTATTGTAAACTCGTATTATTCAGAATAAGACTATGTTAAATTTTATCGCTTATGTCTACAAGCACCTGAGCAGCGGTTTGCGACGGATAGCGTTTTAAGAATTCGTATAAAACTGATGATGCATGCTAATGAGGTGTTCGGCGTAAATTAGATGGGTTCCCTGTGTACACTCTTATCAAGGTCAACCGTAGCCTATAGCTACGGTTGTGATCAATGATGTCATAGTGACATCATCTTTTATCTCTTGTTGGGAGCATTTTAGATTTTTGCTTGTTAAATAAACATTCGTTATTGTATTTTTCATATTAATGTTATTGTATTGTTAAGTCTATAAACATTTCGAAAGGTTATTCAAACCCGTCAGTGAATCGGTGATCGGTAAAATCAGTGCTGTTGTTGATAAAATGTGTCCTGTTCCTGAGATTTTCTGCAGTTCAGTTTTTTGTTGATTGCGAGGTCGAGACTTACGTTTTTCGCTCTCGGTTAAGATTATGTTGCACTATAAGGTAAAATCTTATGTGAATTGAACATGTTTTGAATGTATAAGCTTGGTCTGTACGCTGATAGCAAGTGCGAATTACGATGTTATCAGATAGGTAGGTTCCCCAAGCAAACATTGGCCGCTGTTTCTTTAAATTTGATGAGCCCACAAGTTTAATTAATGCTTAGTAGTCAATGTGAATATACCAGTAAGGTTCGAATGAGTGAGTGATAAGTGCCGATAGTTTTCAACGTGAACTGAACCTCAGCTCACCCGATGTGTTCACCGTCAGCAGTTTTCGCTCGCTAGCCGTCACTTATTGCGGATAACAAATTCACGATTAAGCTCATTTCCACTCGTCAGGTTTTCTCACTGTTAATCAAAGCAATCGTTTATTATCTTGTACTTGACACTGTCATCAGTTGGTCGATTCAACTATTGATTGTTTATATTGATAACCACTAAACAGTGGCAGCAACTTTCCATTTACCTCATGTGCCTTGAAGATATTACACATAGGTCGTTCTAATATTTCGGAATTTTCGCTAATGAATCCTCCAGAAAACGATAAATCCTAAAGTTGGGTTGTGAGATGTTGAAAATCGGTGTAGTAAAGCTATTTCAAACCTCATAATTTGTGCTGTCGGCGTAAATACTCCTTAAAATACTACCCAAATGTATTAAACAAAAAATACCCTACTGTCAATTGCTCCCAAAACATTTCAGTTTCATCCCGATTGAAATAGTATGGCATATTATGCCATAATCAACCGTCGTTATCAGCTGAGTAAGTACGTGATTTCATTCGTGCCAAAAACCTACATTGTGCATCACAATATGACGTACATGTATTCAAAACTAATCATTTACCACGATTCCAATAAAGGTTTATATTTGGGCATTGAAGCACTCTACCTCAATATGTACTTAGAAACAATCTCTCCATGTTATTCAACATTTTTAAAAGTCAATTTACACTTTTACTCTGGAATTCAAAACAGAATTTTGAATCCGAATTCTCGAATTTCAACTGCATATAGTCTCCCAATACTTCAGTTAAAAACAAAACGTGACATCAAATTAATGAGAGACTTCTTGGATTTTTGCTCATATCTCAAAAACCACTATAAGTGATTATGAAGATGATTTCTACCAGTAGGCCAGTCAAATCCTACACAAAAAAGGCCTAAAATCGCAAGTGAACGGATACTTCCGATTTTTTGGTATGTTGTTTGGGACTGTTAGGGAAGTCTAAATCCAATTTTACTGGAATGAAAACCTCTTGCTTCTTTCGTAGCACTCGAAATGTTTGCCCTTACTCTGGGGTTTTCGCTATAACTTTGAAACAATGCGTTTTTCGTGAATTGCTACTACATACTTATTTAAACTAAATAAGATTTGCTACAAAATGAGACCAAGCGCAGCTCTTTAGGTCCAATAGTTACTGAGATACAGCCTTTCGGAAATTGCTCATTTTTTCCCAAAAAGTGAAATTTCAACTTTTGGTCAGGGGACATACGTATTCTACTATGGAAGTTATATCGACAGAAGTTGTAGCAAATTTAATTAGCTTATATTTAAGCCCAATCACATGTCTTCAGGACTCATGGTTCTCTCACAATCCTCAAAAAATGGAAAAATCGCTTTTTTGGAAATTTGACCTCATGAGTTCTAATGATGGTAATGGGTAATTTACACTTAAAAAAAAAAAAAAAAAAAAAATGCTACGTCCTCTTAAGAAAGTGCTGTAATTTAATTCTGAGAGGTATATTGCATGGACAAAAAAGTTTACGAAAGTGCTACAAAAGAACACAAGGTTTTCATTCCTGCAAAATTTGATTTAGACTTCCCTGACAGCCCCAAACAACATACCGAAAAATCAGATCTAGCCGCACACTTGCGATTTTAATGTACAATTTGACTGGCGTACAGTGCCCAATCGGAATTGCTCCCGTGGGAAATGTGGGTTCAGGGAAGCATTGGTAGAATGCTCCTCCGTTTGCCACAACTGTCGTGTCAATTATCTTACTGTGACCTCCAGGTTCTTCTGTCAACAAGGCACAACACGGCATAAAAGTTGGCTTGTACTTGTAACTCGTGATTTGAGAAGAGGCTGAGGAGAAAGAGGAAGATCCTCAATCATGGCCTACCCCCCTAAAATGATCGAATGGTCTTAAAGACTTTAAGTTTATCTTTACGACAGTTTATGGAAAGGTTATGGCTCTTTAATGAGAAATAATAAGTAACATGTGGGATAAATGTGCCTCAGGTTTGAATTGAGTGAAGGGGGAGTTTGTGGGCTTATTTTCACCTGCAAGGAAGCCTGCATTATAAAGCCCTTACCTCGCCTCATATTATCTTTCCTTATATTGTCTTCACTTCCCTTTGTCGGTGATGCTCCCGTTCAAGGAGCATCTTTGCCCTCAGCACCTTCTCCGCATATTCTGATGTGAGGGTCCAATGCTGCTCGCTCTGCAACATCTTGGCAACTAATAGTTCTGGGGTCATATTGGGAGACGTGATGCCCAGTGCTTCTTTGAGCCAGCTCCTTTCCTCTGCCCATTTCGCGCATCCAAAGAACGTGCTTCACATCACGGCAGCTGCGGCACGATGGAGTATCCAACTTTCCCATTCTGTACAAGTAGGCCTAGAAAAGTCCACGTCTAGAGAAGAACTGAGTCAGGAAATAGTTCACTTCTCTATGTACCCTTTGCACATGCATGCAATCCATGTACACCTGGATGTCGGGAACCAACCGGACAGTCCATCTCCCTCTCAACTCGCCAGTCCACATTTCCTGCCATCTTGTCACTGTACGCTCTCTTTTCTCCCTGGAGACGAGGGGTCTCTTTCCTTCTTCTTTCCGCTCATACACCCGCTTCCTTTCTGCAGCCAGCAGCTGTATGGGTATTACACTCGCCAGGACGAGTATTAGCTCGCCTCTTATTGTGGCTGTTATTATTGTTATTGAAGCTAATCCGAGGATTTGTTACTTGGGTATCACCCCAGTGGCAGATCAGTACCTAGCCTCAATTACATCGTTTTTAATCATTACTAGTATTTATTGTATAGACGCTCAAAAGCTCCTAGAAGAACTAGATATCCCTTCATCTTTTAGTGCTAGTGCCCCTCAAGAGACCGCGGGGCTGAATTTCATATTCCTTTCCATCAAACTTTCAATGCTTGATTGAGATGAGTTGCTTCACATGGTGTCAGAACTGACAACAGTACAACTGTTGTGGATATGAATTGGAGAGATGAAGATCGCATGCTACCAGCCCGCTTGCAATCTACGTTCTTGATTCTTGATTAAAAAATTGAAAGAAGATGTCACACAATTTTCTCTTTTCCATCCTAAATTATGATATTCGAATTTACTAGAAAGTGCAATACTGTAATGAATGGGCCAGCCCAGCTGTTACAAAAAGATACAAACTGCGTGGTTATTTAAGGATACAGAAAGTACGTTCATTTCATTTCCCCAAGTCAGTCAGGGTAATAGTCTACATATTATGACTGTTCTATGTGGGGTAGATCAACTCCTCCCATACTTTCAGCTTGTCAGGCATAGCTTTCCCATTGAATTGACCTAGAATTCATCTTCTTGGATGGCAGTATTGGGTTCAGCATCTTTTGGAACCTCCATACAATAATGTATTGATTGTATTATACTGATTGCGACCTTGGGAATCCTGCACCCTAAAGAGCTAACAAACATTCTGCATATTCAGCTCGTTTCAAGATGAGCTCCTACCGCGTTTGATAGTTTGGCAAGGTTAGGTACAAGGAGAATGTGAACAGGAACATCATATTGTTTCAATCCACGTTCATTCACTTCTAACTTGTTATATATAGTAAGTGTTTTTTCAGATAGCTCTCCTCGGCCATTCACTATCAATTGAAATAACGCACTTTTATAACTCATGGCGGCTTTAAACTCCTTTGGGTCGTGGTGAAATTGAGATACACCATACTGTCTCCTACGAATCCCTATATAAACAAACACATGTTTAGCAACCACAATAAGGTACCTTTTACCTGCTTCTAATGGTACCAACCGTGACTTACGCCGCCGCTAGCAGCTTTCAATGTTCAGTCAGCTGTTGAGCTCTGAATTTAAGGCAAATGTGATTGGCCACACTTCAATAGTTTTCTCTACGACAATAAACGTCAGATCCAATAATGACTAATCCTCAGAAATACACAGTAGAGTGCTATGCAGTCCCAGTTTTTTCCTGTTAGGAGGAATTAGTGAGGAGACAAGAATATGTATTCACAATATTTAATATTGTGTAATATTATTGTCATATGATGAGAAGGGCTTACCAAATCCGAGTTGTGTGAAAAAACATCTCCTACTTGCCAAACTACCGATTCATCAAGACTCAAGCAACTCTTACAAGATATTATACTATTTTGTGACTGAATTAACTAAATCAATGGCTTCAAAAATTAGCATCATTCTCTTTTAATGCAAGGCAATTCATTTTGTAAATTCAGGATCAAAATAGTAATATTGGTACAGAATTGACTGGATCAAGCTTGCTTGGTCACAGGTGCAATGAGAAACCTGTAGTACGACTAGTAGATTTGCCTTCACACAACATTGACTTGGTAAACCCTCTTCCTCAAGATAACTAGGTATATTAAATACTATAGTTGTAATGGATTTCCGTCCGGATTTCCGTAAATTTTATGTTAGGATTTCCGTAAATACTATACATGTTGGAAGTTGTGAAGATGGCAGTATTTTACTGCTGTAACTGTACTATCTGAAGAAGATCACACGCCAAATATCTTCTTGCCTATCAAGAGAATGGCAGTATGGCTTCATGGCTGTATGTTTTCACTATACCATACAACTGTGAAGGTTTAATTTGTATTTCCATGATCCCTATTCATTACAAACCTTCAACAAAGAGTTAATCATTATTATTTCGTTAAACTCCTATGTAAACCCTGGTCTTATAATGGTTTTTTTAATGGTTTCAGGTGGTTTAATAGAAGATTATGGAGCACAGTCTTACCCTTTGTTCTTTGTAAGTATTCATTTGCCTCATTGTTTCCGCTGTTAATTTAAAAATGGTTTTCATTCTAGTCTAAATCAAAATACTGCTTGTTGTTGAGCTGAAAACGCGAATCACTTGTTACCTTCCCAGCAAAAGTACCTTATTAAGTCCTATTTAAAGCTTTCCCTCTCATGCTTCTTACACTGTTCTGTAGACCAAAAATTCCAGTTGGCCTCCTCAAACAGGAACTGGATAACGATAATCACATAGATCACTTGATCTTTCCTTGCAACTGCGGGCAGAGGCGACCAGTGTCAACTAGTGCTTCTTTCAGATTTCCAATTCCACATGGAAAACGTTTTTACAAGACAATATCAATGGGGTGAATAAATAAGGTGTTCTGCCGCTGCATCAAACTTTCTATGTTTGGTTTTCGTGGCTCAAGCCAGCCAGTTTCTACATATATCGGACGTATAATCCAAAAACGTTAGTCACTCCTTATCACACAGGCCCTGTACATTGATACAAAAAATGCTGGAGTTTCATCTCCTGCCTCCACTTGCCTTGGACGACTATTGGACAGCTGTCAAACGAATTGTGAGATTTTGCTCCTCAACAGAATAACAGAACAAGAAAGGTGTACACAGTCGCCAATTAGAGAGAAGATAAGATAAGATTGACAGAAACAGCATCAGTGGCATGGGAGTGTATTACTAACAGAAATCTAGTTGCTTGTATACCAAAGGAAAAGGGAGTACACTGGTGTTTTGGAGGTAGCATCTGAAACTCTAAATCCAAGAAACATTGCTAAGAGTAGTGCGCAAGTTCATCTACCCTATTGATATGATCTTGTGAAAAGGTATGCCACAAGGAGGTGGAAGTCCGACTCAAGCGCAAGTGTAAAACTTGGGAGAAGCTTTATCCATAATCCTTTATAATATAACATAGGATCGTTTCTTCAGACAGAAAATGATTAGCTAGTTCAATAGCCATAAGTATTAGCATACTTGATAGAAAATTGAGTCTTTTCAACTTCAAAAATTGTTTCACCAGACGGGTTATTATAGGTTAACGTATTAGATTGAAGGCCAGATTGAGTAGCTGTACGTTACCTTGAAGATTCGTTGACTAATGTATGCTACATAACTGGAACTCTTTAGACCATTTTATTAAAATTGCTGTTTTTGCTAAGCCGTGTCTCCTATGAGTTCTTGTGTCCAATAGGTTCCTAGGGTGACTCGCCCAGTGAATGAACACTTAGGGTGGAATTCATAGACACGGTCTAAGTTTGAGTGTACACTCACACTCGCCTAAATAGAGGGTGACCCAACCCTCAACTCGGCAGTCCGTATTCATAGTTGAGGGCGCTGGTTCACTCAGAACTTAAAGGTACCCTCAGATTACGTGGGAATGTCCACTCAGGGAGTGCTCAATTCGTGTTTCCCGTAAGTTGGTAGCCATGGTCGGACGTTGAGAGGGCGTTTTCCCTGTTTAGGGGAAAAAGGGACGGGAAAATTCCCTCTCACATGCATAACTGTCCCTGTAACAGTTGTAAAAGATTCTTTGTTCATATTAGTTCTTTGTCGTTCAATAATAATTATTTATAAATTATTTATGAATAATGAATAATTTACTAAATATCCTTTGTGTTAATTTAGTATATAATCACTCCTTATTATATCAATCTAAAAACGAACATTCTTATCCGCACCCCACTGTGGTTCCAGAATTAGTTCAACGTGTTGATTTACGTTCTATGAACGCCCTTCTTATTATGGCCGCCTCAGTTTCCTAATGAACAGCAGGTACTGGAGGAACGTCAAGATGCCTTAGGTTCACTGAATCAGCGGCTTGGATTTCGATGTTGTATAATGCAGCACATGCGGTGTGATCCGTAAATTGTTTTGGAGTTTGTTTCTTGCTTTGACGAATTCGACCAACACCTTCAGGACGGGAGAGCAAACATCCATCAAGACACTCCAAGACGGTTTCCTTCCGGAAACGAAATCTCCGGCAGAATTGAACTGCATCAAAATGTTCAAATGGGTTTTGTTGGTTCGGGATGTATCGCTTCCCTGCTCCTTTGCCACGGTTCCTCAAGGTATTGGTCGAATTCATCATCCCATTGGCCCATGTCGAATAATAACACTGATGAGGAATAACTATGTAACCAATAATATAAATAATGAATAAGGACATCGAACAAACGCGAGTCCTCGTGCTGGTATCAGAATGCAATCGAGAAATTTCAATGTCAGATGAAGGTGGAAGCACTTAAGTGACCTTCCGACATCCCTCAGGATTTTGCTCTATTGTTGTTTTTGCTCTATTGTTGATTTTGCTCTATTGATTTTGCTCAACGCCATATGTTGTTTTCATAAACAAGGTTTCATAACCTGTTGAGTAGGCCCTTGGATAGCGCACTCAGGGTGCCCTCAAATCATAAATGTGAATCGCACTGAGTGCATAGTTCCCCTTATCGATCAACTCAAGGGCACACCCAGACTGAAATTGTGACTATGAATTCCGCCCTTGAGCTCTTAGCACACTAGTGACGAACTTGAATGTTATAGGGTTCTTCAAGTTACAGTTCTAACCTAATTGGACGTGTCTAATGTTGTTTAAACTTAAATAAGGAACAAGAATAACATGCGAGAAGATGAGAAACGTTGATTTTTAAAGCTAATTTTCCACAATAAAGGAAGCCATGTGCTCCACCCCATGAACGAACCTTATTTTCTAGCGAATGAATCCCGAAATTCCAGTTAAGTCTTTATTGTAGGACACAAACTTGTAAGTAGAATAATATGAGGAACGTTAGTTTGAAATATTGGCACATACATAGGAATCTATACAAAATATCGACTACAACTAACTTTCTGTAGGTAGCTCTCATCATTAAGCTGGTAGGTATAAAAAAAAAATCACATCATAAAACCACATCATAAAATGAAAAACATCACTTCATAACAATGCTAGGTACTTCAACAGGCTTCACAGTTAAAAGCCCCTCTGCCACTGTATGAAGTGCAATTTTCAAGTTTATACAAATTTATCGCATTTAATCCAGTCTTCAGAAGCTACATAAATGTGATCACAGCCAGGACAAATAAATTCAGTCTTAAGGGTGACTTTCACTCTCTTCCTCTTACAACTATTATCACTACAACTAGCAGATACCTCTGCAGTTAAATTGTGGTCCACAGCCTTCTTTTTTTAAACAAGTTTTTTAATAATTAAAAAACTTGTTTAAAAAAAGAATTATTGTATTAATAACAATAATATTAATATTAAGAACAATTATTGTATTACCATTCTTTTCGTTTCGCAATGATTGTTTCTCTAAACGAGCATTCTCTTTACTTCATTTTTCTAAAATATTGTTCCTCTCAAATTCAATCCACTATTGGAAACGCAAAAAGGAATTCGAGGCTTTGGTGTTTGTTCTTTGTTTTTAGGGTGGTAAGTTGTTTCTTCGAACAAAAAAATCACCCAGGCGTTCTTCAAACCTTCTGCACCATCTTCGTTACGAGCACTTGAATTTGCTGGTCCCATTTTCCTTTCCATTGGCACTTTTTCGTTCACATCAGTACTTAGAGTAGATTTGGGTATGCTTGACATCCGGGATGTCTTGTTGACAGACAATTGTTTTAATTTTATTGCCACGACCGCTTTCAATAAGTCTCCTCGTGAATACCTGAACACCGGGAATTAACACCAGGAACTGTTGTTTTTTGGCCCATCTCATGTTCGTCAGACTAAGATTCGGACTCAGACATCTTTAATAAACAGTCAGTTGATGTAAAGATAATGTGAATGATTGTAATTAATGTCTACATTTTAATTAATGTGGAAAATAACGACTGTTCGTTCAGTGGTGTGCAGGTTCTAATGAATGAACACTCCGTCTCCTTTCCAGTAAACCCTGGTCATTCACTAGACAGGATAGTTATTTTAACATGCTGGGGCAAAAAATCAATAGTTTACTTGTTTCTTCAGTAGGGAAACAAGCATTTGATGTAAGATCATGAAATAACCATTCAGCCAGTGAACGTTGGTATTCATTCGCTGGTTGGGCGTCATATATTAGCTCCCACAGTATGGAAACTCAAGAAAACATGTCATATAAAAAAAACTCTGTTCTACCTAATTATTTCTCTCAAGAGGAACATATCACCTACAAGTATAATGCGCGGCATTGACTAATATAGCATTTTACTCACCTCTGAACACTAATCCCCACCTAGTGGCCAACTCCAGGTCTTAACCCCAGGGACGTTCTTGGAGCAAAACTAAAGACGATGGCGAACTTCGTTTTGTATACTGCTTTACCCTGCTATCTATGAGATGTTGATGGAATTAATGAAAAACCCGTTTTCATCAGAGTGCATCTCAAGGCTTATTACCTATTCCCAAATAACTTCGTACTGTTCCTTCACTGGGGGGTGTTCATTCACTAAACATGTCCCCCTAAGCCTTTTGTCGTTGATAGGTAGTCTTCCTTGTGGTACCCTTTCGCCAGAGGGACGGCAGTATTAGGTTGTGGTTTTTTCCACATGTGCTTTAAATTAAACTCTTCCAAACTATTTTTGTTTTTTTTTGTTTTTTTTTGTACTTGAACTCCTCGTATTTTGATATCATGAAAGATTCCCTTTCCACTTTTGGAACTCTCCGTCTACTTTTATCAGAAGTTGTTGTTTCTTTGTACAGTCTAGGCCACCATGTTTTGATAGCTCACCCGATGGCATCTCCCCAGTCCTTCTCCGCGAGTGCGCCCCCAGTCTGGCCCAGCCCCTCACCCATCTCTTCAATGAATCCCTCTCCTACGGCTACTTCCTTGTGCAATGAAGGACGTCGTACGTTACTCTAATCTTCAAAAAGGGAAATAAAAGTGACGTTGGCAATATCGCCCTATTTGCTCCCTGTCAACAATCCCAAAGCTGTTTGAGAAACTCATTGTGGCACATCTTGTCCCTATCTTCAGCTCTACCCTTGTACTTGAGCAACACGGGTTTGTCAGAGGGCGCTCTACGGTGTCCAACCTTGCTTCCTTCCAGGAATTGGCCCTCGGGGCTATTGGTGACAGTCGGCAGATGGACCTCGTGACCACCGACTTTGCAAAGGGCTTTACAAGCTCCCATTCTCGACTCAATTTCCTCCTTTGGTCTGTTTGGCCCACTGCTTGCTCGGGTGGCTAGCTGCCTGACTGCTAGACAGCTCTTTGTGAGGGTCAGCAGCATTGCCTCTCACCCTTTCATTGCCTCCTCTGGAGTACCCCAGGGCTCACACCTCGGCCCCCTACTCGTCAATCTGGTTATGAATAGTGTTGTCTGTGCTCTTCATGGCATCCATTTCCTCATCTATGCTGACGATTTAAAGCTCTCCATCTCCATCTGCAACCCATCAGATTGCCTTCTCCTCCAACAAAACCTCGACGCCTTGTCTCAGTGGTGTGCCCCCAATGGCCTTGCCCTCAACCCATCTAAATGTGCCATCACTTCCTTCTTCCGCACTCAGTCTCAAATCTTGCATACCTACTAAATCGACGGAGTCTCCCTTTCCCGCACTACAGGCATTGTGGACTTTGGGATCTACCTCGACCCTCACATGTCCTTTTCAGAGCACGTGCCGTCTCGCGGCATGCGCATGCTGGGATTCATCAAGAAGAATTCCCAATAATTTACTCATATCCCAGCCTTGATCACCCATATAAATCACTCGTGCCGCCCATTTTAGAATATGCATCGGTGATCTGGTGTCCCCATTACCAGTGCCAAGTAGACCAGATTGAACGTATCTTCCGGGCTTTCCTCTGATACTTGTTTTACAAACTGCTTATTCCCTGCTCTAGCTTAAATTATGAGGAGCTCTCCCGCCGCTTTTCCCTTCTCTCGCCTCGTCATCGTCGTTTGTGCGCGGACGTCTCCTTTTGGCACGGTCTGCTCTCTGGTCGTATTGATGCGCCCGATCTGCTGGCTCTTGTGGGACTGCATTTGCCGCGCCCCGCTTTACGTGCGACTGTCCCTTTTTCTGTCCCGTTTTCTTCCTCTAACTATCTTCATCATCGTCCTTTCTGCCGCATCCCGCGTAAAATCAAACTCTCCTTTAACTGTGTCACTTAAATCATACCTGTAGCTACTTGTGTATTTTACCTACACTTCTCTTTTGTAATTGGGCCTGTCCCGTTTCTTGTCAAATAAACAAATCACTAGTTTTTACTTAATAACCAGTGAACCTTCCAGTGCGACTTGCACGAAGAGAGAGGGTGGAGTGTATATTCAATCTGCTCTTCTTGTGAGGCGTTTTATACCTCCGAAATCTCGGTCACATGGGAGAAGAGTATGTTCTTTCTGCTCTACACAAAATCATTCAACACTCCATTAAAAAATCATCAATCTTGTTTTGTTTCTACGCTAAAAGTTGCGTCTATGATGTACCAAGATCTACTCCCAACTGCAAACCGTCAAAAATGTTACATGTGTTACATAACATTTTAATTGGAACTTTATGAGTGAGAATGCGAGAATCTTGAATTAAAGTCAATTAGTACCCTATATGTTAATCAACAGATTCCAGATTTCTCAGAACATAGGTATATTTACTGCTAGATCCACCCTCATATTGTAGGCGAAGAAAAATTGTCACTGCTGTCAAGTCACAGGAGTAGTGACAGAAATCATTTGGCCCATCATACCTCTAGTCTCAAGTGAGCTGGTAGGTTATCTAGTGGGTGCTGGATGTTCTGCATTCAATCCTGCTGGCCTTAAACCCTATCTGGCCCTGCTGAATGGGCCAGCATAAACACTTGGCCAGGTCTGGCAACGTCGCACTGATCTACTGGCAGCTGGAGCCCCCTTCCCCATTCGTTTTGAGCCTTGCGGCTAAATTTCTATAAGCATGGAACATGTTTTAGCCACGCCGTATCTCCCTTTTCTTTTTCTTTTAACATGGAACATGTTTTAGCCTTCACCTAACGTGCTGAAACCGTCCTTAAGCGTTCCACCCTTTCAAGCAAGCAAGTTGAGAACCGAACGGTACCAAGTGTATGTTTACTGGACGGCACAAAACGCGTTTTTCATGTATCCATATCTCGACTCCTTTTAGACCGATCAACTTGAAGTTTGGTGTGGATCTTCTTCTTCTTCTTCTTCTTTCTTGGCCCTACGGTCCTTGGAGGACCAGGGCCTTCTCAACTATATCCTTCCAGTCCTTCCTATCCAATGCTCTTCGCCTCCAACCTCGGATCTGGAGCTGGCTTAGATCTCCCTCTACGTCATCTATCCAACGTAGTCGGGGCCTACCTCTAATCCTTCTACCACCTGGCGTTCCATTCATGGCCTTCTTGGGGTACCTATCTTCCTCCATACGCTGCACATGGCCGAGCCACCTAAGCCTTCCTCTCCTTATGAAGGCCACCAGGTCTGGCTCTCCATACAATGCCCTCAATTCACTATTATGCCGAATTCTCCATCTTCCACCTTCACATACTGGACCGAAAATTTTACGAAGCATTTTTCTCTCCCAGCAATTGAGCATCCGTTCACTACTGTGGGTAAGTACCCAAGTCTCACTGCCATATGTGACAACTGGTCTTATTATGGTCCGGTAAATTGTTAGCTTGGCTTTTCTTGACAGGCCAAGGAATTTTAATGCTTTTTGGACGCTCCAGAAACATCTACTTCCTGCGGCGATGCGTGCTTTAATTTCAACTGTAACGTCGTTGTCTTTTGTTATCAAGGCGCCAAGATATTTGAACTCATTACAGACTGGGAAATTATGGTCATTAATGTTAATAGTGTTTTGGTGACTTGGAGGCGGCTCTCTAGAGGTTTTCATTTACAAGGACTTAGTTTCATTAATTTGTAGTCCTCTAATTTTGGCCATGCGTTCAAATTCTTCCATTGTCCCGGCAAGACTAGAGGCCTTTCTTGCAAAGATGTCAACATCATCTGCGTACGCCAGGTGTTGAGTAAGTCTATTAAATATTGTTCCTCCTGGATTTGTTCGGACGCCTCTTATCACTGATTCCATTGGATTCAGAACGTTTTAAGTCGCTAGGTCTAAAGGGAGCCGAGTTACATAACTTCAAAACCCTGTTTTTCGCTCTTACCTTGTTCTTCTTCTCCTCCTTCTCCTTATTCAGTTAGGCAAGGCTACAGCCTCTCCACCTTCACCGATTGGCTTGAAATTGTACACAAATCTTTGTTTCAGCTTCAGAGAGTACCTTTTAAAAAATTTAACGCATTATCTCAACCCCAAAAAAATGTAGAAAGAAAAAACAGACATGTTAGGCTAGTTTTGGCCACTTTGACGAGTCTATAGCCTGGGTAACAGGACCAATTGATTTTAAATTTTGTACAGACTTTCATTATAACATGACCCAGTGCCATTTAAAAGATTCAACCAATTATCTCTCCCCAAGAAAATGTTTGGAACAAAAACTGAAATTTTGACTAATTTTGGCCAATTTGACGGGTCTACAGCCGATCAACTTGAAATTTGGTGTGGATAATAGAAAGCCCTGAAAGTGTCAAGTCGCTAGGCCTAAAGGGAGCCGAGTTATATAACTCCAAAACCCCAGTTCTACACCACACCATGTTTTTCTTCTTGTTCAGTTAGGCAAGGCTACAGCCTCTCCTTAATTGTTGCTTAATTTATTTATTTTATCAATTTCTTTCATACTTGCATATTGCCTCTACAGGTATTTTCAACATCAATCACAAAAAGATAAGACATCCTCCCAAAAAAACACAGATATACGAGTATTTATAAAGCCCTTCAATGGAGACAATTTTCATAAAATCAGTTATTTCTTCGAAAATTCATATCCTGCATGAAGCCAAATCTTCCATTGAAAAATATTAAGTAAGGGCCCCCTTATCCTTGGTTATGTGGGAAGGAGCTAAGTACTCGTCTACTAACGGATTTTTCTTATTTTCCCATAACAGACTTTTATAACTAGGATGATAATAGGATCACTACAATGAATCACTCAAGACGATGACAATGAATTGATAAAAGATGGACGAGATGGGCGAATTCATATTCATATAATTTGCTATTCAAGTATATAATGTATTATGATGTCATGTGATTAATTTAGTACATGCGGCTGTATAAACTTGTTTATGAAGCCAATAAAAATATATATATACATATTCATAAATATGAATACAAATAAAATTCATAAATCAAAAATATGAATATGAATACGAATAACGACATGAATATGAATACGAATACAGATATGAGTATGAATACAAATAAAGCCATAATCACATCTTTTTGTGAATTTTCCCAAAAATTCACCTTTTTTTGTGTGAATCTTCCTAAAATGTGCTGTATTTTGTGTGAATGATACTCAAATTTTCCTATTGTACAAAATTGTAAATTCAGGGTTTTCCACAAAAATTCACATTTTTGTGTGAATTTTTCCGTTATTCACATTTATTTTATGAATTTTTCCACGATTCACTTTTTTTGTGTGACATTTATAAAACCTTTTGCCATTTATGGATTACTTACATTAACCTTTCTCCTTTATACAATAAATGTTAGTCAAATTGATGTAAACAATTGGAATTTTCGTCAGATTGATAGTAAAAAGGAGAAATGTTATGTAGTGAAATTCATCCATAAACGGCAAAATGTACTATAAAATTCACGAAAAGAGGTAAATTGTGGATCACTACACGAAAAATGTAAATGTTAGTAAAATTTATGTATATTTTAACAAACCTGATGTAAAAATTGGTATTTGATTCAAATTTATAGTAAAAAGGAGAAAGGTTAATGTAAGTTATCCATAAATGGCGAAAATTTTTATAAAATTCACCAAAAAAACGTGAATCGTGGGAAAATTCATAAAATAAATGTGAAAAACGGGAAAATTCACACAAAAAATTGAGAATTTTTGTAGAGTTTTGTGGAAAACCCTGAATTTCAGTAAATTTCTTTGTAAAATAGGAAAATCAGAGTAACATTCACAAAAAATACAGTAAATTTTGGAAAAATTCACAAAAAAATGTGAATTTCTGGGAAAATTCACAAAGTGATGTGATAATGGCTTTATTTGTATTCATATTCATATGTGTATTCGTATTCTTATTCATATCTCTATTCGTATTCATATTTTTTATTTATGAATTTTATTCGTATTCATATTTTTTAATATGAATTCGCCCATCTCTGTCTCGGAGCACCTACTGAATTGAATGTCGGTGTTGCAGTTCTGCTTCAAAATTGTAACTTAGTGACAGAATATTATTAGATCAGCGGCATTCCACTCTCTCCCTCACAATGATTACACTTCATAGATTTGAGTCACGGTGGAATGGGCCGCGCTCCTCATCAACTCGCCCGCCCCGTGCTATCTATCGACAGGCGCTTGAACTACAAGGAAATTCAAAGCCAGCTCCGGGCTCCCGCCTATTTCAAACATCCTCAGAATATTATCGCTTCCCCGCCATTTAACTAAAACTAATTTCATGCGAATTTTTGAATAAATGGAAGATATTGTTCTCGGTCCAATCTTTCAAAAACTCGAATTTAAGAAACATTTTGATACCAAAATCCGTTTCAGATCATCCTGAATTCACTGCCAAAAGACACCAAAAATCATACGTATACATTTATACATAAATATATATGTACCTATGTGTCACTCCAGACATAAATACCTACTACAAAAAGTAATATTTAATAATAATGGTAATTGTTAGTGCTAACAATGTTGATGATATTGATCATAGTGTTGTGAGTAACAATTGAATCAAGATAGCATAATAGGGACAATTTTAAATTATAAAATGAATACATTCAGGGTGTCTTGTGTAACTATGTAACAAACTCAGGGACTCGATTTTACAGGTAATTTGCCACAAAAAAATGCCTCGTAGAGTTTTTTTCTTACTCAACTAAAAATCCGGCTTTTTTACTTTTAAGATTTTTCTTGTCTTCTTGACCTTGTCTCTCTAAAACGGACTTAACTCCCTTATATAATTATGTGAAGTAAAGTCTGAGAATACCGTTAGAAAGAGCGTTAAATTTCCTATCCCTTCCATACAAAATCCGTTTTTTTAAGTCTGGCTTACCTAACTGGTAAAAAATGGCTAAATTTAAAAATTTGAAGATGTTCTCAAAATCACCGTTTTTTCTTTAGTTGTTCGCTTTGTAATTACGGTGCTCATTCGGCGGGCACTCCTTGGGATAAACTTGCCCAGAATCGCCGGTATCCAACGGTATAATTAGTTTTTATTGTTTGAGGGGGACTGTTTTGAGAAAATTGAGTTTGTATGCGAAAAAACGTGTATTTTAAGGCACATTTTCACGCTGAATCGAATGTTGACGATCATAGACCTCCCTAGCAACTAATTAAATGAGTATTCAGTCGCAATATCTCCATTTCAGGATGTAGAAAGTGTCCAGTCAAAGGCGTTACTTAGGAAATTTATTTATTTTTGAGGGCGGGCCTTCATAAAATGAAATTACCCGCCAAATGACCTCCGTAATAACCAAGCGAACAACTAAAGAAAAAACGGTAATTTTAAGAAAATCTTCAAAATTTTAAATTTAGCAATTTTTTTAAATACCTATGATCATCCAATACGTTTAAGATCTTTGACGTTTAAGTCTTTGAATGAGATCTTCCAAACATCACATTTTACGTGAACCAGTTATTTCTTCGAAAATTTGCTCTTATAGCCATGCTCCATTACTGAACTTTTCTTCGAGTTTTCATTCCAAGTGTGCCATAATTTTCGTATGATTGAAATCCTCAGAATTAATAAAATAATCCAATAGTTAACAAATAATGGCAAACTATTGAATAAAACATTTAAATTAGGCGGAAGCTTAATAACATGAAGACTATTCGAAAATAATTCTTGTGGATAATTAAACTTCCGGGCTTCCTCCTGTCTAGATCACTGGTATCTGTACAATATCCGATTGAGTCCCACAATTATTGGAGTAATTCGGTAAAATGTTCATTTGAGGAGATGACCAGATTGTCAGCTTCGAGTGAGGAGGGTAGTCTCTTTGTATCTGTCAATATCTTCATTGCGAGTGGCAGTTTTGATGGAGTGAATAAGTTGGTTTTAAAAGTAATAACAAAACTTCCGGCACTTGAGTAACCCTAAAAGCAAAACAAAAGTACTATTTGCATAATATGAACAATAGTGCGAACAATTAAATGATAATTGTTCATACTTTTTATTAATAGTACATTAAAGTGAAATTTCCGAATCAATTGTTTTACAGGAGCATCCAGTGCCGTGGAAATTGGAGAGAAAAAATAAATCCACGTGTCCCCGGATTCCCTCACTCGGGCATCCGTTGTTTTGTCGATGGTACCCTTACATTGGTATCGTTCTTTTCACGGAATTCCGGGCGAGGGGTTCAAATATTTGAAGAGTTGATTTTTATTTTGGGTTTTCCAATCAAATACCTTCCCACCGCTCAGGGAAATACTTGTCTAAATATTGGTGAGGGGAGGGAAGGTGGGGATCCATTTCTTATTTGTCGGAAAATTCCTTCAGTTAGCTATGCACAATCCATCAAGTTTTTGTCCTTCTCGTCGCTCGCAGGTATAATGGATCAGTAATTCCATGGTCGGTTCGATTCGGTGGTTCGGTTTGGATGTTCATATTCGATTTAATTGAACAAGTAGGGAATAAATGAGAGTGAAATTAGACTGGGTTGCATCTAGATTAGGGATTTACCGACTGGTTTTAAACCCCAAATCCGCAAAGAAAAACTCCTAGTTGAAAAAAAAAAAAAAAAAACCTTCAACAAGTTGAGCAATAAACAATATAATTTATAGAAAGCGCTAAACTATCTTTTAATTTGTATTAAAGCTGTTTAGGGAACTGTGACAATGTTGTTTATATGACATAGTCGTTACACACTCCAGTTTGACCCATTGCTGTGATACTACAGTGATGTGATAGTGCGTTTTGACTGGAAGAAATCCATCCCAGAACCCTCCTTTTCTTCTTAGATCAATGTTTTGGGGAAGTTGTTCATCCAAGGAATCCTTTTGAAGGTCCTTCAGTCCCCGGGTTTTCGCGTAAGAGAATTCTTCCTCCTTCTTCGAACAGCGTCATTTTTCGTGGAGTCCTACAGCCGCATTTTAGTTCATTATAATTAAACATTCAAAATATGGTTCAACATTGAAAATAATTATTTTCAATGTTGAACCATAGGTATTTTGAATGTTGGAATCGACAAAGTCAGCTCGGAATTTAGCTTGAAAACTAAAGAGACCATCTCGGAGCTAGTTACTTACACCGCCCCCCCTACCTGTCCTCCTCATTCACTTCGAAATGACTTTCTTGAACGAACACACAATATTTTATCTATGGTTTGTCAATATCCAATTTCTCATTGAAAAATGGTTTGTTTCAGGGTCGCAGATTGTCTGAACAGGCGGTACCCTGGACATGAGTAAGTCAAAAAGCTATCAGTACAAGTATTATATTAAGTACTCGTATAAACAGGGCGGCTCTCGAATCTGGTAAACAGGGAGAAGTCATGGCATTCGTCGTAGCGTCGAATTCTTCATAGTCTTTTAGTTCTCATCAACTAATCTAGTCCTGAAGTTCAGGGGGGAATTTAGTCCTGTGTTTTGTGTGATTTTTAGTCTCTAGTAGGTACATACATGAGATACTACAATCATATGGCATTCATTTACATTTTTGTATGTAACATTTTTAATTTCTTGGAAGAAACTAATTGAGATTGAATTGTGAATGATTTTCCGCAGAATTTTCCTTCACAAGTATATTCTGATGAACAAATTCCTACTATGACCAATCGGTTCTTACCTGCTCCGTATGTAATATGATTTTTCCTGGACCGCACATCACTAGGATATCGCACGTCAGAAGAATGGGCATCAAAGTACAACGTAGCGATATCCGTGGTCGAATAAATCATTCGCTATACTGATGTCCGATACTCACTTTAGTTATAAATATCGAGTATTGATTCCGTTATGGTATCACATGTTAAGTATCGATACCAACCGGTATCAGTTAATACATGTCAGGAGGTGGAAAAAAGGTCATCTAAAGCTATCCATTTGTTTAAAATGTGGAATACCTATTCCATTTTTCGAAGTAAAATTGAAAAGAAAAAATGTTATACAAAGTTTATGGGATAGTTGAGTAGCTACATTTTTATGGGTGATTCCAATAAAAGTGGCGTTTTTGGTCGAGCAACTCTTGAAATTTTTTCGACGAATTCTGAAAGTTTTTTTTTTTGTTTCAATGGGTCAGTTCATGCCTCAATGGAACCCATATACGAGCAGCTCTCAATATTGACATAGGGGGGGGGGGGGGGGTGAACAGCCATCAATAGAAATCAGTGATTCAGGGGAATGAGAAACCAAGCAGGGGAATGATAAAATAAAGTGCATACGGTACCTCTCACAACTTTTATTTAACGGCGTGTAGCCAACTCTTGCAAAATACGAGCTTGGTAAATAATTATCATAATTATTATTAGTACTTATAGGTAACCAGGAACTATATATCATCAAAACAGCACATAATCACATCACTTCAATCACAAAAGGAGTCTGAATAGTTTACGCCAGTCTTTTTGAAGAGGCAGTGTTTTCTTCTAGCTTGAAACTAATGATTGTATTTCGTTGTGGTATTTTGCTGTATAATTTCCACTGAAATCCATGTGTATAATGAATTCTCCTTTCTCAAGTTTGAATTTCAAATGGGAGACAGCTTGGTGCTGGTGCCGAATATTACCGACATGATGAGCAAACGGAGCAAAATTTCTTTTCAGAATTTCTTTTTCAAATATTTGGACCAACCTCAGAGCCTCAGTTTCAAGTCTAACTTTCTGTACTTTTTTGCAGTGTTTGATTTTTTTTTTTGTTCTTATCGAGGTAAGTGTGGTTTGTCTTCATCCACTGTTGGTACAACAACTTGTCACTTCCGTCAAATACTTGGTACAAGGGCAAGACATCTCTGCATGCTGTACACTTGTTGTGCAAGCACCTCACATTCATGGGATCACAGCAAACGGATTTCAAAACATCCGTTGAGGTCTTTTCGGAAATTACGTTGGCCTGGTGAAGGGCTCGGATGATGAGGTCCATATTGGTATGACGGAGGCAAGCACTTCTGTCGATCAGCAACTGTGGGGATTTTTGCCCAAAAGGGTCTCAATGAGCAAAAAAGTGAGTAGCTCCCTTTGTAGGGGATGGATGCATTTAACCGTTCATGTGCGTTCTTCTACGTGTCCAGAAGCAGTCGTTTCTGTTTCTTCGTTTTCTTCAATGTGACGTAGTCCTTCTTACCAGGGCACATCCTGGAGACGTCGTACCTCTGAAAGACCTGGGTCACATCATTTTTCACTAAAGATTTCAGCTGCCGAGACAGGCGTTGTGAAGCCATGGGTTTGGCTATAAATAGATAAATCTATGGCTATAGATGGCTATAGATAAATCTCAAGACATGAAGGGGGCCAATTTCTCAATGAATTCTCTTCGGCGGAGGAACTATAACAAGATGCACACGATCACCTGGTACAGAATCAGTTGTTTGTACCACTTATCAATGTTTTAGGTCAATCTGGCTTATGATAAAAACTCCTTCACTTCCCACCACTTCTTCAAGGCCATTGATACCCATGTTTGACACAACCCGAAACATGAACGATTCTTCAGACAACTAATAATTTTACTAATCGTTTGACGCATTTGAAATTGATTTTACAGTATCAAATTATTTAAAAAATTATTTTTCAATTTTCTCTTGGTGCCAATACGTTTTTCTGATACCGGCACAGTGTAAGATGAAATGTATCGATACCAAAAATATCGGTATCGATAAATCTTATTCCTAGAACCCCCCCTCTCCCTTAATTTGTAATTACCAACATTTTGGATGAAGAGTGGGTTGGATTCGGAAGCTTCCATAACGGATTTGAATCGAAAAATAAATTTCAAAAATCCCGCGAATCGCAATTTTGTAAAAATTTGCTAAAAGGGAACCAAAAGTGAAAACTCGGTACTTCGCCGGGGTTTCCGCCCTCAAAGACTCCTAGAGTTGTGTCATCTTCGCATTGCTGAATTCATGAA
The DNA here is from genome assembly GCA_963920205.1 of Stenodema calcarata. Lineage (NCBI taxonomy): Eukaryota > Metazoa > Arthropoda > Insecta > Hemiptera > Miridae > Stenodema > Stenodema calcarata. The sequence continues at coordinate 19,642,357 of OY986048.1, forward strand.
ACTTGCTCCTCGCCATTCCGTTGTTATTTTATCCTTTGTGTGTTTAGTTCATTTTACTGCAGGATACAAGGGGCAGAAGTGTTATGGAGCTACAGGTTTGGAGCCGGTCCAAAGCTATGTTTAGCTGCAGGTTGCGCCTTGTGCCCCCAAGTCTCGTTTGCCAGACGCGGCGCATCCCTCCACTTCATCGTAGAACTAGGGATGATATGAATCAAGTGATTGGCTCGAGGTTGTTTCCATATCCCGAATGTGTAAATACGGTCGGCGAACGTAATTTTTGAATAAGCCATATTTAGTATGACTGGATATGGGTTTCAATCGTTTTATCCGCTGCAGATGGTCAGAAGCCTCGAAACTTTCACTGAAGACTCCAAACGTTGAATTTCTAGATCTGAATTGGGAAAGTTGGGGGCGCCGTTGACTGCTAAGTGAATCATACACGTCTTTGTAGGAATTCAAGATTGAGATTCGATGATATTCGGGGATAAAATATTTAAAAGGTGAGCATTTGCAGAGAGTATGCTTGAGTATAAAGAGATGTCACATACCTTAGTAGAATTAGGGTAGTAACAACCAACAAACTATAGAACTGTGCATATATCACTGTAATGGTTTGAAATATGGTATACATTGCTATGTTTTAGATTTATAACCTTCGAGATCACGGAAAACAAAGAAAAAAAAGTCTGCGTATTTTTCCCCCACAATGGTTTATGATTCGAATGGTTTACTATTGAAGATAATAAACCAAAAACGAATCATTTAATATATTTTACATTAAAATCTGACTTCCCTACAACTCCAAAGAGACCTCTCATTTGAACAGTCCGATCCGTGTGATAGTTCACCAGTTTTAAAAGGCAAACTAGCCAATACTCATCGAACTGCCTATAATAACCCAAATTCTGAAAAGTGCCAAATTCTTGGTGTGATATTCAATCCGTCTGAACTTCAAATTTAAGAAATTCCCCATCGATTAATCTTTACTGAATTGGGACAAATCGCACTCACATATTCTTGAAACAAATGTATCCCATTTCCATACATTACCGCTACACCATATATTTTGGTTCATTACTTCAATAATATAAGCACCTACTATTGAAATGGGTATATCAAATTTCTATAAAGCACCACAGCGCGTCTGCCGAATAATGCGTGGAAAAACGACACCGTGACCTCACGACAACGTCATTTAGTTATCGGGGTGAAATGCATTACAACAATATTAGTGAAGGGGGTTCACAACGAATTTTGAAACTTTGAAAACGCAACTCTCGCGAAACATTTCAGTTCAAGTTTGAACAAGTCCGCGGCACTGTGCCCAGTTAGCGTTGTGCTAAAATTACGAAATTAAGTTTACGGTTCTGACCACACCCATGATGATCCTTGAAACTTTCATAACCCTAGGTCAATAGGAAGGGCTTCAAAACTCTCGCGAGTGATTGAAGGTGAATCATGTTGCAGCCTGTTTTTTAATCAAATTGCCTGTGCAACGTACGGGCTATCTAGGTTGTCCAGAATAAATGTATGTACTTACCTTTAAGGATTGGTATTTCAACACAATTTCCTGTTTGTTACAGCAGTGGAAATCGGTGTCTCTAGCAGGACCTGTATCTTTCGTTCCGTCACCGCAGTAAGTACCTTAGTCGACATCACAATTATAATATCAAATCACATCACAAGTATATTATTATAGGAAATTAACTTGATGGGCCGAAGCTCAGATTCTCTGGTTACTGATATGTCGAATATATATCGACTATAAAAAAAGAAGTTATTTACGATTGAATTGTAAATTGAAAATGTGGAAAGCGATAAAATCTCTCAATGATGTGGTGCGTTGAAAAGCATCTGCTATGTGGTCTCCACTAACTTCCCCACAGACGCCCATTAGTCATCGGTCGTGTTTTTTCGCAAAAATATTATCTAACAATGCCACAGAAATTAGTTGAATAGAACAACATATTCAGTTGGGCCATCACATCGCAAATAAAAGCATGTTTACATTCATTCATTATCAAGGCTCAACAATGTACCATCGAGCGAGTTTGTTATAAGTTGCCTCATCAAGTGAGTTTAGTCTTGTATGGGTAAAGTTTGTAAGTTTGATTACTTGTTAGTTTGTTTGACGGTAAACCAACGAAGACCCACCGACACAATATTTGTTTGGAAGTTGTAGCTCGACTAGTTGATTACTTGTAATACTTTTGCAATTATAAATAACAAGTCTGCATTGAAATCTGGTCAAAACTAGGAATGAAATAAATTTATTAATTACTCGTTGCACAGCTTCGACTGTCTAATGTGTTGCCTACTGGAGTTTGCTACACTTCCCTCGTCTTTGAAAAGCTCGTCCGATCTTGGAAAATATAGCAAACCATTTTTGATGGCTGCAAACTGCTCATGGTTTGCATTATCTTGATGGCATATTGTCTTTGGATAGTTGCCCATCGAGATTATTCTTCTTATTTTGAAAGGGCCTTTTACAATTGGATTTTTATCTATCCACATTGCACCATTATCTGCCCATCCTCCTTGGATGTCGACGATCTAAGTTGTCCTTCATTCTTCTGCGGGACTTTTCTAAATTTGATTGTGAATGGGTTCGTGTGTATCCTAAACCTCGTCATCCGGAAATACATAGGGAAATCTTTCCAAAAGCCTTGAAATAGGGCGAACATCCTATACCTACTCGAGGAATGTGATTGAACTGGGGGTACATTGAGAGAAATTGCTTCAGGTCTCGAATTTTCCGCTCTGCCAGCCCATTGCCAGCTGGATGTTATGGTGTGGAATGCACTAGCTGAATTCCATTCTCTTGAGCAAATTTTTCTAGAGATTTAGAACAAAATTGTGGGCCGTTGTCCATCACTTTTTTTATTTATTTATTTTTATTTTTATTTTTTTTTTTTAACAGACGAAATGATCGAGAGTTTGTTGAGGTATTTTATCAGAGCTGCTGTCGATTCCTTCGTGCTCTTAGCAAACGTATATTTCGAACATTTGTCTACGACCACGAGAAATCATTTGGTTGTAGCTCGTGTGTCGGATTTCTTTGACAACTCCCCGAAATCTAAATGCAGGGTATGGAAGGGTATGGTTGACGATGATGGTAGAATCAGTGTGTTCGGCTTGGGTTAATCCATGACTTTCATAATTTAACATTGGTGACAACATCTGCTTTCATTTGTGGCCAGAAGAATCTTTGCTTCATTTTAAGATATGTCCTCAAAAATCCATCATGTCATCCAGACCCTGGATCATCATGATATAGCCTCAGTATGTTCATCTCTTCATCTGGTGCCACAATGATTCTTCCGTCACTATTCTTCAAAATTGCGTGTACCTCGCTTACTTGTTCTTCAGTACAGAGTCATGATAATGCAGCCGCATCCTCTTAGGCTCCTGCAGGTTCATTATATGACTTGGTGATCTGAGTGCAAAATGAACTCACGCCCTTCCAGATATGACTTGTATTTAATATCTTTGATGAAAGCCAGCCCTTCCTTTTCTGTAAAGGAGTACTTAGCTAATTTCGGTTTTGGGGAAAAATACCCAATTGCTCTTAATTAAAGTTTCTTGGACTCTACCAATAAAAGCTTTTGTAACAATTTTACAATAATACCAACAGATCTGAATTGGTCCTGAGCCATTTCGAAAAAATACGAAAAATAATAATGAGTACCATTCATAGGTCTCCGAATTTAGATCTGTACCTTTGCTTGAGTTTGCTTTCCAATGGAATTGACATTCGGTATTGATTGGCAGGGCCAATTTAGTTTGACCATTTACTGCCGTCTCGTACTCAACCAATTTTTTAATGTTCTTAATTTTCCATGGCAAATGTAAACTGCCAGGAGTTCGATAGGTTGTTGTTGAATAAATATAGTTTATGGTCTATAATTATTTGTAAACACAAATTGAAGTATTTAGGAGTTCTGCTGCCCTCAAGTGAACGTTGAAGAATTCCCCGAAGTTGAGTGGACTCATAACAAGCACAACCAAGCAGCAGTAGCTAGTATGTAGTTATACACCATTGTGGCAACATTTTTCAACAGAGAAATGGTGGGAAATCATTTGAAACCATCTTGAAATCTTTTTCTGTCGGTTGTCATTGGTACAAAGGAGTTCTTGCAGTGTCAAAAGAGGTGTCACAAATGTAATGGATTTTTTTTTTTAATTTTCGTAACTTGTAGGTTACTTTGAAAATTCGCTCTTCAGGTAGTGCTGCACGACAGGATCATTTCAACTTCGTCAAACCTATTTGACCGCATATCCATCTTTTGCCGTTCAACTTCTTGACAAACTTTCTTGAAATCAGTTTGACAAATTCGCTTGATCGTGTAATGAGGCCCCAAGAGACCCTCTTTTCCGTAGCAAGGAAACAACGATGCTTTTTAATACCGCATTCTCGCCGGCCAACTTTCCTCTCATGGAAAATTTGGCGAAAAAAACCCCCCAAAAAAAACAACGATTGTACTGACTCATGAAATGAGAGTTGGTTCCCGACCATTAGGTGGCCTTTCTCTGAGCCCTCGACGTGCCAAATCTATTTGTGGAACGTACGCACAGGAAGGCTCACTCTCTGGATTTGATTTTAATTCTCCGATGCCAACTTACTAATGTCACCTTTGCCTCGTGGACCTCAAATAAAGCGGCCAAGAGCATTGAAGGGTTTTTTCGACCAAACAATGGCACTTTGAGGATTTCCAAGTTGCACAAACTCGCGTTATCTGCTTTTCCTTTCTCACGGCCCGACACAATGGAGGGTATCAAGGAATTTGGTTCCGTGTCTATCCGCTTGGGCTCACCAAGAGCCGTTTTTAATTTATTTTTGAGCGCCTGTTTTCGCGATTGTTTAAATTTAAAAACTACTCAAATGTTCTCCTGCATACAATTTTTAAAATTCCATATGATTCTACATGAAACGAGAAGTAACTTTGGTTCCTTGGTGGTTGTGGTCCAGGAGACCAAAAATAAGATGATTAGTGGGATTCATTTGGGTAATGTCACTGTGAAAAGGAAGAGGTGATAATTGTGTAGGGAAATGCGGAATAAAGATTTCTGATGTTGAAAACGCGCGAGCCCTACGTTAGCGTAAAAGCGTAAAAGTGGTCGTCTCTTCTCGACTTGGATACTACTCCGCGTCCATTCTATCCAACCACAGCAGTGAACTATCTCTGCGTATCACAGCCTTTTTTCAAACTCATTTGCTGCTCAGTAAATTTATGTTACAATTTTCTCGACAAACAGACTCGATTTTTGTTAAACCCGTACAATGTACTGTGGGAGGCCAAAATTAACCCCATTGTATAAATGTTGGAGTTTTGACAAAGAACAAAAATCTGACCGAGTTAAAGTGATTTCTAAATAAGTTTAAACAAGCACAAAGTCACGCAATTAAGTTCGAATAATTGAGTCATCATTATTGGTAAAATTGATCATTATATAGCATTACAAATTTCCAAGATAAACTGGCACGCCCTTAACAGTTTTTGTTTTTTCTCTTAAGTTTGAAGATCGATATTCAGCATTCTAAAATGCATGAGGAGCGATACCAAACGAGTACATCGCCCGCTTGGGTTAGGATAGTCTCGGATTCGTAGTGCAAAGGCAGAAACGTTGATCGATCAGTCCCGCGGAAGAAGTGGGTACCTACCAAGAGTTGAAAAGCGTGCGTGTGGATTATTCATAACGGAACCGCCATAACAAGAGGTCCCGATCGGACTGGGTCAAGGATGTTCCCCAGCTCAATGCTGTCGTCCAGGAGCACCCTGTTGTACAACTGCAGTATCAGAAAGGAAATCTCGGGAGGCCTTCAAGTCGGACGAACTGGAGGTGTGCGATGAGGCGTCGGATGCTTCTCACAACTTTCCCTTGATAGATGAATAGATAGTTCGTGTATTATTAATTTCTGTATAGATCACCCTTCTGTGTAGATCACTATTCGTTATACAATATCCTTGTGAGCCCCATAACTATACGAAATAATTGGAATAACGAGCTAAATACTTGTGCTCGGGGAGCCAGTGACTAGCTCAACGTTGGCCTCCAGTTTTCTAACTTCAACTAAACTCATGTTGAGGCATTTTCCTCGGTTCTACCTTTGAGTCCTCATCCTGAACGAAAAGCTGGTATTGCAAAATTCTTTGAATTTATATTTAAAACCATACCGTTCAATTTTCAATTGCCAATTGAAAATATCAAACCTCATTTCGCTCCCATGCCTATTTACGAAGGTTACGAACAGATTCAAGGATCCATTGGAATTAGGAGAAATCGAGAAATTGAGGAATTATTGGATGATGATATCATAGAGGAAACCGTGGACCCAAGAGACTTTGTGTCGATATGAGACCTTTAGATGAGAGCGTTATCCCGACCTTCACTGAAATCGCAACTCGATTAACGAATCCACTACATTCTCGAAATTGGATCTATACATGAGATTTCATCAATCTAGATTCACGTTATATCATAGAATTGTCAACGTGTGAATGGTAAACGACGGAGCTTTGGAATAAATTCGGCTCCTGAAACCTTCCATAAAACGATTAAGCATTAGTGCTAATATTCCTAATTGCGGAACTATAATTGACGATATTTTTATTCTGAAGTTCCACCTGAGTTAACGATTGTTCCTCGGTTATACTTTCGAGTCAACGTTTTGATGAATAGCTGGTCTTACAACGCTCAGGTTGTTCTTAAAAACTTCTCTGAATCAAAATACATTCAAATTTGTACGAAACCCCATACGTACCATTGATAATCATTTGTTAATAATAATTATTTTGATGGCGAACCAATAACTTATTATTGCTAGTCTTTCCACACTCTTTTACCATGTTACGATGCAAATAACTGAAAATACTTTTCTGTTACCAAACGTTGGTGCTCGTATATAATCACCTTCTGTGTAGTTATTATTTATATTTATATTTGACTCAGATCTGACAATAGAGCACCCGTAGAAGTTGACAAAGAGAAGACTCCGTTTGGATCAGCGTGACGCAGTTGACATTAAACACACATAGGGGTTGGTACGTGGCAATAATTGTTGATACATGTAAAATTACTTTCATACATGAACTTAGGGGTTGTAACCATGGCGTTGGTGGTGGGTTTCATTTTGGTATTGAGAAGAACCATTACATCAATCCCTTCGCTGTTTCCTTCTGGGTAGAACCTCCATAGTAGCTCTTCTATAGAGTGATGTGTGGGTTTTGAGAATAGATTTGTAGGTCTCACCTTCAGCGGTTATGTTCCTCAACTTACGAAGGAAGTTCTATAAGAGTGGAAGCTCTCCAATTAAAACTGGTTGCCGTTCGCGATATTATATTTTAAATACCTTTGTGACCGATCCAGCTAATGATTCAGTGAGTATTTGGTTCCCACGACTTCCGTCAGTGCCGAATCAGGCAGAATCCCCAAGGAACTTTACGTTCTATTCCGAGCTTACTTCAGCGTGTAACCGTCTTTATCTCGGAGGGGAAACCAAGATTGATTTGGCAGTTGGTAGTTTCAACTCCTTTTTGTTGCTATCTGTCGAATCAACTTTTCCAGGTCATTAGATTCAACGAATTATTGAATCGCACCATTCCTTTAACTTCTGGGACAATCTTCTTCGTTGTCTCCAGCTTAGAGTAGCGAACACCAAATCCCCCCTTGCGTGACACCTTTGGATAACATTCTTGTGCTGAATATTTTATGGTTCACCCAAACATAGATTGCCGAGTCAGTTACCCATTGATTTGTTCGTTTTAAACTCCTCTACCTCCATCTTCCCGTCATGTATGTTATAACACTGTAAATGTTACAGTTCTCTGATAATGATTGCCGGTGAGTAATAGTAAACACTCTGGTGTGTCATTGCGTACTGTTTATTTTTCCGTTCACGTCACGCAATGTGTATATTCACGTACGTACGGTCGGGGGACCCAATTGAAGCTCAACAAGAGAAAATAATGGACAAGACAGAGAATGAAAAAGTCCGGGCGGCAGTTCGAAGGGCTGACATCCATACAGAGCGGGATGCCAGTAACAGAGTGCGTAGGTGTTGACTGGGGCCGACGTAGACGCAGAGTAAACGAATGAATAGGGTCCTCTCTTGTTAAATCACGCGCCATTATCGATCGCCACGTGCTCAAGCCATTTTGTTGTCTCCGTTCCTGACGTAATTTACCGGGATTCCGGTAACCCGCTTTCCCAAGGTTTCTTATCGGGGAGAGACATCGGGAAACCGGTCAGGAGGGCGGCCGATGGTTTTTGGGGCGAATGGCCGGATTAAGGGTTTGTTATCGATAGGCGTAACATCGATGTTGGCCGTTCGCGGGGTCTACTCTCCACACCAAATCCGAAGGGTGAAAGGGAAGTGTAGCAATCGGGCTGAGAGGAAATATCTAGACCTCACCCCAGGATTCGGGTCTACACAATCGGAATCCATATCTACCGTGTGAAAACAAATCCCTTCACGATTCTACGGATCCTGTAGGACGTGGAGGGTATTGATTGAGAATTTACAAGACGATCTATCTCATTCTTCATGTAGAATCCTAATCGGCAATCTTTTATGTCCCAGATGTCGCCTGAAAACACAACTGTCATTAGTTATACGGATAACTGCCTCACTTTTCGATTCCCGCCATCAGCGAATTTTCGAAGAAAAGGAAGCTATTGTTCTCGGTCCATAAAGTTTAGAAGTCGAATTTCTGAAACATTTGCATACCAAAATCCGTTCCAGACCATCCTGAATTCACTGTCAAAAGACACCAAAAATCATGTTCATATAATATATAAATATGATTATAAGAGCGAATTTTCGAAGAAATTACTTGTTTTATAACAAATTTTGTTGCCATTTTTTTTGTCGAGTAACACCTCAGTTTATGGATTTTTCAAAGCTGAATACGATGAATATCAGATTAGAGCAAATGAACCATGAACGATATCTCAAGTAATAACCACGATTCTTCATCTTCATAGTGCTGCAGTTTGAGAGCGGAATAAGATTCCGTTCCGGCCATTCTGATTTCACCATCGTGTTCAGCGTTTCATTCTGGGAAAATATAATATATTATATTTTCATTCTGGGAAAATATAGTATATTATATTTTCAAAAATATAATATATTTTCCCAACATGAAACAGTCTAACAGATAGAACGTGGAGTTTCGCCTTCAAAATAATCGAGGATAAAAATCTAATACAAATATTTCGGAAAAAAGAGTCCCCCTCTCTTATCTCCCGTAGTTGTGCGTTCGTCGCGTACAGTTAGAAATGATCCGAGGAGAGGGCGCATCGATACTAAACACTCACGCCCGAGCGGTCTTGAAGGTCTTCTAGCATAATCTATCATTTATAGCGCCATGGAAATATCCCTTTACGGCCGGTTTCACCAACGTTTTTAAACGGCGTTTAAACGAGTTTAAACATGAAACGCTCGCAAAGCGTCGCTGTCGGGGTTCACGAAACTCGTTTAAGCTAAAACGTCCCCAAAACGCGTTTAGAAACTAATCGCCGATGTTTGAGGGTTTAAAGACTCCTAATCGAGATTAATCAGTTTATTTACCTATCGACCAACTTGTTGACGTTTCCTTTTGGCTTTTTCGTTCACTGCTGTGTGCAAAATGAGTACGAGTGGTTTGGTTAGGGCTTTCTTCTTGGCGTTTGATGATGAAGAATTACACTTTACAATTCACCGCTTGCGATGGATCAAGGAGAGGACGGATGATTTAAACCAGAGTTTAGATTGCAATTTGGCCGTAAACTCGTTAAGCGCTAAAGTCGCTAGGGTGGAAACGAGTTTAGCATCGTGAAACCCATTCCTCGTTAATCGAGATTAGTGCTCTTGTTTAGAAGTTATCTATATTAATCCTGATCGAGATTAGAGTAGTTTGGTGAAACCGGCCCTAATTAGAAATCGAAATCTAGCCAAGCAAACAAGTTGAGAAGAACGAAAGGTACCAAGTGTATGTTTACCGGAAGTCACGATGCGCGTTTTACAGGTATCCATATCTCGGCTCTTATGGGACCGATAAACTTGACATTTGGTGAGGATATTAGAAAGCCATGAAAGTCTCGTCGGTAGGTTTCCCTCCCTTTTCCTTCCTTATAAAGAGATGTCCTAACCACTTCACAAGCACCGTAACCATTTCGAAATCTCCCCTCGGCGCCATGGAAAGACTTTTTATTACTACAAATCTATGTACATAATACATAGATTTGTAGTAATAAAAACGTCTGTTCATGGCGCCAAGGGGAGATTTCGAAACGGGTACGGTGCTTGTGAAGTGGTTAGGACACCTCTTAAGTTGGAAGGAAAAGAGTTGGTGGGGAAATATTTAGTGGTAGGTAGTGGACATTTTCACGATTTTTAAACGGTAAAAACCCAAATTTGTTTCAAAAATTCATCGTATAAATTTCCTGCGTTCCCTGCTGTTCTCGTAGTTTTTATTCCAGTTTTCAAGCCCTTCTTTAGTCATTGGGTTTTAGGAATTAAGACTAACACTTCAATGCAATCACACGAATATTTTTAATCTAAAACTACAATATGCAACAAATATATAGGATTTCCTGTGCTTTAATTTGAATTCAAAACGATAAACACATGTCAAACTGGTTTCTAGCACTAAAAGAAATTACAAAAATGGAACAACGTTGAAAGTCTTTTGTTTGCGCTTCATGGCGATGTCTTTAGGTGCCTCAAGGGCAACTTCACAGATAAAGCCATAACTCCAATAACAATACTTTCAACAATGGGAAAAATGGATCATATTAAAGTATGTATAGGTTAATACCAAGATTAGTGAAGAAATATCTGAAAATCATGACTATTTATATGGAATGGCGACCTGACGTTTTTGCGCTACAAACTGAACAAATATTGAGTTTTCACCCGAACCTGATCGGTGAGTCATAGCGATATATTCTCACCAAAGTTTAGTTTTGAATAGTTTCCTATATTTTTCAGCCCCGGGTTTCCTTAAACCCCTTGATGGTCATCCCTTCTAAATATTTACCTGTCAATATCACCAATGCTACTCCCCTTGAAATTCACTCATATATTTTTGGGAGCTTCAGATTACTTGGACATGAATTATACCCGAATACCTCCCCTGAATATTATATTCATCTCACCCGTTTTTTATTGTTATATTTAATCGTTTCAGGGCGTGGATAATCCTTTGAGGCGGATACGTTTCACGGTAAGCCTAGTTTCGCCTTCTTTGGGTATCGAGAGGTTCAATTCGATTTTCCATGGTTTCGACGCTTTATTTCGACATTGTCAAGGAATAAGAGCTGGCAGGTCGGAAAGCAAAATAACACGCAGGTTACTTCTATATAACAATTTCTGTTCGTCATCTATGTTCGATGATCTGTACAGAAAACGCCCACCATTGAACATCGATAACCTTAAAAGAGATTGTTATATATCGCACCCTTGCGTCGAATGTGTCACAAGTCAGATAAACAGCTTTTTTTCAGGAGCTGAGAAAAACCGCTCATAACCACATTTCTCGTTGTGCAAGGCCTGAATTGTCACCGTAAGTTGAAATAGTCATTCAACATGAGTTTTCGTTAAATGTTTTTATATAAACTCCTGATTTACACGTAAAGTTGTCAAAAAATGATTTTTGGGTTGTAACAGTGTTGGGGGTTCGCAGCTGCACTTCGACACCGTTCAACTGCTATCTGGTGGCTACTGGAGTCCCCCAATTTAAAACCAATAATTATTCTTAAAATAAGAATTATTCTTGATGAGTCCGTTAAAAACCTGGCCTCTTGGCGCATTTTTGAGCGTACCTTCACAATTCTGCTATAAGAATTAATAAGCATACCAAGCGATTTTGAGATTTTGACAAAATTCACTTTTCAGACTCCATCTTCACTCCTCAGCTCCACCTAACAAAGATTTGTTAGAATGAAAGAGGCAGGAAATTTAACGCTCTTTCCAACGGTATCCTCAAATTTAAATTTCAGTGCAAATTACGGGAGTTACGTTTAGTGAAATAAGGTCGGAAACACGAAAAAAATCTTAAAAGTGGAAAAAGTCGGATTTTGCTTGGATTTAAACAAATCGTCTACGAGACACTTTTCGTCGGATATTACTCGTAAATGTACAACACATAAGAGCGGTATCGGACACCCTCGCGTTACACACTGTATACAGGGTGTTTGCCACTTAGAGTAAAAGAAATGTAGTAGAACGCCGCCAACCGCACCTTTCTATCTCAATCCATTCCCAAAATATGATTTTTTAATTTTTTTTCTTCAGAAAACCTCGTTTTTTGCCATAAAAACCCACGTTTCTTTACTTTGAAACAACGTTTTCCTACGTTTAACCACATTTTCGGATTCAGCGTTATTTTCTATATACGCCCAACCCACATTCGTAATCAAAAACGAACTCCCAAGGACCGCTATTGCAGTTCAAGCATTGACAAATTTAAAATTTTTGAAAATACTTGTACGTAACGCATCTCCAAAAAATGTTGAGGTCTACAGCCAGAGCTTATTTCTATGAAAATGATTGAAAATTGATTGGTCAACCGTTTCAAAAGCAACGCTTATTCCTCCAACAAAATCCCCCCCCCCTCCCATGAACAATAAATACTCTAAAGCGAATGGAAACATGACATTAGTAGTCTGTATTACCACTCCTGGCAGTAATTGATGCTTTACGTAAAGGCATGCGCAAAATCAGGTGATTTATTGCATTTTGGTCCAAGTTATTCCACTCTCCCACAGCTGCTTCCTGGATTTCCTGGACGGTTGTAGGAACGTTCGGTCGACGCCATTATCGTCAAAAGGATTCAGGTATTGGGGAAAAGGCCTAATAAACACTAGGGTAAATACACTTTATGACAAAAAAAACTCCCGACATTGCCGCACCTACGCTTCTGGGAAAATAAGGGTGATGCAAAACTTTTTTTGATGGACGGTTGAGACAATTCAAAAACTGTGGACAACGATTCCAAGCACGTAGTTTGTTGGACTGAAAGCCGGCACCTTAAACTTCGATTTGATGATACTCCCATTTTGGACAAACATTGCCATAATACGGTGATGCTCCAAAGTGCAGAGTTATTGAAGCTTCCGACGGGTTTTAAGAGAACTTTCGTACGCCTGGTGTTGTTTAGATGATTTTAAAAATCCTCCAGTCAAACCCTCGTCCGTATCGTCTTATGGCTCGTCAACCGATGGGACGTCCCAGTTGCGGTCTGTGGTGGCGGGTTTTCCTTGCAATTGTGTCCTGTTTGGTTTCCCCTTTGATGTCCTGCGTCGGCGGCGGCTCGTTTGGTGAGATGCCAGGACTCGGGAGCCACTTCTCCCCACTACCTGCATATTGCCCTTAGAAATGAGCTTTAGGAGCCATTCAGCTGATCCGAGGCCTTGGTAGCGTCAAGTTAAAGTCCTAAGGCTACATACGAAATTACAGCTCCACCATGTGAATAGCATAGAAATTAGCTTTAGGAGCCATTCAGCTGATCCGAGACCTTGGTAGCGTTAAATTATAGCCCTAAGGAGTGTACATACAACCAAATTACAGCTTCATAGTGTGAATAACATAAAAATTACCTTATGGCTATAAGAGCGAATTTTCGAAGAAATATCTGGTTCTATGTAAAATGGCTCCATTTACTGGTTTTATAAAACCAGTAAAATGGGTTTTAAGATTGTTATGAATAACAAATTTCGTCTCCTTTTTTGCCGAGTAGCACCTCAGTTAATAGATTTTTCAACGCTGAACAGGATGGTGAAGTCAGAATGGCGATATCTCATTCTCAGATTACAGCAGATGAAGAACATCTGAAGTATCAACCACGTTTCTTCATCTTCTTACAGATTGAAGATGAAAATATATGAATAATATGGTATATAGGAACACAAATCACCTCAGCCTTAGGCACATGGAATTTACGACGTATTCAAAATGTCAGATACACAGTGTACGTAATATTTTGTTATTGTGGTTTCAGTCCCAACACTTCCGTCATTTTTAATGACTTCTTCATGAGATAGGTTAGTAATGTATTCTAGGACGGAGAAAATGGATGAGCTGTATTAATAAATGTTCCGGTACTCTCCGTTGATACCGAATTTCCGTTGACTTGAAGTCCGTTTTTTCCAGATACTGTAATCAAGTACTGTATCTGTATTTTTGGATTAAACGGTGTAAGTTGTGAGGGCTCACTCTTTACAAATCACTTAGTAGATCGAGGTCTTGCAAAAATTTCAAATTGCCGAATACGGTCCCCACCAGAGGGCTCATCTTGAATTTGAAGGTCCTCCCGATTTTGCCCACGTCTCATTTTGTCATATCAACAATTCGACATTGTCTTCTATTTCGTTTTTGTCGGAAACGCGAAGTACCGGCGGTATACGGGAGGTAGACTCTGCTATACTTTGTTCCGTTTGGTCATCATGGATACCAAACTATCAATTTCTCGTCAATCCATCTGAATCGGTTCCAATTCTCACCTGATGTAACCACGAGTAATTGGTTGTTATGGCGCGGATGTGTTACAACCAGTTCAACTAGTCCAATGCACTAAACCAATGACCGCGTGAATTTTGAATAGTCCAAGGATTGCTAGCGGTATGAATACAGATGATGCTTCTTTATCGTTATCGTTACGTATGGTTTATTTGCTCGAACTCACTGACATCACTGGTAATAAATATGCTATGATAACATTGAAACCGTTGTCAGAGACGTACGATAATGTGCACTGAGTGCCATTGATGAGCCTTTTTAATTATATAATTGATGAGTTTGACATACTTGCTAAATTCAGATTATGTGAGAGAGATTGTTGAATTCATATTAGTTTTATTTCATCCAACCCTATGAACAAAATCCACAGTCTTGCAGCGTGGCTGTAAGAGCAAATTTTTGAAGAAATAACTGGGTTTATGTAAAATTTCTACATTTTACTGGTTTTATAACACATTTTGTCTCCTTTTTTTGCCGAGTAACACCTCAGTTTATAGATTTTTCAATGCTGAACACGACGGTGAAGTCAGAATTGTGATATCCCGTTCCGTTATCACATCAGAGAAGATGAACCTTGAAGAATATTTCAAGTAACATCACTTTTCTTCATCTTCGAAGTGCTTCAGTTTGAGAACGGAATAAGATATTGCCATTCTGACTTCACCTCCGTCTTCAGCGTAAAAGACCGTTTTTGTTGTCAGACTGTTTTGATTGTAGGAGTTTATGGGTAATTTTTCCCTCTTGAAACTCTAAAAACCCCTTAGAGTGGCCCGATTCTGCCCATCTACGAACTTAGCCTTTCGATTTCCAAGACAGATTTTTGGGGCAAATTTGAACTTTTTATCTCAATTCTATCAAGGGTTATCGTCATCGTATTTTTGGTGTCTTTTGGCAATGAATTCAGGATGGTCTAGAACGGAATTTGGTGTAAAATGTATTCGGAAATTCGAGATTTAAAAATGTTGGACGGAGAACAATAGCTTCCTTTGCTTCGAAAATTCGACAAAACTTGAATTGGGAAAATAAAAAAATTAATCTTCTAACAATTTTGAACGCATTGTTTACAAGTTCAAACTGTAAACTACGGAGAAGGAGTAGGTATAAAACGTTGTCGTTCCATTTAAAATGTTCGAAGCACGAATCCGTGCTACCGTGACACCAGTGGGAACGCGTCAACAGTAACGTGAGAGCGGGGAGAAGCAGGTCGTAACAAGAACAGAAGAATTGGACAATGTCGAGTTCACGAATATTCAAAATGACACACGGGCAGTCTAGCGATGGCTACTCGTATTTTGAAGCAATATCGGAGATGTAGTATCACTACGAAGATCCATGGCTAGCGTCGCTCTATTTGTCTGTAAAGAATACGCCTTCAGACCAAGGGTTTTACTAAAGAGTTCTTCTGATGTAGCAAAGCTTGAGTAGTTTTGATGCTATGAAACAGGCGCAGCTGCACCAAAACTGTAGCAACTTGCAGCAGTGGAAATCCGTTGTGGCCAGAGAAATGCCAGATGAAGCTGCTGATGTTCTCTCGAGTTTGTGGACTCGGCAGTGGACTCCGAATGGTAAAAAACGTGCAGGCACTTAACCGCGTATGGTCAGAAGAAGCAGTGAAATGTTCGTGTAGCTTTCGCGACCTCTTGAAGCACAGTTTTTTATTTCGATAAGATGTGGACCTTCTCCTCCTCCTCTCTCGCTTTGCAATTGCCAGTTTGGGGATCTCGGCATGAAGGTTTCAGTGTCCACAATGAAGTCGCATGAGCGGATCTAATCGTTCAATGAACGTCGAATTCCTGGTGGACATTTATTATTCTTGTCCCATACGCGTCTTTGGAGGATCGCCACTGGAATATTCGATTAGTTGAAGTGAGTGTTACTTTTCAAAAAAATTATTGCCTTCATTGCATGTGATTTTCACTCCAAAACCAACGTGCCGCGATGCTCTTCTTTTTTTATCCTCTAATGTCTCAGTTGTGGATTCGTCTGATCTACACTCCCAACGTAAACCCGTGATTCCTTGCCAACGTGGATCACATCCAACGAAAACCTACACTTAGAGGTACCTATGAGAAGTAATTTGCTCATACATTCAAATGGCATTGAATAAGTATACCAAACTAACGTTTTCTCCGTCCTCTGCAGCCTCCAGTTGGGAGGCAGGAAGTTTGGGCTTGATTCCTCCGTATTTCCGTCTCCCGTTCAAGTACGAGTAACATTTAATAGGTATTATATTTTTATACTACCTAATTAGAATAATAATGTTCCTATTTTTATTTTTGTGGACTTTAAGGGTGGCCACGTGTAGGACCGACACAATTAAACATGTATAGCCAAAAGAAATTGGAGACTAATTATTTCAGTTTTATTCTTACGATTTGTTATCGATTTTATTTTCAGTTGGAGTCAGAAGAATCTCACTACCAAACGTGTTTAATTTTTTTCCCTTACAAAAACGTTCTGAATTCTTCAGAATTTTAATTTAATTTCTTCAGTATTATAATTTTATAATTCATCGGAATCGAGCTCTCTTCCTTCGGCGCGCCTCCCTCTGTCTGTCTGACCGGAATTATATTTATATTGAGCGGTCCTGTTAAATTAACACAGGTACTTCTGTTAAGTCGCTACATTAGAACTGAAGTAAGTAAGGGCTGTAAGGAGCTAAGAACTATAAGTACGATATCGTAGATATATGAAGCTACTGGCCGGGCCTCATTGTTTGATCTCCTGCAAGATGCTGGATAGTTTATACTCAAGTTGTTTTGGTATCTCAAAGTCACCTGCTAAGTTATCCACATCAGTATACAAACGCTGTTAACGCTCAAAATCGATCAGCAGCTGCGAAAGTAATGGATGTCGAAAGTATCTCCGTTCGGGATTCTGTAACAACGATTACGTGGCAGAGCGTGTGTCTGTTTGGTTATGTATATACGCAACATTTTTAATTCATTCATCAACATTAAACGAATCAACCAAATTTGAGGGTAATTGTTATCGTGGAAGGAAGCTCAACTGCCCACATGTATAGAAATTCGAGTTTTCGCTGTGTTATCCAATACATTGAACATGTTGATGTATTAAGGATTCATTATTTGAATGCGGAAATTCGATTTTGGATTTATGTAATGTGATTATTCGATCATTGAAATGGTTATCTAGATCGCCTGGTTGAAGGAATTGGATCGACCTGTCTTGAGCAGACTTCCAAACCCCTTCCGATTCCTCTCCGTCTGGTTACATCACGGCTATGACGACGAATTTTCATGACAATGTCGATATCCGTACCATTGTTCCTTATCCCACGTCACCAGTAAAAGACGGTCAGCCATTCATATGGGTTTTAAACGTTTGATTAAAATCAAATTCGGCTTTGCGCACAACCCATCGGACGATGTTTTGCGCGAGCCTCTGCCTACCTTGTGCACATCTGGAGCGGGGATCATGCGGTTGATAACTGGAGATGTCCGGAGAATCTACCAGTCCGAATCCAACTGTAACTTTCATCTGCACATACTTGTCTTCTTTGATGGCACCTTGGTCCTTGGGAAACAATACCCTTCATAAATATCATTGTTCACAAGAACCCGACATTTTTTAAAATGCCCTTTTTTGTACCCATTTTTTACCCACTAAAAAAATGAATGGATCGTGTATGGGCTGTAAACTACCTAAAACTACCTAGGAATTCAAATCGTTTGGATAATTTTGTGAATGAGTCAGACTTTATTCCACCTAGATTAGCCAAAGTCAACACTATGCAACGCTCACTCCACATTAACTCTGTCAAGTGGATTGACAGAACCGAAGTTACGCATGCAACAACCATTTCACGTACGCGCATGCACAGCCGAAAGTTATAATCTGCTGATCTACCATTCTCGAATCTGTTTTATCCCCATTGGAGATCTCTATCTATTCTCTACTGGTAAAGTGTCGAATCTGTAATATCCAAGATGAAGATCCGACTATATCTTCTATTTCTATACGGGGGTAGTAGTAATAGATCTTTTGTACCAAATGTAGATTAACTCCAATGGCATATAACACATAAAATTTGACTGGTATATACATGAATGTAGGCATAAAATGAGTACAGTAAGCGTTAGTTGTAATGTATTTGATGGGACATTACTCGAAGAAAGTGAAAGGGTAGCAGTGCGAGGAATTAGCTTTGGATTAGCCTATCGTTGTATACCACCTACTGTTCTACAATGATCGGTCTCGTATTTGTGATAACCCTGTTTGAGATACTATTATATTACTGCTGCTGTACAGCGAATGGTTGCTTGATATTGGCGAATCTGTAGTATCCCTTTTGGAGATCACATTATACCTCCTACTGGTATACACTGATGGGTTACGCTGATCATTGTCGTATTTGTGATATGCCTGTTTGAGGTACTACTGCTGCTGTACAGCGATTGGTTGCTTGATCTCGTCGAATCCTTATGATCCCTATTGACGATCCGTCTTCATCACCTGCGCTAATCTGGGATATGCTGCTGGGCGGTGGGATATCGTGCTTTCACAGTTCAATCTACTTATTTAACGAGCATGTCTTCTAGCCGTGAGAGGATGGATGACGCGGGAGGACAGATGAAGCGGTCTCCCTACTCGATCCGAATCCACCGTTGTCTCAACCCCCCGCGCCGAAGATTCTAAATGATGTCTTACAACCAGTTGGTCGGAAGGCGTCCATGTGTGCCTGTTGTACGTTTAGTCGAGTTCGTGTGAGTGAGTTTCAAGTCTTCCCCCCAACAGTGCCCAAGGTATTTTTAACCCTCCGACAACTGGTAGGCTCGTGCCACGGGGGCCTTTCCTTTCCAGATGTGTGATAACCAACTTCTATCCGCCCGACCACACGCGCTCACCTTCTGAAAGTCCATCCTCCCTCGCCATCTAAAGATTTCGAAGAGTCTCCTGTGATATTTCATTCGTGGCAGAAGGTGCCACTTCGAATCAGCTAGTTTGGTGGTCCCTCGAAAGCTTCGGTGAACACCCTCAACTAACAAACCAAAAGTATGACGTTTGTCTGGAAATGCCAAATGGCATCACAGTACTCCTTGTCCAGTTGGTGGCTAACCCTAGGGACGTATGAAAGAGAACATTTGGGACCCTGAAATGCAAACGTGGTTGTTTATAAACTTTAAAACGTTCCTTCGTATTTTCTTGCTGGCCAGTATCATAGATTACTTGCATGGGCCAATGTTGGATATTTTGTCTCACTTCAATTACTACCTTTGGAATCCACAATCTAGCGGATATCAATAGTTTGAGGAGGAGTTTTTGGTTGTGAACTAAGACCGAGCGACAAAATCAGAATTCACAACTGCCGAGTATAAACATCCGCGTAATCATTTTTTCTACAAAGTTTTCCGTCGTATTTCTGGCTAAAAAACAAAGTTCCGTGTCCGTCTGTTTGAACTCTCTTCCTTGTAACCTTGTATCCCCCCAAAAACAACTTCGTTGTAAAAACTGGCCCGCCAAAAAACCTCAGCCGCAAAAAGGAATGATATCCATTTTGCCCGCCAGCCACGTATATAGGATGCTCGGTGCTTCGCACCCCGCTGTTGAGTGTGCATATATAAACCTGATCCTCCTACCCCTAACCTCCACCGTCAATGTTTTCCTGTTCCCTGTCTCCTTCCCACAATCCTCTCTCACCCTTAGTCCCCCTCGGTTCCACCTAATATGTTTCCTCTGTTACACCAGCAGGGAGCTTTACGCTTCTTATAATATAATATAAGTAGTACTGGTGGTCACGAGTAATCAGTGGTGGTACAACTATAATGAAGTAATGCTTCAATTCAGGCTTGTTCATCTGGCAAAAAGCGCCCGCCAACAGCATTGAAAGAAGCGTAAAGATCCCTGCTGGTGTAACAGAGGAAACATATTAGGTGAAACCGAGGGGGACCGAGCTACGGGAGGGTGAAAACCCCAACTTGTTCCGTCGCGTAATCAGTGTCTCAGTCGCGTCGGTTTTCTGGGCTTCGGTTTTCTTGGCAGGCGGGACGCTCCCGCGTCCCTAGATCTCAAAAACCCAAAAATCCTAACCATTTGAAATGTTGAAGGGTATATGCATGTGAGTTCACATGTTTACGCCGTTCTATTATTTTGGCATCGAGGGGGTCCTCTTTCCCTTTTTTTCATGGTGGGCGTCCTTGTCCCTCATGCTATCGGAGCGCCCTCTGCAAATCATTGTGCCCAATATTGTTTCCATAAAGACACCTACTTCTATTCCATACTTCTATTCCATGCTTCTATTCCATGCTTCTTTTCCATGCAACTATTATGTAATATATACTATGTTAAATTATTTCTACCTGTGTATATTGTTCACCATCCTTTTCTTGTATTTCATGCGAGGTGACTGCGCGTGTGTTGTGCCTAGTTATTTTTAAATTCGCGGCTTCTTCATGAACTCTTATGTATCTGCAATGGAGCAACACTGCGAGTTTTCTGTTCTACAAAAAAGTGAATCACCAGCCTTCTGAGAAGTGACCGTTTTTCCCAACGTATTTCATGAATCCATGAACATCCGTGCCAGTTACCAGTTAAAGCAAAAGATATAGTTTCTAGTTCGTCTGTCTTGCTTTTAACGGCCCCCCCAAGCCAAGAAACACCGCCGGATCGTTCGTCTTTGGCTGTTTGCAGCTCGCCAGCCACTGACCACCTGTTGCTACACCTCCCCAGCTCAGGTTTCAGGAATTGTGGTGAGATCTAAGCTATTTATTCATCTCTTCTACTCAAGATCTACCACACACTTCTCTTTTCTATCTACCAGAGTTGGGCCCAACTTCTTCATCGATCATTATTTACCGCTCTACACAACTTAGGACTGAATTCAGCTTTACCTTTATTGTATCTTCTCCATGAGTTCCTAGTACCTAGTTCTTTCCTGTGATATACCTGTTTGTTAGTTTAATATTTTTTGTGGCCACTCTAGGTAGGACATCACCAATCATCGTATCACCAGTTACCTTACTTACCTTTAATAAACTAGGTGAAAATCATTACTATTTATTTTTATTCCAATTTCCCTAGTCATATCACAGACTCTAGTCCCTAGTTATTAATTACAGTACAATCCTAAACTATAGAAAAATACAGTCCACTACACTTAGCAACTTCACTAGCCCTACGAGTTGCCAAATTATTCATTGGTCCAATTGAGCCGGATTTGTACTAGTGTACATTGTACAATTGCATAATCAGTCTGTGATATTTCTTTGTGTGAGGTAACCATCTGTGATATAATTGTGATTAGTAAACCCTTGGTGATATTAGGTAGGTTGTTATTTCTTCATATATTTATTATCATATCTTTATACATATTTATTATCATATACCTATTTATTTGACAGGTTTGATCATTTTATCCATCTATAGTTATTGTTCTTTAGTACCTGTGATAGTTTCTGTTGGAGTTGTGCGTATTTTCTGTTGATTTTTTGAATTTACGTATTTATATTTAGCATGATGAATGTGGAAGATGTACCTGCAGTTGATGCTAATATCTCAGTTAGAGGTATTAACAAACTCAAACGCCAATTAGAATATTGTGGTCTTGAAATCAAGGTCATTAGGAATAAAGGAATGTCAGCCCTTATTAAAGAGTCTGACCGTGTAGTTTTTGCAGGCATGGTCTCGTGTCTGGACGATTTGCTAGGTAAATATATGGCAAAATGGGATGAAGCAGTGGAATATTCTATTAGGCACGCTGTAGATCCAAGCTTTCCTTCTGAAGAGGATAGAGCCACCCATGATTTGGTTAGGGAGTGCTATTATGAGGCAAAAGGGTATGATGTTGCCATTACCAAACTTTCCAATCCTCCCACTCATCCTTCAGAACGTTTCTCCGCCCCATTGCTCGATCCCTCGTTCATTTCTAACCACAGATCAAGAACTATTCTCCCCAAGATACCTATCAAACCATTTAATGGTGACATTTATCAATGGCCTGCCTTCAAACAGCTGTTCGTGTCACTAATCAAGAATGAACCTTCTCTATCTGCCGCAGAACAATTTCACTACCTTGTCAGCTACTTGCACGGTCCAGCTTATGATACTATCAAACACATACCTGTACTTGAAGAAAATTTCGAACAGGCATGGAATGCGCTACTCAAGGTGTACGACGACAAACGTAAGATTGCATGTACCTTTTTAGATCGTATGTTATCCTACAAACCTGCCGTTTGCAAACCCTCATACGATTCACTACAATCTTATCTGTCAAATGTGATGGAAAGTATTACCTCCCTCAAGAATCTTCGGATTCCAAAGTTTGATGAGTACCTCCTTTGTGAATTGGCACTGAAGGGATTGGATCCTATTACTAGGGAAGCGTTTGAGATGGATCAGATTGGATTTGAATTCCCATCTTACCAAGCTCTACAGGAGTTTGTTCAAAACCGATGTCAGGTTTTCCGCCTGACACAGGACTTGACCTACAAGCCAACTCCACCCAGGACGTCTATACCAAGGCCATTCAAGTCTCCTAACTCGTATGCAACCAAACAACGTTTGCACCAGGCTCTTGCTGCTCATCAAAGTCCGTCATGTCCCAATGAGTCTGCTCAAAACAGTAAACCTCCTTTATCCTGTTTCATCTGTAAGAAGCAGCATATCATATCACAGTGCCCACGCTTTCGTTCTGGGACACCATCTGAGCGCCTAGACCTCCTGCGCAAATTTGAAGGCTGTAGAAACTGCCTGCACCCATTTCATCGCACCAACGTATGTACTTCTGCTCGTCTATGTAGGGAATGCAACGGGAGACATCATACTGATCTGCACTTAGCCCAATCCGCACCGCCTTCTTCAGGCCCACCAGGGCATGCCTCTGGAACTACGCCTCCATCTTCATCAGGGTTTGCTGGAGCAGGTACTGCCCAGAGTTCGGGAGTACTGCTGGGTACAGTCGTCGCTTCCCTCCGAGATGCCAGAGGGAAACCTCAATTATTCCGTGGAGTTTTAGATCCAGGCAGTCAATTCTCGTTTGTAACAGAAGAGTGTGCATGCAAGCTGAACAAACCGCGCCACCCGTTCAGAGGTGCTATCTCTGGCGTCAATCAATCTCCATTATCAAATATCCGCGGGCAAATTACCATTAGTTTCATCCCCAATGGTAGATCATGTGACCTTTCAACAGAGGCGGTGATAGTTCCTACTATTACACCTCCATTACCTCAAATTCCATTAGAACCTTCCATGTGGGAGGATTACCAACGTTACCAACTGAGTGATCCCAACTTTACCACGCCTGCAGCTATTTCCTTCCTCATAGGAGCAGACCTGTACCCAGAGGTTGTAACCAGCGCTCCATTTGTTATCCACAATAAGGGTCCACGCCTCATAGATACTGTTTTTGGGTATACTGTGATGGGTAGATTTATCTGTAACTCATCATCCGATAATTCAGTTGCACTTCTCTCGCTTTCAGATCCTGTATTTCAGTTGGAGAAGTTTTGGGAAGTCGAGGAGCCAACCATGTGTACCACCACTGGATTGTCTTCAGATGAGGAAGCGTGTGAGCGTCATTTTGCTAAATCTCACTACCGAGTTGAGGGGGGGAGGTATGTTGTATCTTTTCCATTTATCTCACCTGAACCAAAGGTTGTACCAAACGTCCATGTTGCACTCAAGCGTTTTTATGGTCTTGAGGCAAAATTGGCCAACAATGATCAACTTCGACATGATTACCATGAATTCATGTCTGAATATCTGCATCTTAACCACATGTCAGTCACAACTACCCACCCATCTTATCTTATACCTCATCATCCAAT
Source organism: Stenodema calcarata (assembly GCA_963920205.1). Taxonomy (NCBI): domain Eukaryota; kingdom Metazoa; phylum Arthropoda; class Insecta; order Hemiptera; family Miridae; genus Stenodema; species Stenodema calcarata. Next base: position 19,666,645 of record OY986048.1, read on the forward strand.
ATACAAGTTGGATGGCAACGGAAAAGGGAAGCTACGCGTTGTTTTTGACGCAAGTTTTCGGAGTGCTACTGGGTCCCTGAATGATCATCTGCATGCTGGACCCAAGCTCCAAGCAGATATTGGACACATTGTGTTGAATTTCCGCCGCTTTACCCATGTTTTAACATGTGATATTGTTAAAATGTTCAGGCAGATTCTGATTCACCCTGACCATCGTCAGTATCAAGTCATTGCTTGGCGCTTCCAACCTACTGATGACATCTCCTATTACGCATTGAACACTGTAACATACGGTGTCAGAAGCTCGCCATATCAAGCACAGCGTGTGCTGAAGCAGTTAGCGCTTGATGAAGGCCATCGTTTCCCTGCTGCTGCTAAGGCTCTCACTGAGAATACCTACGTAGATGATCTGGCAGTGGGATCGGATTCCCTGGAGGATTTGATGGAGTTGAAGCAACAGCTGATTGACCTCCTTGCTGCAGGAGGATTTGAGTTAGGAAAGTGGAATACCAACTCCCCATCTCTGCTATCAGATCTACCCGTTGAACAGATACCTGTTGACCTATGTGAAAGTGATAACGACCACATTACCAAGATACTTGGCATGGTATGGGATCCTCACAGTGATGAATTCCGATATTGTGTTCAGCAACCTGATCGTAATACCACTAAACGCAATGTCCTCTCTGTTATTGCTCGTTTATTTGACCCTCTTGGTTATTTAGCCCCAGTGGTGTTCTATGCAAAGCGCATCCTCCAAGAATGTTGGAAGTCTGGAGTGGATTGGAATGAGGAGGTGCCTGAGTACGTCAGGACACTTTGGAATCACTTCCTCGATGATTTCAACACCATTGCCCGCATCTCAATCCCACGCCTGCTTGTTAAGGCAACCATTGCTTACCGCTTGGTATGCTTTTGTGATGCTTCTGAAGGCGGATATTGTGCTGTGGTATATCTTCATGCTACACAGAGTACTTCTGCTTCCATGTCTTTGCTGAAGTCTAAGACCAGGTTGGCTCCGCTTAGGACGCTCACCATACCGCGGTTGGAGTTATCTGGTGCGTTGCTTCTTTCACAAGTTATCACTGCTCTTAAACCTTTCCTCAACAATTTCTGTCTGGAAGCTACTTATTGTTTTACGGATTCTACAATTGTCCTTGCATGGCTTAAAACACCAGCTTACCAATTGCAGACTTTTGTGGCAAATCGCACGCAGCAGATCCTGAATGTGACATCTCTGGATGATTGGTACCATATCAGGGGAGCTGAAAACCCAGCGGACGTTGGATCTAGAGGTGCTCTACCTTCTGATCTGGAACAACATGATCTTTGGTGGAAGGGACCTACATGGTGTTCACAGCCATGTGATCAGTGGCCTATATCGCAGAACGTGTCCAACCAGGACATTCCTGAGTTGAAATCAATGAAGAGTGCAGTTGCACTTTCCACTGCACATCATGAGGATTATTTATCATTGCACGTCAATCGTTCTTCATCTTTTGGTCATGTTGTGAGAATTATGGCCTATGTACGCCGCTTCATATCCAATGTCAGGATCCCTAGGAGGAGTAGAAGACAGCGAAAGTTTGGACCAATCTCTTCATCCGAGTTTGGAGAAGCCCATAATGCCATTGTCAAGCTGCTTCAACAGCATCACTTTCCAGAAGCATACAACTCATCAGGTGGAAACCAACTGTCACTTGAATTACGTAGGCTGGCTATCTTCCATGATTCTCAAGGGGTAATACGAGTTGGGGGTAGACTTCTCAATGCGCCCATCCCTGTTGACCAGCGATATCCCATACTTCTTCCTGCTAGATCACATTTTACCTCCTTAGTTGTTGATCACCTTCACCGAATCAATCACCATCCAGGTCCTACGGCCATGCTTGCATTCATCAGGCAAAGGTATTGGATTCCAAGAGCCAGAGGCCTTGTTAGGCTCCACAAGTTGAAATGCATCACCTGCATTAGGTATAGCAAGCCATTTTTACAACCCATCATGGGCAATCTACCATCTTCACGCCTTGTTGGAGTTCGACCCTTTCTTAATTGCGGTGTTGATTTTGCCGGACCATTTGTTTGCAGAGAAACCACCCGCCGCAACTCACGCACACATAAGAGTTACCTCTGCGTCTTTATTTGCATGGCCTCTAGAGCGGTTCACCTTGAACTATGCAACACCCTCTCCGTGCAGTCATTTCTGGATGTCTTCGACAGGTTTGTGGCTCGTAGAGGTATTCCATGCAAGATCTATTCTGATTGTGGTACAAACTTTGTTGGAGCTGCTGCGTACCTGCAGGAAGTCAAGAACTGGTGGACCGACCCCAACACTCAATCAATCATTATGGGTCATACATCACACATGTTAGTGGAATGGGCATTTAACCCACCCGGTTCACCACATTTTGGTGGTAGTTGGGAGGCTGCCGTCAAGGCTGCCAAAACTCTTCTACGCAAGACCCTAGGAGACAGACCATTTAGTGAGAGTGAGCTCCATACACTTTTTGCAAAGATCGAAGGAATTCTCAATTCACGCCCCCTTCTCCCGTTGTCTGATTGTCCAGACGATCCTGAGGCTCTGACCCCAGGACATCTCACCATTGGTCAACCAATTAACGCCATTCCAGAACCTGATTTCTCAGATATTCCAGAGAACCGGTTGGACCGCTGGCAGCTAGTTCGCGAAAGAGTCCAACATTTCTGGCATCGATGGAGGGAGGAGTATCTTTCTTCTCTTCAGGAGAGGAGAAAATGGGCGAAGACATCCCCTAACTTGAAGATTGGCGACGTCGTCCTGGTGAGGGGCACCAACACTCCACCAGCCCAATGGCCATTGGGCCGAGTCACCTTGGTACATCCAGGCAAGGACAGTACAGTGCGTGTTGTCACTCTACGAACTGCATCAGGGGTCTTCAAGCGGTCGGTGGTCAACCTGGTCCCATTACCAGTTCATGATTGATTCTTCCCTGTAACACCACTGGCCCTCGATGCAAAATGGGGGGAGTATGTTTACGCCGTTCTATTATTTTGGCATCGAGGGGGTCCTCTTTCCCTTTTTTTCATGGTGGGCGTCCTTGTCCCTCATGCTATCGGAGCGCCCTCTGCAAATCATTGTGCCCAATATTGTTTCCATAAAGACACCTACTTCTATTCCATACTTCTATTCCATGCTTCTATTCCATGCTTCTTTTCCATGCAACTATTATGTAATATATACTATGTTAAATTATTTCTACCTGTGTATATTGTTCACCATCCTTTTCTTGTATTTCATGCGAGGTGACTGCGCGTGTGTTGTGCCTAGTTATTTTTAAATTCGCGGCTTCTTCATGAACTCTTATGTATCTGCAATGGAGCAACACTGCGAGTTTTCTGTTCTACAAAAAAGTGAATCACCAGCCTTCTGAGAAGTGACCGTTTTTCCCAACGTATTTCATGAATCCATGAACATCCGTGCCAGTTACCAGTTAAAGCAAAAGATATAGTTTCTAGTTCGTCTGTCTTGCTTTTAACGGCCCCCCCAAGCCAAGAAACACCGCCGGATCGTTCGTCTTTGGCTGTTTGCAGCTCGCCAGCCACTGACCACCTGTTGCTACACCTCCCCAGCTCAGGTTTCAGGAATTGTGGTGAGATCTAAGCTATTTATTCATCTCTTCTACTCAAGATCTACCACACACTTCTCTTTTCTATCTACCAGAGTTGGGCCCAACTTCTTCATCGATCATTATTTACCGCTCTACACAACTTAGGACTGAATTCAGCTTTACCTTTATTGTATCTTCTCCATGAGTTCCTAGTACCTAGTTCTTTCCTGTGATATACCTGTTTGTTAGTTTAATATTTTTTGTGGCCACTCTAGGTAGGACATCACCAATCATCGTATCACCAGTTACCTTACTTACCTTTAATAAACTAGGTGAAAATCATTACTATTTATTTTTATTCCAATTTCCCTAGTCATATCACAGACTCTAGTCCCTAGTTATTAATTACAGTACAATCCTAAACTATAGAAAAATACAGTCCACTACACTTAGCAACTTCACTAGCCCTACGAGTTGCCAAATTATTCATCACAAATGGTCTCAATAATGAACTATAAAGCTGCCTACACACATGTGAACCAAGTTCACACAGTGTAGGGGAATGTGAACAACGGGTCGTCATTTCACCAGTTTCCTTCCACCCGTTGGGATGAGTTCTTCGATGACTGCAGCTGCTATTGTTGTATTAGATGAGTTTCGGGTTTTTCTAAATTCCCCACTGAAACTCTGCTTTACTGACTCGATCCTACTTTTGTCGAAACTTAGGTCTGAAGTGGGAATCGTGTCGCGATTAAACGCATCTATTTGAAATGAAATCCGTTGTGGATAAATTTGCAGCCGTTTTTCAACTTATCTATCCGTCCACGTTGTGGTCTGTGAGGAAGCTGTATTTTTCTCTCACCATTGTGGGAAAAATGACAGTAAATGGTTCTTCAGATTTTGGGCGCTTAGTGCAAATATTCTACAATTCAGAAATAGCGGCGGTACCTATTGTCCAAATTTAGATTTAAGTGGTATAAACAAATTAGTTAAAAAATTGGTATAAACAACTATTTGTTCAATTCAACAAGCCCTCCTCAGCCACAGTGTTGTATAAGTACTTGAAAGATAGAATTAATTATGTATTCGACTAATTAGAGTGAAAATGAAACAGTAAGATGAATGAAAGGGGGTGTGTCGCGTTTCAATTGAATTATTATACCTAATATTTTACCTCGATCATTTTCCGTCAGTATAAACTCTTATTTTCTGTTTTATTCCAATTATGATACATAACCTTTCATTTAATGATTAATTACTGACATAAATGTTATTCTTATGGTGTGGTGGGGACAACAGGAAAAATAAACCGAAATAGGACAAGTCAAGAAAAGCTCTGGATAACAATGTGCCCTATCCATAGCATTGTCATAAAATAAGATCAACCTGACGAAGGGTCCCACAGCTACTACTGCTATTTTTATCCATCCTGAACCAAAGCCTGTCGGTTCAACGTGCACAATCGGCTACAGTGGATCTGGTGTGGGCGGTACGCCGGCTGACGGAACGTGACCACTAAGGATTCATAACAAACTACAGCCTGTACTACATCTTTCAGTTGTTTGTCCTTTCAAACCTCAATCTGCTTCTCTGGTTGTGGCTGATTTGCTTCAAATTTCTACCGAACGACTGACATGTAATTTGTTTTCAATCATTTCATCAATGGAATTTCTTTCCCGGTTGTCGGAGGTTTAAAACGATCTCTAGTTTATTACGGTTCCGCGGTAGTATTACATCACAGATTTACGTCTTTCGTCGAACCCGAAAGACGATGAGGAAGTACTGTTGAAACAAATCGAAGAATTACTGGAAAGCACCCAGGAATTGGGTCTTCGCATCTTATGTGTGAATGTTCTGGAGAAACTCCAATTTCGCTACTCGTTTCCTATTCGCAAATAAAAGCTTCCGTTGAAAAAAAAAAAAAAAAAAAAAAAAAAAAAAAAAGTGTTCACTTGCTCCTAAGTTGGTAATAATTTTAATAATTTAAATCAGGAAGTACATGTCACCAAATATTCGAATTGTAACGTCGTTCCGTATTTCGAAGAAAAAGTATCACAGAACAAGAAACTCGATATCACAACATTTGTTGTTGGAATCAGCTGTTCCCCAGTATGAAAATTGTCCAAAAGGTTCACTGATTGATTCACGCTCGTATTAGTGATTTTATTCGGTTAGTTGTACAGTAAACGTTACCGTTCAATTCAAAATGTCCGCGATATTTCCGTCTACTTGGACTTTTGGGATTCTACATGCATATCTTGAAACATAATCCTACCAACTTCGATGGGCGTTCCAATGATACATCATTGTGAATGCTAAACCAGCATCATATCATTTGGAATTCACAACTTGTTGATAGAACGATTCTTCGAGATCTCACCTTCATTATCGTGACGTCTGTTGATTGATTAATAATAAAAAACATGTCTTCAAGGGTGGAAGTTGCCGGGAATCGTTAAAAGCAACGGAAATGTGTATATTATTTGCACTTATTCTATACTACAATTGCAAAACATCCCACTCCTGTTCATCCTACTCATGTAGTAGGAAATCTAGATACCTTCGATAAGAATGGAAGTTTGGACGTAGTGTCAGAAATGTTGTGTTGGAATTTGAAGTTGTGGTTTCAATGGTTATCGGTAGTTGTTACAGTGCAATGGCCATCCGAATGGTAAGTTTTTCTCTACAATATATTTAGCCCTGAAGATGTTCAACAAAGTGAACGAAACGTCAGCGTGGAGGAGGAATTTCTTCTTGGTTTAAATCCCTCCAAATATTATCTCGACTCTCTCCGCGGAATGTGCTGCATTCCCGTTCACCGGCTGCACCGAAACCTCAGATCGAAAAACTGCTATATTTATCAAATTTCCCCGTTCAATCGAATTCCCGCACTGCATAGTTTCAGTTTTGACTAAACAATCAGCGTGAACTATTTCCGGGCCCGGACGACCGGGGGTCTGTCTCCGGAAGTCCGAGCCGTTCCCTCGCTGTTCCGTCTGTTTTGACGGGTTCCCGCTACATTCCGTGTTTCCACTCCTACAGACCACGGGGGCTTCCTTTGCCATCGACCCCTACGTCTGGTCCAACTCAAGTATTTTAGAATTGTGATATTTCGGGGGGGCACGGAGATCAGAAATAGGGCTTCCTCTATAGTTAACTTTGTGCGCTGTGTATATTTAAATTGGTCTAAAAGGAACATGAGCTTGAAATAACACAGGGACTTGGTTGTGTAGAGCTAGGCTGCAGTATGCTAGCGATCGCGGACCGGGCAGCTCGTCTTGCTTCGTTTTTTCCTATTGCTTTTCTCAATGACGTCATCCAAAGTGTTTCGTTTCATCTACAATCAGTGACTCGCCTTCTCCTCATCCGTCGTGCGATTTAGAGGCACCTCCTACCCGTCACTCCTTCAGTGCTCCGGATTCCCACCGACTCTAAAGTCGTCCGATAAGTTCAGTTTGCGACAAAATCAATGCTAAAATACGAAGGTTCGTTCGTTCAACGTGATGTGTTATAGTTTTTCATGAGATATTCGTTCGACTGACACCAAACCGAGTGTGTAGCTACCGCCTTAGTGTTCTACAGGTCCGCCGCCTGCAGTAGCGGTAGTGTCAGATATCGCTTGCCACCACACTCTGCAAGGCCAATAACCTTTCACTTCTTCGCCTTCTCCACCTTGAAAGTTTATGTTCTCCGCCGATAATTACAGTAGGTATGCTCGATTCAAATCTATATACCTGCAGAATATCCACTTTTTAGCGCACAAAAAATTGCCATTGGATGATTTCATATGAATTTTATAAAAGTGAACTGTCACTTCCGTCTGCGCATGCCCGACCTTGACATCCTTGTAATGTCCATTACTCCGATATCATTATACAATGCTTTCCTTAAATTAAAAAAAAAAGAGGTTTTAAGGCGTATTGTTTTGTTTAAACTTTGAAAGCTCTAGGAAAACATTTTGGTAAACGTAAAACTTGAAACAAATTAAATTGCGTCCATTCAACGTCAGAAATTGCAAATTCGATTGTAAATTTAGAGTTCATCCAGATTCTCTCCTACGGATTTGCTCATTTAAACCACATCGAATCTAATAACATCATTCGTGATCTAAAAACTTTGCAAATTCTTGACACAACGGTTTATTATCTCCTTTGTGCAGATCACTCTTCTGTCTGGTATACTAATTGATAGAATTATTATTATTATCATGAATTATCAATACTAATTTATAATGATTACCAAGTAGTAATCATTGTGAATTATTACCTAATAATTATTGTTAGTTATTAATAATAATAATTCTTAATTATTATTAATTAACTCGATATCTGAAAACCATGTGCTGTTCGATCCAGCTGGGCCAGTAGGTACCTTGACCCGACAGGCTGCCGCATGATACACCGTCATGTTGACGACTTTTGATCTGCTCCTCTTTTGAGCCCCCATTGAGAACGACCGTCTGGGTTGTAGAATTCTACAAATTCTAACAATTAAACTCTATTTAAATGTCTCCAAAAAACTGCACCGTTCAATTTGAATTTTTCGAGATATGAATTTTTCAAAAATTCAAAATACGTTTTGAACCCCTTCCCATCGACCTAGGGTTATGAAAAGTTTCAAAGATAATTGTGGGGTAGTTACGAACCCGTAACCCAAATTCCATAAGTTTAGGACAACGTTAACTGGGCAAAGTGCGTTAGTGTATCGAAGATAATAAACCAAAAGCGGACTTATAGGTTCGCAAAGTCTTAGAACACTCGTCTCTCACGCCATCGTCTCTCACGACAACTCGTCTTTCTTGAGTGAAATTCCTGTGCTTGAAATAGAATGAGCGTTAAAATTCAAGGCTCAGTCGCCTACTTTGTTGTCTCACGATCACATTATAACACAGTCAATTTGGGTTTTTGAAGGAACCAACGAATCAATCTGTGATGAGGTTCACAAACTCGACATCATTCATTGATATGTGTCGACAATTTGAAAACTTTAAAGAATACGTTCTAGTTCTTAGTCTAGATTTGAATAGATTTCGACTCAGATACCTTTTCCAGGCCTTCGAGAACGTTATACGACCAACCGTCCGGTCGTCAACAAAAACTTGAATTTAAAATCAAGAAACGCTTTCTTCCACAACGGATAATTAATTTCGGTCTACATCACAGGGATCAAAAAGTGATGGCGAATCGTCATGGCTGATCTATTGGGTCAAGGGGCGGTTTACGAATTGAATAATACACTCACACTCAAACATTAAAGCCTTGAATGATTCCTATATTGAACCTATACGGAACGATACGGAAAAGTTGAGTAATGCGCTAAAATATTTGTTCAAATAGGTGATATACACTTATACTTATATAAGTGATGGAGGGAGAGGGGGACTGGCTCAGTGCCGGCCAATAAATTATTATTATAAATAACAAATTACAAATTTACTTACGATGCAACATCATTTGGAATTAATTTGTATTGGTTAATAACCGGGTTTCTACTTGCACCTACCGACGTCGGCAATAAATAATATTTTTTTTTGGTCCGAAAACTCTTAAAAAACCACACTTGTTAAGTGGGTAACGCCTATTTGGGGCGAATGAAATATAGCATAGTCTTCATCAGCGTGAAATTTTCGTTAAGGACTCTTTGACGAATATTCCGGGACTACATGAAGTACATAATCGCTGTATATCCAGTAGATACGGTATCAAGGTTTCTCCTTGATACCGCCTTTTTTCAGTCTGACTCGACGATTGACGTGGGACTCTGAGGTTTCGGAATCCGTATCAGGCGACTACACCGTATTGTTGAGGTCTCACCGAATGAGATGGTTCATAAGATCACCAGAACATTTCTTGGAGAACTTGGAAAATCCACCAGGAGAAAGTTCGTTGGGCCGGTCTCATAACTGTTACTCTATCGTTAGTACTAATCACCCTCTTTCCGCCTGTCCCGACCATTACATACTCCAATAACTCCCGTACGAGTTGTCTCCTTTGGATTCTCTTTGGGGTCACGGATTGAATATTCAAACGTCCTGATCATGTTGAAACATTCTGGATATTCTTGAGGGGGCGTCCCTACTGGTAAACGGCTTGCAACTTTGTCAAAACTTTATGCAGGGTTTTCCATCGAATAATCTTGTAATTTATAGAAAACGATGGTAACATCAACATGGCCTCAACATTGAGGCGCGCATTCACAAATATCGTACAAACACCACCCCAAAAATGTTGTTTTCCATTCTCTTTATACGTTCACCAATTTTTTTGTCTCTATAAAATGAGTATCAATGGATCATCAAGCGACATTTCGTAACATATGAATATGATGAGTAAGAATATGAAGAAGTGGTTTTCAAAATGAGAGAACTCTCTTCGCAAAAAATTATGCATCACGAAAATACAGCATAATAGCTACCTATGCTGGAAAATGTTGGCGAAGCAGTCATTTTATGGTTTATTCGTTCCCCAATTTAGTAAAGTATTCAGTTTTGATGTTTCTTCCGTATCGAATCGAGATTTCAGTGCTTTATAGTTCATTTGATTATTTCCAGTGCAGCTGTATAATAGCTGTATTTTGTACACAATATCTATGTTTAAATGATTGAAAAATGAGGTAAAATTATGTGTGAGGTCGAGTAGGTGACCACATGGTCCTCTCTGGGGGAGGTTGGTAACAAGTTCAGTGATGGTGTCAGGGATATGAAAAACCAAAGAATGTTCAGAATAAGATATCGGCACACTGCACAAATAGATTCAGGCGGAGGAATCATTATAATAAACAGAGATGTGAACCGTTGCTTATACCGCCAGATACCAATACCACTCTCAAATAGTAATTATGTAGGTACAGTAGTTTTCTGAAACTTCACAACTTGAAACGTTATTTCAAAAGCCCTGATATAGACAACGAGATGAACACGGCCGTTTGAATTTAAATACATTTTTAGCTGGGAGGTATTGAAGCTATTGAGTAAGTCCGTGTGTATGGGTTGAGCTGATAACTTGGCCCTCTGAGGAAGTCGGGAGTATAACACGTAGAGCACTAGACAAAATCCTTGCCCTGTTCTAAACCAATGGTTAACTCAATGCAACTCGACCTCATGTACTTCATGTAATAGTGAAATAGAATAATTACTATCACTCACTTATTCTACGATAAAAGATCTCAGGAGCATAATTTATTAGGTGTGGCATGGTAGGTGGAAAATTAACGGAACATGAAAATACTACCACAGAGTAGGTAGGTAACAATTTATTTGAAACCACAAACACCCGCTGAAAATACGTTTAAAATCGTTCGTTATGCATTATGGAAAGCTGAATCGATCTTCAAGCGATTAAGCACGTCGAGATAGTTATGATGTCCCAGTGTCACCAAACCGAAAAATTTGCTCAACATTTAAATTAATTCCGTACTATCTGTTGATGAAATACAATTAATTATTATTCATATACTAAGAACGTTACGGGAGCAATCAAGTGTTGTTTCTACATGTATTGAGGTGGTTAACGAAATTGAATTAGAGGGCGATTTTAATTCGTTGCTTCGAAAATTGGCTGAATAAATCATGATGGAATGTTTCTTATTCTTAACGGACTTATTTTCCGAACGGAAGATTTAGAATGTAGCGCCTTGAAGAAATGTTACCAAAAACGTCATTATAGGTATTTATTAGACATCACACTATCAGTATTTCAGTAGGTTTTTTTTTTTTTCTGCCACTAAAGTGCTTATTTTCACGAACCGAAAACCCTAATTTGAATGGGATGCATCTTCTACTGTTCTAGACGATCTTGCCCCTTGAAAATGTCTGACTTGTGAGATGTCGAGTTCCTCTAGCGGAATTTTTCGTACCTCCTCCGGTGACTCGAGCGATGACGTATTGCGAATGTTCGCCTTCCGTAATTGCAACCCGATACCAATCAGAACCTCCATTTTCGCAATTAACAGTTCTCAGGAACAACTTCCTCTCCCTCACTCCGTCTCACGACCGGACTAACGACGTTTCTCTCGTTGGAATTGTTGTTCTAGAACAGTTGGAAGCTTTGAGATGACTGAGTCGCTTATTTGCCCTTCACTACTATGTCAACATCGAAGATATCATTTTTGTTGGTAGGTATAATCGAAGTATATCGAACGTACAGTAATAAAATTGAGAGATTAATAGTACGATTAATATCCTACTATCTGACGGGCAGAACTCGGGTGTGTCCAATTACCTCTGTTACCTGTCCCGGACGGGCAGAACTCGGGATGGATCCATCTGCCACTCTTACCTGTCTCAGGAAGAATTTAAGATTTTTATATTTCGTCTTCCCTATAAACCCTCACTCCTACGCATCGGATCCGGAAGTGAACCCCCCTATGTCCTTCCCTGGTCACAGAAACATTTAAATACGGGAGAAGGGTTCGATCCATTGAGCCGTTTTTGCGTGATTGAAGGACATACAAACAGACAGACTGACGGCTCGTCGTCACAACCAATATTCGACTCAAAAAAGATTTAAAAAAAATCGAATAACGCCGATCTCAATTCGAAGAGACAGAAATTCATTTAGCTTGGAATAACTCCTGTGATTAATGACACTTGGGCGAAATTTGAATTTTTTATGTGTAAAACTGCGTCTGGAAGGACAATGTTGGCTTATTTAGATTCATAAAAGTTCGTCAAATCCTGAATCGGATAAGTTTGGCTTCCTGCTAGCGCATTTTCGTTCGACAATCGGCAGAAATATTCACTCTGAAAATGAGCTACAATGAGCTCTTGAAGAATGTTTTTTGTTAAACAAACTTCTAAGTGGCGACTTCTACCTTCGCAGTTGACCGATTCCAACTTGGAACTGTTATCCCTCCCGAGACGCGTAGGTAATGCATCTATTTTTAGATTTAACCCCCGGGTCGAAGAAACAATATATGTCCTCTTTTGGTGGTAACAAATATCGTGGGGCGGCATGCAGGGCTTGGAGGAACCGCTGTAGGAGGTTGAGTTACAATTTCTTGGGCGCATCCCAAGAACCCTGTTGACGTCATATGCTGACTCACTGCCCGAACATCTTGCTGCCATTGCGAGAAAACGGAAAACATCTGGAAAGGGGTTGAGACTTTTTATTTCACTGTTGAGCGAGTGCGTTGCGACTTAGTCGTATCACCTGCTTCTTACTGCGATTTACTCATATTAATATCGAACGGATGGTTCCGGGAACCTTCCGAGCGAAACACATCTGGTCTGGCGATCAAACGTCTTTCGTACAAGTTGAAACAAGTTCTGAATCGAAATTCGGCCTCCATATTGGACTATGTCTTCGAAATTCGACTCGGTCTCATCTGGTCAACGTGTGGAGCCGATTGAGTCCGTTCAAATGGAGCCCGGTCAGCTGTCCGATTGACCTCGAGTTGTTGACGTCGATACTGCGTCCCTTATCTCTCGGTATTTTCTGTCTTTTATAATATATTTTCCGTCTCTACCTCTTAGAGTGAGGCGTCGATTATCTTATCGATCCGGTTGATCTCATCGGTTCGTTTTGATAAACAACAGGCCAACATGTATGGACTGTGGCTAATGCGAAGTGTTCGAAATGCTACCTGTCATTTCATCCAACTGCACTCGCCTAAATACGAGTACTACTCATAACTTCAGGAAATTGCGAAAAGAGGCCAAAGAGGGTTGGGAGTGTGATAGATGTGTTGGAAAGGAAAAGCCTGGTATACAGTACGCTGAAGGTGGTGTTTATGAAGGTAAGGATGGCGGAAAGGAAGAACAGGCTGCAGATTTCTCTAAGATTGTTGAATGTGAAGGAGCTGGCCGTGACTTGACCTTGTATATCTGTCCCTCGTACAGCCTGTACTACAGTATATTGGTGTGGGGTGGTGCCTTCTCGAGCCACCTCCTCAAATTGTTAGTATTACAGAAAGCAATTTTAAAAGTGCTGCTAGCAAAACCCAAAGGTATTCCAGCGAGCTCCTATTTCAGGATGCAAAAGTTTTTCCAACCCATCCATAATGTTGTAAATCCTAGGATAAATTTGGCCTTCACATCACGAAGCCCCCATTATTTAATTTATTATAACACCTTGCCAACTCATTTGACGATTCGGGGCAATACGATCCGCTCTGCCTGTAAGACTTCTATATTCATGGTCGATAACCGTCGGACCTGATAATGCTGAGAATATCTTAGGCAGTATTTACCAATTTTAAAGAATGCGAGGAAAGACTGAAATTATAATGAGTTTTTAAGTAAATAAAGATTTAAATGTAATATCATAGGGACCTATATTGATTAGTCACAGTCAACTCTAGCTCGTCAATACAGGCTTTCCCTGCAGACGAGCTACTCGTTATACATTTTTTTTTTTTAAATAGAAGTTTGTATTTTATTTCAGTTTCTTTAATTCGATAGATGTTTGTATTCTACTGCTATTGTTTGAATAAATATTACTCCCTTTCTCTCTCTCTAGTTGAAAGAGCGAAGCTTGACGAATCTAGATGTAAAACCTGGAATCTTCTGTATGACAGGAAGAGCGGGCTACCTAGCCCGATGTTGTACAGATACATAAATAAAGTTATTCTATTCTATTCTCTCATCCAGGACTTCCAAACAATACCTGCCAACAAAAATCCGCACCGGGAATCGTACCGCTGAATTTATGCATAGGTGCGGTTTCAGAAGGAGGTCCACCACTGGCTGAACTTCAATCATTGCTATCAATTTCTATAGCGTATAACCTTCAACCCACTCATAGATTTTTTCCGAATATTCTTGATCTTTCCTTCCCCGTATATTTCTTGATGCCTGATTTTGAAACCTCTTCTTCTGCGCAATTCTCGGTATTTTCACTCCCATATCCGAGAAATTCCCTCGTTTTGAGTCGCGCATATCGTCCGCTGCTCTGCCTTCCGCCCTAGAGGTTTTTTAGACTCCGTTGAGTAATCGGGCTTCCCGGCTTCCTCATCTAGTCCCGGATCACCGTTCCCTCAGGTCACTTGGTAGCAGCCGTCAGAGTTCGATTCGGAGCGTCTTGGAACCCCAGGATTTACACAAGTCCGCCGAATTAACCGTTTCAAGTTGAAGTCGGAGTTCCTTCTCAGTTTGTTGTCGATCTGTCTCTCGTCTTTCCGTCTTCTCCCGGTTACGTCGTCGATTCCTGCTCTCGAAGCACGAATTTCGATCATAGAATAATATAAATAATAATAATAATGTTAATAAATATCATATCGTAGCGTTACAAAAGCCTCCCTCGATATCATTATATTTGGTAACGTTCTGTTCTGTAGTAGGTACTTATCATATTTGTTTTTTCGATTACACCTATATTGCCGTGAAAAAGAAGAAGGCAGTAACTCGACATCGAGACGTTTTGAGAAAATCGAGATTTGGCGTTTCATACCCATTGCAACGGAAAAAGGCAGCAATTTCAGGATTACCGTTTTTTATCGTTGGATGAAGTGATGCTGCTTTCTACTATTGAACCGACCCCTAAAATGGAGAAAAAGCCTAACAATTATTTGAATAATTTAATTAATAATTAATTGTAGACCATTATTTTTTGTAGCGTTCGATAGAAAAAGAGTCAACGATTCCAACGGTATAAAGAAGTCAAAATCTCTAAATTCTCGAGTTACTGCCTTCTTCCTCTGGACGGCTGTATGCATAAGGCCTTCACAATCACAACTGGATAACTCCCGGTTGTAGAATTTTACACGAGATACCAAAAAGCGTTCAGAGGTCGCAATTATTTTCAATTTTTCGTTAAGACACGATTTATTCGTTGGATGGACTTTATTTATTCCCACATAGGTAACTGCCCCAGTCAGAGATATTTTTAAACAAATGCCACTTGTATCCGGGTTTGATATTGAAAATAGACAATATTCAATATAGTCTATATGGTCTTCAACTGTGTATCTAAAATGGTTAGAGATGTATTTTGTCCCTGAAACTTTCAGGACACGTAATTCCTTATCTGAACATGTGTAAAACGCAATACATAAAACAGTTTTGAAGAAAAATTGAGTAAAACCACTTTTGTTTATGAATATACACGTATATACACATATGTTGAAGCGAAATTTGCTGCTGTTTTTATCGAGGTTCGGTCAGGTTTAAATTAAATTCATTTTTCCAACGTTTCGACGATTTATTTCGTCCTTTTCAAGGAATCTACAACCAAAAAAATAAATTGAAAATAATAGTAGAAATCTAATGAAAACCCTCTATCGAACATGAACATCATATGCAACTTACATAGAATATATATACAAATCTTACGTTTAATATACATCTAGAAACTAGTACTTACAGTGAGTTATTGTAGAAAGGAAAAATAGGAAAAACTGTGCCATTTTCTACAAAAACTCACTGTAAGTACTAGTTTCTAGATGTATATTATACGTAAGATTTGTATATATATTCTATGTAAGTTGCATATGATGTTCATGTTCGATAGAGGGTTTTCATTAGATTTCTACTATTATTTTCAATTTATTTTTTTGGTTGTAGATTCCTTGAAAAGGACGAAATAAATCGTCGAAACGTAGGAAAAATGAATTTCATTTAAAACCTGACCGAACCTCGATAAAAACAGCAGCAAATTTCGCTTCAACATATAATATCTACGGTCGATATCAAGAACTCCATCATATATACACATGTATACACAATATACACATGTATAAGTTGGGATGTTTTTGAAACTAGTGGATAATACTATAGAGACTTGTACTCATAGGTTCGGATTAACCTAGTCTAGTCGTGTTAGCAGGGGTTCTAATAACTAAGATTCGGCTCATCAAACTCAATGCATAAAGGTTCTAATCGAGCTAGAAATACAAAATATGTATGCGTAAAGAAAGTAGAATTCTTATAATAAACTTGGCAGCTACTTACATAGTATTACTGTAGAATTACAATGTCCTGCAAAGTAAAACTAGGATCTGGATTACAAGATTGGTGGGTGATGAGTAATAACCGTTAAGAGTTTGGAGTGGATAGATTATATTAAAACTACCATTTAATTTAATTAGGGCTGGAGTAACCCATTAAACCGAACTTCCCTTTTTCTTAAATTATACATTTTTAATGCATTCTGTTCAATTCATTTTATTTCATTGGTTTCATCCCCCCTTTCCTTGAACCGCCAGAAGCCGGTGGATATGTTTTGGCGACCCGGCGCTTGTGAATTGCAAAGTGGTTTTACTTGGAGACTGTGTGAATTGGCTCAATAGTGTTTGCGCGTAATGAGTTTGACTAACTGGTATGCTGGTGGTAATTACTTGAGAATTGTGGTCTGAAGGTTGACTAGTCGGTATACGTTGAAAGTTATAAGTGAAAAAGCAAAAAAGGTGGTCACAATAATCGTTGTGCGGAGGTTTGGCTGTGGGTGTTCCAGCGGATGAGTTTACACCAAAAATATGCTCACTGTCCGGTTTTTATCTATGGAACATTCAGCTATTTCATCTGGTCCCCATCATTGAGGGGCGGACTCCATTGGGGATTCCTCGGTCGGCTCGAGGACCGGTTTCACGGGGCCGATAGTGGGAAGGTGGGAACAATGGCTGCAAGAACCCACCTGAATGGTCCCAGCGATATCCTACCCCTACCATGAACATTAAATCCACCCACCCGCATATGAAGACGATGAAGCGTGAAGGTAAGAGGGTGTAGAATGGAAGAGATCCTCCATTACTTCTTGTATCAACACCGTCTGCATCTATAGGAAGATGCGGGCGTCTTTCGATTCTAGCGAGCCGCCCATTTTTCAAAATCTTCACGACTCCATGATTTGTCTTGTTACCCTCGTGCAACAGTCCCTTTATCAGGTGTCTCTCTGACGGGCCTGAGGAGTAGGTACTCGTTGTGAAACTTGCAGGAGAGAGAGGACATAATTCAGCTCCTTTGCCAGTGCTCTGTACTTACGGAGTTCCACCATTCAGACGGGACCTACTAACGCGTGGTGAGGCGATCCAAATCTTGGATGCACCAAACTTGGACAAAGTTAAAGATATTTCGTTCGTATCAGAAAAAATTCGAAAATTAGTTTCAAGTAGAAAGTGTATTTATTATTAGTAATCTTGTTGTTTGTTGGTATCCAAAATGGCCTTCACTTACGTCAGACGGTTGACCAATGCAGTATTGTTTATTTCATCCATAATAAGTATGTGATTTTCATTATTTTTATTCATGTCATAAACTTTCTTCTTCTTCGTTTATCTCCTTTGCGGGTTCTCTTTGGGCGTTGAAATCAACACAATCCCACGAGAGATTTCTACGTATTTTGATTCTGGCTTAGACGGTTCTAAATTCATCAGGCAAAATTATCTACAGGGTCTGGTAGTGAAACCTGAAGGTTTTTAATGTGGGATGAATCAATGAATTTTCGAGATATTTTTAATTTATTTTATTTTTTTGGTTTATCATCTTCCATAATGAACCATTGAAATCGACCAAAGATTTTTATATATTATTATTAATATTGATGTTGAGGGATGTCGAGGGTCGGTCAAATGAAAATTGATTTATGTGCCAACGTTTCGAAGAATATATTTCTTCATCTTCAGGGCAGTTTATAAAATGGAGTTGGACTCCAACAGGGAAGTTCTTGCCTCCAGATCACAGAAACGTTGGCACATAAATCAATTTTCATTTGACCGACCCTCGACATCCCTCAACATCATCCTTACTGACGGTCAAACTAAATCACACACACTCATTATTATTATTATTTTTAAATTTAATAGAGGAAGAGTGGTGAATTGAAATGACGACCCTCATTTTCCATACACCGCTCAAGTCTGCTAAAGTTCGCCATCACTCTCACGGATGTATGTCGAAGGATTGCACGAATTTCTCTCTGGATATTTTCTCGCAGTTGTGCCAGACTTCGAGGCTTGTCTTTGGTAAACTTTTCCCATGAGGTAGCCCCATAGATGAAAATCGCACGGGGGCAGACATCCTGGATCATGGATACGTATCGCTCAGAATGCACTGTCACAGCTTGTCCGTTTTCCTTAAAAAAGAAAGGCCCGATCATAGTTGACTTACTGACTGCTGCCCATACAGTTGGAGCTCTCGAGGGTTATCTGGCGCCCAGTAACGAAAAGCTTGTTCATTCACACATCCGTGCTAGGATCATCATTCATCCTCTGCAACGTGGTTTCTGCGAAGCCCACTCTTCCTGCAAAATCTTGCTCCAGTAACTCTTGAACAATTTTATAAGTCTTCATGAAAAATTCGGCGAACACTTCGGTCAGATATCCCAAGACATCCAACCCCTACCACCATTTGAAAAACGTCAGGTTTCACTGCCGGACCCTGTTATAACAGGCTTAAGAGCATTTTCAATATCTTCCACGATACAGCGGGAAATGTATTGAGATCATCCCAAGGTGGATGTGTGTGAGTCATAACAAAATGAAGGTAACAGGACAAACGCTGGGGACATTCAGTAATTTTTTGACAAGAACCGTCCAAAAATCATGAGGCAGTACAAAACCACTACAAAACCAACTTTCATCGAACATGACTATTGGTACAGATTTGATAACCCACACTTGACTTGGTTAATTTTTCTATGGGGCAATACATTTAATGCAGCCATAATTTTTGTGGAGATTCTACAGATTCTAAGTCCAACCCCAAATCGATGCCGTTTTGGAGATGGACAGGTCTGAGACGGCCGCAAACGAAATGTGACGCTGTTCCGTTCGTGGAAGTGGAATTGGGAGGGTTTTGAAGTTATCGAAGTTGAAGGGGTTTTGGTTTATCAAAAAATGAATTAGCTGAGGATGTTTGGTGGTTCCGCCCTTCAGGGCAAGGGTTCAGAAATGGAAATGATGAGATGGACAGAGCTAGATCCAAAGGGACCAACACTAATTTGAAGTCTGTTCATTTTATACGTAGGAGTTTCCGAAGTAGGCGAATAGTTACACAACGGCAGATGAAATATTGAAGAGGAGGGTTGAGAAGTAATGTTGGAGTGGAAGGGGTTTTCTTGTTCCCAGAAGAAACCGGTCGAAATTTCAATGTCAATTAGGTGAAGTGATGGAGGTAAAAAACAACGGTTTGTACAAAAGTATGCAGTTCCTGAGGACTGATTTGATTAGCTCGAGGGCTCGACAAACACTATGGCCCCTCTAATAGAGCAAATTGCGTCTTATAATCAGCTATGCTACTCAGCTAGTTAAGTTCTACTCCCTTAAACAAGGATATAATCCTATCGTAAAATTTATGATAGGATTATATGTTTCTTTAAAGGAGTTCGATAGGAAGTCCTTTAATAGGAGTTCGATAGGAAGTCCTTTAATAGGAGTTCGATAGGAAGTCCTTTAATAGGAGTTTGATAGGAAGTCCTTTAATCGGTGAGTCAGAGGTATTTTCCTCCCATCGAATCATATATTTCGCTAATTTCATGATGAAATACACGATGTCGTGTTCAGTAATAACATTCCCAAAGCTTATTCAAGACGAGAAAACGTTCACAATATCCTCGTAGAAGCTCACGTTGGGGACTGGTCAAGAAAGGGCATGAGTATACGTCATATGGTGCCCGTCAATTAGGTGGTGTTGAGGGGATGTCTTTAAGGTTGGGTTATTGAATAGCAACAGGTCGGCCGACGGTTCAAAAGGGCCTGCAATTTGGGGAGTTAATACGGATGTTAAGGGCTGATCCTTGAAGCAGCATGGCCTACGAGCGAATTTTTGAAGTAACCTGCAGATTAACCTGACGATATAACGTTTTTGTTTTGTTTTGTCAGGCATCACCGCTGGCGCCAATGGTCCGCTTAAGCCGCACAGTAAATTTTGTGGGGGTTAGGTAAACCCTCAAAACGTGTATGCCTGTAGTGCTACTGGTCTTCCTCCTGTGGAATCACCCAACAAATTTACGATTTATTATTACCATGTCAACCATTTATTTTGGCTCAAAATTCGATTCAGTATTCCAAATTCCAAAAGAAACGATAGGTATCAATTAGGTTGTTTTTTGGTTAATTATCTTCGAATCTTTGGAATCGCTTCAAAATTTGCTGGTTTACGTTTCAAGATACGTAGATCCAGAAAATCGAATTTGAAAAATCCGCCCGTTCGTGGCACTTTGGCCAGTTTGCGGTAAAGAAACGTAGTAGCGGAGGAGGAAAACAATGAACAACAGAAAATAAGTTTCGTGAAGGGACCGTTGGGGATCGAAGCGAGGGTTCACGAAGGTTGCTAAATCTTAGCACCAAAGCTAAATCATTCTACCTAACTTTTTTAGGACTCATAGCGAAGGGGTTTTGATTGGGGCAGCTAAGGTAGATCCATTAAATTTGCGGTTCCTGCTAATCTTTCCGTGCTAAGGGGAATTAGCAAAATCAACTACTTTATTTGTATCTGTGCGCAGATCATCAAACACAGATTACGCTATAGTAAAGCTTATAGAAGGGACCCCTATTATGACATACGATGTTCCAAAACAGATTTAAATCGGAATATTTAAGAAACAAAATCATTTTGATAAATGCTCGGATCCATTCCGGCTTGAATCCACCGTAGAACATTCATTTGAATGGAATTTATTGACAAATGAGTTCAGTCTTATCAGTTGAATTTCAACTTTTCCTTCTGTCTGCAGGTACGGGACAAGGCGTAATCTCAACAGGCGGAAGGAGCTGTCAGATATAACGGTATGTGTCGATTATTGTGTTCCTCCTATGTCGAAGATTTTCCGTGTTTTGTGTGCAGAATCCAATTCCATTTTTTTAAATCAAATTTCTCGATCAAATTTCTTTGGTTTCGATACATTTTTGGGTTTTTATATTTGATTATGAACCATCAAAATCGATCACCATTTTTCATACAGAATATCACTATACACTATCATAATATTCAGTCTTCCGTATTATCGTCGGTATTGTACCTATTTTCAAGGTGTTGTACTTGAATTAGTAAAATTCAGTTATAATAATATTAATAATATCCGATCAATAAATAATATTCGATACGGATAATAATTTATATGAGTTACAGATAACTTCCGGTGCTCTCAATCAGTTGAAAAAGGTGTTTAGGGGATCCCAATATTTGCCTCTTTTCCACTTGAGAAACCTGTAGGGTTTAGGATTTAATTACATCCACAACTGAATAATAAAAATAGACAAGTAAGTACTCGTACATCCTTATTGAGGCCTCGTTCTTCTCATTCAGATCGCCCGAGATGTTGTTAAAACAAGTAATTATTAGGTACTAGTCCTCATTAAAATATGCTTTCTCATTTTATCTGCTCTCAGTCAGATTCCCAATAACCTAATCGATTTATGAAAATTCAGAAGAGAAGGATTTTGAGTTTTTCTCTTCGCAACTTCTTGCTATCGAGGTCCTAAGTTGCCCTTTCATCGTCCCAACTCCGCTCTTCATGTTAATTCTGAAGGGTACATCGACTAACTTTTGCCTCCGGTATCCCAGATCGGTAATATCGGAGGAAGATGTTTTTCCTTTGTGTTCCTCCTGACAAAACAGAAAAAAGTTTCAGAACAAAGGATGTTTACGATCAGGGTTCTGGGAACTGTGGGCACCCAGCGGAAACCAACCGTTTGGAAATTTCACAGGAGAATCCGATCAGCAAACACAAATTATTTTTCCCTCTATTCGCCCCCCCCCCCCCTACTTTTCCGTCGTCAAAGACTTAAATGTATTAGATGAGTCGGACATAATGGTCGAATAATCATACGTGTTTTCCGATGATATTGTTGATCCGAATATGGATGTTATGTGCATTATCAGTACTGGCGCTTTCTTTATTCGCAACCTTCAAAGACGATCCTATATTTCGAACGAAGTGATATTGAGTTGCTGTTTCTATATAATTTATGTGTCGGCGAATTTCCGAAGGAATCAAATTAGTTCCCCCAATCAGTTCCACCAATACCCGAAGCTGTACAGTTTGTTTCACGTGGTCGCCTTCTCACCCACAATATTTTTCCTCATTACCCTAACTATTTCGTATAGTAGTAGGCGTCACGAGGATATTGAGTACAGAACAGCGATCTTGACAGAAAATAATAAACCTTTGTTGAAAAATTCGCAGCGATTTTGGTCATACGATATACGCATTTTACGTATTTTGAAACGTGAACTCACCAACTTCGAGAGAGCGTTTGAAAAAAGCCATCGGAACGAATGAGTTCGAAAACCACCTATTGTACACTACAAAGCCAAACTCTAATTTGAAATTTTTTTCGTTTTATATTCAAATATAACTCAATACGATTTTCTTCAATAGAATTATTCTATTTTGTATGCATAGGAAGAAATTAGTTAGGTTAGAAGTCATACAAATGTTTCTCCAATATTAATAGACTAAATGAAGTTATAAGGGGAGAAAGCGAGCCCATTCTACGTGGTGTCACTTGCAATTACATATAACTAGGACCTTGAATACAAACATTGGAAGACACCTAGTAATATACATTTAAAAGTGAACGACTTCAGGTGTCGGTCGGCCGACTTGTTCGTAGATTACTTTGAGGGTTTGTGGTGCTCATTATTACGCTGAACGTTTGAAATTATTTCAGGCTCAGAAAGAAAAACGACTAAAATAAAGGAAAATAGTGAGCATTGCCTCCTCAAAGTTGCCTAAAATCTCCTAAATTTCACACAAAAAAGTTTTTTTCAACAATACTGTCGTCTCTGTTCGGAATCTGAAATCGGGACGTAACCCAGTCTAATGTATCGTTGATTACGATTAGTTTAGATTCGTTGGGATGCCTAAGTGCGGGTTAATGTATAATTATGAAGTAAAGTCGCTAATGAAAATGGGAGCTCGTGTGACGACTCAGAGCGCGTTGCGGCCGGCTTCTGAGGTCAGCAGAGGTCAGCAGTTCACAACCCACCACCTGGTCCTGAATCCTCGGCCATCGAATCATCTGAACGTCACTTGGATATGGACATGAAACAAACTGACACCTTCTCACCATACGCCGAAGCGCCGCTGTTCTCATTCAAGGGTTTATACGTTCATAAGCTGAACTTTAAGGACCGCGGAGTGTGAAAAGTGGCGACGAGTAAATCTCCGATATAGTTTAACTCGAGGATACTTAGGTTTTTGAAGGGTCATTTAGTCAGCCAGTTTCTGCCAGCACTCGTCAATTGGTCGAATTGTGCAATTTGTATTCAAGGCCCTCGTGCCAAACCTTGTCAATCTCTTGTGCTACATCCAAGAAGACATTGGTTCATACATTTTCTATAAGGTTTGTGTTTCACTGAACTTGGTCTATTGTGGAGTGGCGTTCTCTGAATCCGAATTGGTGATGTGGAATCAAATTTCTGTCTTCAAAGATCGACATAAGTCGTTTAATAGTTTGGACATAACTGAGAGGACTGATTCCGCGATAGGTATCTCTCCTCCTCATTTAGACAGTTCTCCGGTTTGGAAATCATTATGACCTCCTCAACTTTCCACTCGGTTGGAACATATTTCAACCAGAGCGGTGCATTGATAATAAGGAGTAGTTTCTGTAAGGCTGTTTCCGGGAGCTCTTTCAAAATTCAACCTGTTCGAACTTCCGTGGTTGATCCTTGACATATGGTTAGTCTGGTCTAATCTGATAACGGAATGAGGTATCGCAATTCTGACTTCACCGTTATGTTTTGAGTTGATATGTCCAAAAGCTGAGGGGGGTTTTGGGGAGTTGGTGGGGGGGGGGGAGGGCAAGGTTAGCCCATTATTTTCTAAAATTAAAACGGTCTGTCAAGTGACACCTCATTTTAAAGGTTTTTACACGCTGAATAAGATGGTTAAGTCAGAATTCCAATATCTTATATCATATAAAAATTGAGGATACCGTTGAAAAGAGCGTTAAATTTGCTTTCTTCTCAATACATAATCAAAATTTTATAAACGAGTTTAGTAAGTGATAAATCTCGCCAAAGTGAAAATGTTTCCAGTTGAACATGATGGCATTTTTAAAAGCTATTTTTACCCACACCTAATCGTTCCTCCCTTCGGAAAAGAATATCTTAGAAGTAAAAAAAGTCGGATTTTTAGCGGAGTTCAAAAAAAATGTTTTGGGACAATGTTAGTTGTAGAATCGACCCCTGAAGTTTCATAAATTCTGGAACACCCTTTATATACCTTAATATATTATCATTAGGTCGGTCCGGAATTTAGTCGGGAAATTGACGAGACCGCCTCTGAGCTAGTTACCAACTTCGTGCCTCGTGACTGGAACTTTCTTCTCCTTTTTCTCACAATCGCGCCCAATAGACAGTTGTGGCAGTCGGATGAAGTCACTTCTTTCTTTCGGGCGAACGTTCTTTTGATGTGAATCCTCGGGATCGAAGGATGAGGGAGAGTTTTTTCCTTCTTCTTTTTGTTTGTTTTTAAATTCTACGCTTTGAGTCGAGTAGCAGCGGGTTACAGCACCAGCTGTACGTCCACAATACGCACTCACACAGGCGTCACTAGCCGCACACTGACGAGGTCACCAGGACCTCAACACATTTCAACAACCGGCTCCAGCCTCAGTCTTCGTTTCAATCCGTTTCGATTCTCTCGCCTTTTCAAATTGAAATCATCTTTCTGAGAAATGATGACGTTATCATTTCCGCTCTTTCGCTGTTCGATGTTCTTTGTATCAGTTTCTTCGGCTAGTTTTCAAGAAAGCAAACAGCCGAGTCCACTTAGAGAACCATACCAATGTCTGGCGGATCTTGCACATTACACTTTAGCAATCAACTAGTTCACATGTTCATGTAAAATAACACTTTCTAGGGAGCTGCAAATAAAATATTAAACTGCTGTCTGGAAATGTAACCATAATTTTACAGTATTCTTGGAGAAGTTGATAGAGGAAACGCTTAGAATCAGCCATAGTATAGAATACAAAAAAATGGTGCGAAGTCCCATTGTTTGTTATTTCTGTATAGATCTGTCTAGATCACTGGTCTGTATACAATATCCTTGTGAGTCCCTTAACTGTAAGAAATGGAGTTATGAGCTAACAAGTTGTGTGTTCGTTCGAGATAGTGGCCAGAGGCCTATTTCATATAACAACTACCTACTTAATAGTTCAAATACATGTAATTCGCAGAGTGAAAGTACAACTGTTTCCCTAGAAGGAAAAGTACAATTCTACTATACAAGTAACTTAAAATTAACGATTCTACTGTAAAAGTAACAACTGTTGTTGTGTCTGTAGCAGCCGTCGTTGAAGAAATCATCGAAGCATTTGACATTCATGCTACATAAGTTCATATTACTGAGTTATTATTTTTCCACATTAGATACATATTTCTGAGTGTGTCTTGTCGTTGAGTAAGTCGTCCTTTAAGATCCCACAAGGTCTAACTCACTTTTCCCAACTTTATTTTACCAGCGCTATTGACAGCTTGCAGCACGTTTTCTGGAAATGCAGTTAACGTACAAGTATTTTCAATTTAAAAAAAAGTAAATTGTCAATGCTTGAACTGCATATGCGGTACTTAGGAGTTCGCATTTGATTACGAATGTGCATTAGGCGTATATAGAAAATAACGCTGAATCCGAAAATGTGGTCAATAGTAGAAAAAAATTTCAAAGTGAAGAAACGTGGGTTTTTAAGGTTTAATAGCTTGGGAACAGATGGAGATAGAAAGGTGCGGTTGGCGGCGTTCTACTCCATTTTCAGTCTAGTTGTATTTTTTCTTTTACACCAAGTGGCGAACACCCTGTGTACAGATACGCTTGCAACTTGTTCAAATCAGACTGTGAATTCTTGGTGTTTTACAAGTGTAGCCTCGTGAAACATAAGTACCGACGAATTGTAGAACTTGAACAAAAAATATTGTAAACTTGTATATTGTACTTGTTCTTCTGCGAAATAGGGACCCAGATGGTCCTCTCCGAATGGAGAACGGGGAGTCGCTATGGAGCTCATCAATGGTCTCTTCAGTTTTTTAACTGAATTTCTGTGCGTCCTAACTATGATTTTTCTTGTTATAGGAATTATAGATGAAATAATTACATAGGTTGTGTTACTTCAAATATTTATTTTTATTTAACTCGTGGGTTTTTTACGTATAACTCGTGGGTTTTTACTTGTACTTACTTACGTTGGCTGTGATTTATATATAATAAAGTTACCAACAAATCCTACTATTTATAGATAAAAATTCAAAACACCGGATAATCCTAAACCGTGTGTGTTTGTATCCATGATTCGAAAGGATATCGTATGCAGAACAGTGATCTAGACAGAAGGAGAATCTAAACATGAAATATTAAGCCGTTGTGGATTTAGCGTATTTTGTTGAAAATTTGCATACAACGATAAATGTGGCTTGTTATGTTGGCTTTCGACGAATTAGACCGAAATGTTCGTTGTTTGGACTTACATATTCGTTGCTTTAAGGGATTTATAACGTGAGCGCGTGTCCCGCGCTCTGATCGTCATAAAGGAATTTTAAACAGGGCGTAGGTTTGGGGAAGGGGAAAGGGAGGTTTTCCGACGAATCTGGATCGTCGGCAGTTTTAACCTGAAGGCGTAAAGGCAGTTAAAGTGAAGAGATAAACGAATTACGGCCTTATCACTTCCGCGCCACCAACTTCCAATTGCTGGGCCTTTTCACGACGACAGACGATGATCCTCAGCGTCCCATTTTCCCGCCAATTTCCAAAAAAAAAAAAAAATAAAAATAAAAAATAAAAGGCCAAAAAAAAAAACCTCTCACAGGTGACAGCAAAGGCGGCGGTAGAGTAAGGGGACGAGACAATCGAGACCGTGTGAGTTGCATTCTGGCGGTTTTGTGTTGAGTACGAGATCTGGAGACTGCAACCCTTCCAGACCGGAGGACTGATTGTGATCTCGATTGTAGATGCTCATAAGCCGTCGTGGAGCGTGGACCTAATGAGCGAATTATCGAAGTTACATGCGATAAGACCTCGATCTCAATGGGAAGCTGAATACAGAAGCTGAGAGAGAGAAGAAAGATATATTCCGACATAATGTTAATGTTGTACGTTGAAATATCATTAATGTACAATGAGCAGGTGTTTCTCGTATCGCATCGCTTTGTGGAAGGAAGTTCGCCTATTGTGATTTATAAAATTAACACTAAGTACCTCCATTGTATTTTTTGGAAAATTTGTAGATGCTCACCAAGCAACCATTTGAAGCTACAGGTCCCACGGATACTAACGAGAAAATGTTTTTGTGCAGGTATCTGCTGAATGCTTAAGGCATCCTAATATCGTTGTTAGAAACTCACCCGATGCCACATATTATTGCATTGTAATAATATACATCCTCAAGTACCCAAGAGCTTTATAGGAAGGCATTTCCGGGTTTATGCTTGTGTATTTGAACTGGGAATCGGTACATTAGACCATGTAGTAGTAGAATGTTCCATTACTTCCCTTTGAAAGAGACTTTTTATTTTATGGAAATTTCCAACCATTCAATTGTACATCTTTGTTTCGTTCCAATAACGTCAAGATATTTAATTAAATCGTAGATGATTTGTAACTAATTTTATGAAACCATATGCGAATTTGATATATTTTTTTTTGGATGTTCCAATTATTCTCCAATCGTAAAGACTGTAAAGTGTCAACCAATATTGCTAAAAATTGAACAAAAAAGAAAAAGTCACCGTATTAACCATGAAAAGGCATTTTGGAATACAGAATCCATCTTCAAATTGTAAATTGCACACTGCGTGGCGCCGTTCTGAATGAAAGCTTGAACAAAATTTAAATAAAGTCTGCCAATTCAGAAGAAGTGATTGTAAATAGAATAAATAAAACAATTACTTCAACTATAACAGAAACGCTGGGAGTGAAATCTTATTGTTGAATTAGGATTTTTGTGGTGAAAAACGCTAAGAACGTCTGGAAAAATCGACTCGAAATGTTCTTCCTTGGAAATCACTGAACGAAGTTAGTAGTTACGAATCGTGAAGAAATTTTGATATTGTCTGTGGGGCGAATGATGTGTTCACGATGATGTTAACATGAGGATCGCGGGCGTCCGTGTTAGCGCGGCCTTGGTCACTCAACACGCACCTCATAATTATTTCTTCCCTCACCCGAACTGACGATCGTCGCCATCGGGTTTCGCGCTATCGCTGATCTCATGGGAATCGAACGTCTGTGAAATTCGCACTACCGAGTGATATCGCAAGAATCGAACTTTTTTTTTTCGTGAGTTTCGGACGTTCAGGTTGACCTGATCGCCGTCTGAAGATCGTTGTGTACGTGGTGGATTTGGGACAGTTGTGGACTAAAGTAAAAATCAACTCACTCAAATCATGTGCAGTCACATACCTACACAACCTTAAATACGAAGAACCACCTGTATTCTACTTTGGACAACCCATACCTACAGCTACAGAATCTGATCACAAGTACTAAGGCGTATTCTTAAATACATACGTAAAGTTCGCAGTCAAGAATCTTGCTTGGGAGCACTACTGGACAATAAGAATGTAACAGTGCAGAACAAAATCGTACTCATTGTACCAATTTGGGCTTACTCTTTAGGCAACTGGGGCACTTGTTCTCGAGCACAATTCAAAAGAATGGAACAACTACAAAACAGCATTCTACAAAAACGCATAATTCACATCCCTCATTTTGTGAGAACTGAAACGGTTTACCGAGATTTTGGCCTGGACTCCCCGTCTGAAATTCTCTATCAACACTTGACGAAATTCGTCCAGCAAAATCAAGACCACAGCAACCCACTATCAGGGGAGGTTTTATACGACAGGAGGTACAGCGATTGGTAGGGACACGTCACTTCATGGACATGACGGATACAACATAATAAACGTGAAGTGAAAGTGAATAAGTCATACAATACATGTTGTGATATATATTTAAATCATATTCGTGTATGTCGTGATCATGTCATAATCATACTAGCAGCTAAAGGGTTTCCTCCATGAAGGAACTACTAACTATAGTGTGTGGAACAAAGCAGTGAATTAACACAATATCAATGAATAGGTGTTCTGTAAACAGGCTCAATGAAATAATAAATGCAAAAAACGTTGTGACGGCTCTCCGAAGCGAAATCATTTCGATTTTTCGCCACGTTGTCGGTCTCTACCCAGTCATCGCATGGTACTAGCGTCCTGCCTTTGTATTGATTTACTGATAATTATGCAGAGAAGAGATTCCAACTACCATCATCTTTAGCTGTTGTTCCACAGAGCTGGTGGTTTCTACGAGTAGATCGTAGCTAGTTGAGCTGTCAGTATTGGTTTCCAACTCTCGTCCATATTTCTATTTGGATACTTTTTTTTTCTTCCTGTTTATCATTCACAACAAAACTGCCGCGAGTGATCATGAGGGCAACAGGCGACTCAACTGTCAGACGAGCCGAAAATAAAGCTGTGTGGATGCGAGTTGGTCACTTGACCATCAATCGCTGCCATGAAATGAACATGTTCAATTTCCATTGTCGCTAGTCTAGTCAGTCGCAGTATCTGCGTTGTCACATTACTAACTGCTTTTCAACTGGCAGAGATAAAACTCGACCCGTGTTCACTGGTGTTCGGAGTTCACATCAAAGATGCAAGTGGCTCCATGACTTTTATCCATGCGAAAAATCGAACCTCGTTACAGACTTAGATTGCCGATAATGCTGCACACATAACTTCAAGTACTTTTGTATAATTGAGTGAGAAACCTGGAAGCTCGTCTTGGCGCGGTTTTTAAAATATGTTTATAATTTCCTTATTTTTTGCAAGTCCATTGTTCAAACAATATACCTTGCTGGCAAATGACAAAACCTTCGTTCTTAGTTCCTACTTTGATTGTTAACCCTCTGCCCACAACATGATTTTATACCCTATTACAAGGAACGCCGGTCATAATGACTGCTATCAATGAAAAAACTCTGCAAATTCTTGACACAACGGTTCATTATCTTCCTTGTGCAGATCACCCTTCTGTCTATACCAGACTGTGTTGCAAATCGGCACCATACCATATTCTCACCGTAATCATACCATACCATACGAATTTCTTTCCTATCATACCATACTGTATTATACCAAATCATACATACAATAATGTACCATACCATACTCATACCATGTCATACAAACCGAGTGAATATTGAAATGTCATCCATTTCTGACCTATATTTAAAATTTCAAGTATCTAGCTCATCATCAAAATTTAATTTGTTTAAACAAATAGGTATTATTTAAACAATTTTACAGACAAGAAACCGAGTGAATATTGCATTGTGATCCAGTTCTGACCTATTTTTAAAATTTCAAGTCCATAGCTCATCATCAAAATTCAATTTGTATTATTACAAAAAGGTATTATTTAAACAATTTTACAGATGAGAAACCGAGTGAATATTGCAATGTGGTCTATCCCCGACTCACGGTTAAAATTTCTAGACTGTAGTTTACCGGGAAGATGTAAAAAGGTAGTTTTATTCTGGGCTTCTGGGGGTTGGGTCACATAACGGCCGTTTTCGACGCGAAAGTTTAGTGTTTTTCCTAAACCTTTGCGCGGTCACTGTGAACGAACGGCTGGTCGCACAAAAATCCAATTGGTCTTAAAAGATTCGTAATTTTTCAGGTCATTCAAAGGTGATTCAAGGTCATTGTGGGGCTGGTCCAAACCCAGAAACCAAATTTCGTAATTTTAGCTCAACGCTAACTGGGCAAAGTGGCGCGGACGGCGTACGGCGGACGGACGGATTTTTTTTTATTCGATTTTCTGAATCTACGTATCTTGAAACGTAAACCAACAAATTTTGAGGGGGGGTTAAAAAAATTTTTTCTTTGGGCGATTCCAATGGTTCATTATCGAAGATAATAAACCAAAACGAATATCGTTCGGTTTCTGAGATTTTTCATGCTTTTCAGTTTATTCATGCTCTTTAGCAACTGCATGGGGTTACAAACAAATCATAAAAAACGCATATAATTCTAACTTTGTTATTATTAAATTTTGTTAATTAAATTGTGAATCATACCCGTCATAATGACGGGTGTTCCGGGCAGAGGGTAGACCCAGTGAATAAGGGCTTTAGAAAACTTTTTTGAGAACGAATTGGGGTTTATGTCTGTATGTATATTATATCACTTGACATCTCCTATACCACTAGATTCGCTTGTATATTCATTAGTCTTTGATTCAGATCATTGTACATCCCTCATGTAACCGTGTCTCCAGGATATGCCCTCGGTGTTTGTAGACGGTTTGTTGCTGGGGGCACGAATCCCTTTCCAGCCATTGGATTATGGTGACCGCGATTGTGATCATAATATTGCGACATCATTTGGTGAAGTTTCTCATGGGGGGTTTCCAAGTTGAAATCTTTATAAATTGTTTTATTCCAAAAAAGGTTGGTGTTTATAGCACCTGTCATTGGAGGGTTTTATTTTGGTTCCCAAGTACGTTCCCCAAATGGCTAGAGAGTATGTCCATATAGGACGAATTAGCAACTTGTATATAAGTATTTTGTTTTCGTCCGAAACATGCTCCGACGATAAGAGGGGTTTCACTTGTCTAGTGCGCGTTCTTAGCTTATTCAGCAGCCCTGATACATGATCGCTGAGTGTCAGACGCTTGCCATTGCCCAAGTAGATCAATTTGGCGTTCCAGCTCTCTTGTGGCTTCTCAGACGTCGTAAGCAGTTGCAGCATGTACGAGGTCGTCAGCGTACAGCCCCAAAAAGGCATCGCCATCAGGAAGTGGAAGGTCGTGGCAGTAGATTATACTGGTATGGTCCTAAGCACTATGTACCATGGGGTTGCTCCGATGTACAAATAAGGCCCATAAACTACTCGAACTTGGAATGATCTGTCTGTCAAATAATTTGATAGTAGCTGGAGAAGGTTATCAGGATGGAATCTCGTTAATAACCCCTTGATGCCATATTCTGTGAAATGCGTGGACGCGGTATGTGAATGTTTGGAGGCTGCCTCTGTAGGGGGCTGAATAGCGAACGATACAACTGCCTCGCTCGTGCTGTATAACGCGATGGCTTGTCTGATATTGGAGTTTTGTTCCTTGGTTTGGGCACCGAATTACCACAACAGCAACGTCCAAGAGAAATAAGTCAGCGCAATGTAATGCACTTTTTCTCCTACAAATTTGGGATGCCCGGGAACGAGTTAAGCGTGGATTCGGCGATGGGGGACAGTGGGCTGGAGTCAAGAAGGACATTTGTGGGTGCGATTTGTGTCTTCAAGCTGGCCGGCGGCCTCCTGGAAGTGCTGCACCTTCGACTGGGCACGAAATTTCACGTTCCTAAACACTGCAAATCGACCTTCACATACGTTCTGCCGGCCCACAAATAATCTGTATAACCAACCGAATCAGCAGAAAGCAGCAGTGTTTAGGGTAACTTACCGGCGTTTTCGGGAGCTCACGTCTCCGATTCGTGATGCATCAGGAGAGGTTGGATCCTGAGTTCAGTTGTCTGACAATAGTCTACCTTTCTGACACGAACAAAAGGCGAGGTCCCACCTTCGACTCATGCTGAGGATCCCACAGACATACTGAGGAGTGCATTACAGCTTGGCAAAGGAAAACGAGGATGCTGACTGGTCTGTAATTCTCAGGCAGAAGGCAGATGCCAGGAGGACCACCTGCCTTGAGAAGGTTGTGTTCAACGCCGTTTCCACCAGATCAACTGAAGAGTTGCTCATATTCATCAGAAGAGGAACCAAGTCTGGTTGAATATATTGATAGATTTCCACGTTCCAAGTCTCAAATCTTGAGTTTTCATCTCTCAATCGTCACGAGGCGGGTTTCTTCGCCGCAGAAAAACCCTAATCTCGTCATCCCCTACGGACCGTCTCATCAACACGGGAACCGATGCCAACTTCTTCAGTGGCACGTGCCAGCAACTTTCCGAAGTTCTATTTTCGCCACTTTACGTCCTCTTCGGACGTCTTCGACCTTCTTCGGCCCGACTCGTGCTCCGATCCTTCCCCACCTTTTGAACTCTTCCGTCTCTGCTACCCATTTATTTTCGAACTCTCACGCCACTCACTTTTATACACACTCGCAATTATTTTTGGTTGTTTTATTTTGAGATTGTTGTTTATAACTTTTTGCGGCATCGCTCGACTATCAGTAAGTAGAAGGCCTTCACACTGGCACATTATCTTTGTATTTGTTTGGATTTGTGTGTGTCGATTTTTGTGGCATTCAACAACTAAGCGCATACTTTCAATTTCGAAATGCCTGTTGTCAAGTGAGTGTATCCATGGATTACACACCAAACGACGAAAAACAAGAGTAAACACAAACCTGCCACCAACAGCCCATTCATGTTACCGTATTTCTTCCTCATGCTTTCATACTCCCAGTTATGGTTTGAGCTCGTATGAAAAGCCCGTTATCGCCATATTGTAGCTTCAAGCCATTGTACTCCATAGATTTGTCTGTTTTATTTGAACGACCGATTTTCCGGTGTTTTGGACTTTGATTCGATTGTGTCCAAAACCTCTTGACTCGGTCTTAATTCCGCAATCAAAATTTTAACCACTTCAATTCTCGTTTGCGGTTTTAATGATTTTATATTTTATTTATTTTATTCTGCTTTATTCTACGTTGAAAAGGTTTTTTCAACTGCACATGAGGAGTTTGCAGGGCGGTAGATATTCCGGAAAATGGCAGTTTTTCTGCTCATGAAGAGTCCGCAGTAATTCGAGCCCGTCGAGCCGGTGATGCCCTCGATATCCCTTCGGACTCCTGTCGTCACATCTTGACAATTTATTCGTCCGCGGATCCGACGAACGTCCCCTGAGAATCCGATCCTGCGTTAACCTTCCATTTCGAGATGGACGGACGACGGCCCTCGTCGAATAATTTGGCTCAAAGTCCCGTCTGCGGTCTGGTGGCGGTGTTTTGGCAGCAGTCCCCTCAGCCTTCGGCCCTCGGAGGAGAAATAACGATGGCCTCCTCACTTACCCCTTCCACGAAACGCCTTCCCCTTCTGACGATACAGTCCGTCTTGACGACCCGTGCGTTCCACAGGGCGGCATTGGTCTGTTGGCTCGTTGACAGCTCGTTTTCAGATGGAATTCAAAGGCCGTCGCGACGTTGACGCTGACGTGCACACATTAAAATCCAGGCGATTGTAAGGGTCAATTTTACTGAGGAATACCGCACAAATCAGAAGCCTTTGTACGTACCTGTCACAAAAGGTGTTGAAAATAATATTGAGCAACTGACTACAGCATTAGTATACAATGTCATCAGTATACAATGTCGTCAGGTAAAAAATGATTGAAATGGCGAAAAAACGATTTTATTAGAAGAATAACATGAAATCCGATTTCAAACTCATTCTTTACCAGACGAGTCAATGATTGGTGAAAACCGGACTTTCCTCCGAAAAACCACGTTTTTCTTTATTCAAACCTCATTTTCTACCTCAAAACTGCATTGCAAAATTATTTTGCTTACCTATACCATTGGAAAGCTGATATTTAGGCGCAAAATTTAGGACTACAGGCTAAAATTGTCGTGCCGGATTATAGGGCTCTCTGAGCGTATGAAAAAAGTGGCAATTTCTACGATTTGACAAATTTTCCTTTTCAAGTAGATTTTTCACCCGCTTTAGCGAATCAAAAAAATTTTGTTTTTCATCAGATGGATAGAAAATTTTGTGTTCATCCAATGTAGATGGCCATCCAATGAAGATAATCCCAGTGCCGTTCATCAGGCACTTGTGTAAACAGGAATGATTCAATGAAAACTGCATCAGCAAATATTCTTCTGTTGTCAAGCGACATCATCCCACTATCCCTCAAAGCTTCCTCCCCTTCAAAATCAGGCCAGAGTACACCAGATTTGTAGGCGAAAAAATGTAAGAATTTACGTTGAATCTTTGGCTTTGTAATTGTCGTCATTTGTTGGCGGCTTTTTGACTGTTTGTTTATTGACCTGAAACGTAATTACACAAATACAAAGAAAAAATAAATAAATCAGACTTCATAACTTTGCGCTCAGAATTCACCTTCACTCAAAGTTCATCAAAGTCTCCACACAATCTTAATGCTACACATCGCACCCTCGCGAGAATAGTGCTACAACTCAAAATTTAGTCGTTTTACGTTTTTGGTATCTGGATTCAGAATAATGAGCGCTATCAATCTCAAAGAACAGTTTCAAGTTTATTGCCTCCAGTTGAAGTCAGGAAGCAGTTGAAACGCTGTTGACGACTCACCTAGCTTCCCCACCATTCTTCAATAAGGCTATAACTTGAGTTGTGTACCATAGAGAAAACGTGCATTATTTATCTTTATCACGTTTTATTTTGAGTTGACGCGGTATTCACGATTAAGGTGAAAGTTTCTAGGTGTAACAATTCGAGTTGACACGTTATTGATGATTGAAGTGGCAGAACCTCGACTCCCAAACAGCAAAAATCATTGCTCTTCTTCCGCCAATCAATACTGATGAAGAGTCAGTTTTATATAGTTCTAAAGGATTCCCGGCCTTGCTTGAACCAACAGGGCAAGACTGGCCAGACAGGACAGAGGCTGAAATTCTTGGTTGGGAAGCTGAATGATTCGTCACCATGCACTGAAGGATCAACAGTTTTCCTCCCAATTACACCTGTCCCACTTGTTCCTTAATTCACCATGCAATCGTTCCTCCTGCCAGCAGTGATGAAGATCAGGATAGTGACGACGACCCGAACTTCAGTCCCAACCATCAAATGTGTGCTGAAAATTCAGACTCCAGTTCTTCAACCCTCGGGTCTTTCCCTTTGGAGGACCCAAATTCTGCTTCCCCTCATAATCATGCTGTCAACGATGAAGGTACGAAGAAGAAACAGATGAAAAGCGAGCTCGCGACTCGGAGGATTGGATAAGGAATAAATTGAAATCACAATCAAATGAAACAGTATGACAAGTATTACCTCATTTTAATTTTTTTCTCTTTTTTTTACGCTGAACACGATGGTGAAATCAAAATTGCGATATCCTAATCCTTTCTCAAACTCCAGCACTTTGAATATGAAGACACGTTGTTGATATGTGAGATGTTCTTCATGAACATCAAGTTCTTCAATGGATAGATTTTACATAAAACCAGTAATTTCTTCGAAAATTTGCTCTTATACCCATGCTGCATGACTGTGGATTCTTAGTTGTCATGTCGTTTCAAATTCCGTCTTGAACGTCTCATAAGTCACTTCCTTGAGAACATGTTCTTGAGACAACTCAATATAATAATATTCTTCGCATGAGGAACCATAATACTTAGTATTTTCTTTTACCTCATGAAAAGACTGAGTGTGATTGTGATTTTTATACTTACCCAATTTCATGTGGAGGATTATTTTTTATTTTTGAAATAAACGAATTTTTCACGTTTGACACTTGCAGTTATAACTTTTTTTTTTTATCCGTTCATCAGGAGCGAGTGGATCCAAAAAAGAGTGTCAACTCAACATAAAGTGCAGTGAACTGGTGCAGTGCGCCATGCTGATCAAAGCATCAAGAGTGACCTATCTCAGAATATTTTCAGCGAAACAGTCACAACTCAAAATATTACAGAGACCAATGCCAGAATAAGTCATGAACACAGTCGTAACTCGGAAAGTGATCATTTTTTTACGATTACGAACTGTTTTACAGTAAGGGACACCAAAAAAGGGCTCAAAACTGGTTTTTAGAGCCTGTCTGATACTATGGAATGAAATCGAGCTCAAAATAACAAGATTTCAAGGCGTTTCCTGAAAAAAAGATGAATTTTGAGTTGTAACACTATTCTCGCTAGGGTGCGACATATTCATGTTTACTTCAATTTACAACAGAAAAACTCTACAAATTCTTGACACAACGATTTATTATCTTCTTTATGCTTGATTATTATTACGAATTGTCATCAATTATTCCTAATTTTATCACGTAGTGTAAATGAATTATTAATTATTGTTAGTTAATAATAATTTTTATTTATTATATTTAATAATGATTATTATGAATAATCAACTCGACGTCTGATACCATGTAGTGTTCGAATCAGCTGAGCCAGTATGAATATTGAACCGAACGGCGGCCTCACGATTCACCATCATGTAGACGATTTTCGATCTGCTCAAACTTTGAGCCCTCATTGTGAACGAACTGCTGGTCGTACAAAGCTGTGGATGGTCTTAAAAAATTCTAAAAAAAACTCTATCTGAATTTGAACTAAAAAATATACCGTTCCATGGTCTAATACGGCCGTTAGGTGGGTCCACATCAAAATCACCTCCCAACCGCCCTAGATAAAACTACCTTTTTTTCATCTTCCTGGTAAACTGCAGACTGGAAATTTCAACCGTGTATATACCAGCAATATTCACTCGGTTTGTTGTCTGTAAAATTGTTTAAATAATACCTACCTATTTGTTTAAACAAAGTAAATTTCGATGATTGGCTATTGACTTGAAATTTTAAATATAGGTCTGAACTGGATGACAATACAATATTCACTCGGTTTGTATGACATGGTATGAGTATGGTATGGTATATTATTGTATGGTATAATTCGGTATGCTATGAAAGAAATTCGTATGGTATGGTATCAGTAAGGTGAGAATATGGTATAGTACCGATTTTCTACACAGTCTGGTATAGAGACAAGGGTGATCTGCACAAGGAAGATAATAAACCGTTGTGTTAAGAACTTGCAGGGTTTTTTTATTCGATTTTCTGAATCTACGTACCTTGAGACGTAAACCAACACATTTTGAGGGTGGGTTAAAAAATTTTTTGCTTTGGTCGATTCCAATGGTTCATTATCGAAGATCATTATCGAACCAAAATCACTCTTCATCAATATTGCCCCAGTTAATCTTCATACGTTTTTAATCACTTTTCCTTTAATCTTTTCTTAAATGTACTTATAGCCAATTCTGTATCGAACAGTTCAATATTACCTATCGAGAATGTTCCGTTTGAAGGTGGTTTGGGGTGTGTGATTTTTTTTTCTTCAAACATTTGCTCACCACGGTTATGCTTCGAGTTTGTTATCTACCGGCTCCGCCCCCTCCCGATTTCATCAAACGCGACTAATTAGTTGTCGCGGGGGGGGGGGGGATTCCCCGGATCCTTCTCCACGCACTGCCTCCCTCCCCCCTCCGCCTTTTCTCTCGACACCTTTCGCCAGTTGTTTGAGATTTTGTGCCGAGTGGTGGGGGGGGGGGGGCTGATGGTCGGGGGCTGGACGGGGGGGCAGCTGACGGAAATCCGGGCACGCTCCTCCCGACAATCAGTGGAGAACGGAGGCTGAAGTTGAGGGGAGCGGGTACCAACTACCAACTTACCCCTCACCAGTACGACACCACCTTCCCCCCTCCCCCTCCCCGTCATCCTCCTCATCCTCCTAATGGGCGCATCTTGTGTTTATCACCCCCTCGGTGCGTTCACCCCACGCCAAGACACAAGACAAATGTCCCACATCTGTGTCTTTCTTTCTCACTCCCTCCCACTCCCCCTCCGCCACTACCTTCTGAGACTTGTCTTCTCCCCCCCCCCCCCTCCCACTCACCACAATTCACTCCCGCGGTGTGTTTCGGCGTCTTCATCGTCCACCAAAAAGGAACCAAAGGGTACAAGTATGTTATAGCCCCGCCAATATCGATTGTATCGATTATCTCAAATACATCGATCCTTGTGGTATCGATGACGGCTCAATATGGCGTCCCG
The DNA here is from genome assembly GCA_963920205.1 of Stenodema calcarata. Lineage (NCBI taxonomy): Eukaryota > Metazoa > Arthropoda > Insecta > Hemiptera > Miridae > Stenodema > Stenodema calcarata. The sequence continues at coordinate 19,705,876 of OY986048.1, forward strand.
ATGCCTACATCCCGGGTGCCGATATCAACTTTCAAAATGAATAAGGGAAGATCATTGTAAGGACACCAAAAAATAAGAGTGAAAGATTAATATTTATTGAAAAATCAGGCAATAGTCTACAGTGCAACCAACGAAAGTAAGCATAAGGAGCGCTACACTACAGGAATATGTGACCACCATCTTCGAGAAATCAATGAAGGTGGTATGACTCATGTTAAGCTCTTTATCGCAAAAACTACCAGACGTTATGTCTTGTGACCAGCAGTACAAGAAATGAGCAATAGTGTCCAAAGGAAGTTTCGATCCTTTCAGCCAGTTATCTACGCGGACACCACATACAGTCCTGCAAGGACGCACATTACACCTCCACCGAATTTTCTTCCCGAGAGACAAGCTCATCGCGTGGCCGTTAGGGCACAGTTTGTCAGAAGGAATAACGCCGTGTTGTTGAAAAAACTTGACCGCACTCTTCTTGTCAACCCTGACGAGTTTTTGAAAAGTCACTGATGAAAACTCCATACCGAATGAAAAGCCGTCCATCCAAACACCGTACTGAACACAATAATCACTGTGAAATGACAAGCACAAGACGATATAAATAGAACTCGAATGATAACGGGAGCCTCCGAAATCGATACCATAAGGATCGATGTATTTGAGATAATCGATACAATCGATATTGGCGGGGCTATAACATACTTGTACCAACCAAAGGAATAAAAAACAAGTGGCGTTGAACTATCGATAGGACTATCGATACGATCGAAAACTATCGATTGCCAGCGGACTATCGATAGTACTATCGAACCCAACTGAAAACCCACATGTTTCCAGAAAAAGCACGTACCTACTGAATGCAGGTGGAAATTGAACAAAATTACCTGAGAGGTAAAGTGCCCTAATATGGCATACAAAAAATTTATCCGTCATAAAACCTTTAAAAAACGTGATGTATTCTTGAAAATTGTTTACAATACTAGGTATACTATCCCTCTGCCACTTCCCATCGCTGAATTTCCTCGGAAGTGTCTAATCGCTGGTGGAACACCGATTTAAAAAAAAAAGTCGTTGTCATGCTCTGAAAAAAAGGTTGCCTAATATGGCATACAAGGGGTTCTTATTATGGCATGGTATGCCATATTCGGCTACCTATTGAAAAACAGACAACCAATCAAAAAAGTAAATTACATACTTAATATCCTACCAAATAATCAATATTGATAATTCCATCGTCATCGTCACTATGGGGATCATCGCTAGGAGCTGGGATGGGCTTGTATCAAAACAAAAGTTTTGCAAAACGCGCTCTTTTCAATAAACTTTTAAAGTTTTAAATAGTTGGGTAACTCTTGGTTCCAAAAATGACTTAGAACAAATAAAAATGTCCTACTTACTTAGGAACTTGAAGTCGCATTAAAAAATTGAAAATATTGGCAAAATTGACCAGAAAAACTTTTCAAGGACCATCCGCAGCTTCGTACGACAAGCCGTTCGTTCACAATGAGGGCTCAAAGTTGGAGCAGATTAAAAGTCGTTCGCAAAGCAAATTTTGAATGTAATCCAATGTAGACAAATAGAAAATTTGCTGTACTGCCGAATCCCGTACCTACTCTCTACTTTCAGAACGAGAATAAACGTCCAAAAATTTTTTGTTTGTTTTTGTTTTATAAAGCCGTTTATTAAGGAATTACCACAAAATATATTTGAAATATTTCATACTTCATCACAAAATAAAATGAAATTTTGGCAGTACACTGATCTCCATAATTTAAAAAAAATTGTCCGGAGATCAGGAGTTGCTAAATTTCATATGTACACAATACTAATAGAATCAATCGCTGTGGCAATAATCAATAACGGAAGAAAATGAATACATTTTCTTCTTTTGTAACAGAAAATAAAATAAAGTGGCAAAACTGAATGATATTAAAGAATGAAGCTCAATAGGGGAATAACACTGTTGTAAATAAGAAACTGATGTTTTAAGTGGTCATTCAAACACGATTTGAATTTGCTACATTTTTCAATGCGCTTTAAATGAGTATTTAAATCATTAAAAAATCTTGGGCCCAGATACGAGCGCTGTCTCGTGAAAAAATCAAAATACGGAAACGGAACAGGTACTATTACATCATGGTGACGGCGAGTCACGCCCTGAAGTCGGCAGCTGAAGGGAAAATGGTGATTAAAAAAATACTGGAGCAATTTCAACACGTACGTAAGTCTAGGGGGGAGAACATTGAGCTTTATAAACAGCGGTCTACTGTGGCTTTGATCACCAGATCTAAATATAAGGCGCACAAGTGACTTAACTGCAGTCTCGACTGAAATGAAGGACACCTGATACGCCCCACCACAAACAGGAATAGAATATGTCAGTATTGAATAAACAATAGCATGGAAGGTCATTTTCAACGCAGAAAGGGACGGGAAAATCGATTGTAAACGTAACATTATCACGAATACTAACCAGTCGTCTCTCCGCGTCGCCTACCTTCGTTCGTATTATGGACTTAATGACGTCCAGAATCGTCGAAGCAATCATCGGGCCCACGCCAAGGACCATTCAACCTCTGCCGGATATTGCTGTTACCCTGATCTTCCTCCTGAAACTAACTTAAGCCCTCCGCTACAATACCAAAGTTGAATTGCGACAGGTGCCTTCCGATGTAAACATATCGATTTACTCAAATCGAGAGGCGAACACTTCGATGCGTCCCTTGTCCTTCGGAGTTCCAACATTGATAATTACAACGAACTCGCACCGTTTGATGTAAGTAATATCCGATTCATAGCTCAACTGATTTTGGTTCACCATTTGCAATAATCAGTCATTATTACCTTTCTTTTAGCGAATTTTCGAATGAAAGAAAACCATTCTTCCCTATTAAGGTGAAACTCCTCAACTCAAAATTCAAAAAATTGGAGAAATTCGCCTCAAAGTTGTTCATTGAAACCTTTGACTTAGGTTGACTGTAACTCAATAAGGAGACAAAATTTGTTATAAAACCAGTAAAACGGAGAAATTTTATATAGAAACCCAGTTATTTTTTGGAAAATTTTCTAATAAAGCCATACTGCATGACTGGATTTTTTCATTTTTTTCGCCCTTTCGAAATTGGTGCGTTAATGTTCATGATACTCGTCCAAATATCGCCGGGCGTTGCATATCATCTCTTGCACCTGAATGATATTCTTCACCTCATCATTGCTGTAACTTCATCGCCTTTGTGGCGGAATACTATTGAGGTTACAGGTCACCCTCGCCACTCTGCTGCCACGTACCTTTGTGGAAACCTCTCAAGAAAAACCTTTGAAAATAAATAAGAAAATGGAAGAAAAGATATGAAAAAAAAATTGAAGTGAAAAAAGCAGTTTAACGCGAATAATTGAAAATACTTCCTCCTCTACAAGTTATGAATTAAATATGAAATGAAGCGACTGGTGAATAGGAACAGCTGTATTAAACAAAAGAATAAGTTACTGACTCCAATATTGAAATTATGAACTGAATTTCAGTGATTAAAAACAAAGGAGAGTTGAGGAACGGAAAAGATCAATGGAACGAGACAACAGGAAGACGATGATAGCGGAGACATTTTCTACGCGGAAGTCAAAGCTGCCTTAATAATATGAGCACTTTGAATGAAATGAACATCTGATATTAAAGGTTGGATAGTGTAGAAATGATTGATGATGGCAGAGGATCTACTCCCACCGATATAACGGCTGCCCGGGATTCATCCGATTAATTGCCAAAGCCATTTCCGAAGTTATACACAAGCCTCACTGTATGAACAGAAACCATTTTGGACAGCATAATTATAATGCTATCCCCGTGTTCGTACAACAACAGATTGAAATAATCCGCACGCCGTCAGCGACAGCATGCCCATTTGAAATGAATTGAGTAATATGAAGTACGATTGGCGGGCTCTGACCAGTAGGCAGGGCTAATACGGTTATTTCTTGGTAATGGGTTATCGAGTAACAGCGACCTTCTGTAATAGGTTGTAATATTAGGTTAGTTTGGTAACCTATTGCTAAAATAACCTAATACCGCAACCTATGAACTGCGTTCCAAAAAGTGGGGTATTTCCACAATTATTCATTAGGTTTCTTCTGTTCTGTGTATATTAAAAGGAATAAATTATTTTTTCATTTCATTTCATTTCATATTACCAGACGGTCGCTGTTACTCACTCAAATAACTTGTCGACAGTTGCGATCGGACACCTTTCTCGCATCCGTTCTCTAACCTATCACATGGTGAAATGAATTGAGATATATTTCCGCAAAATATGCATTGAAGTAGAAAGTTACAACCTTTGAGAAAAAAAAGAAGATAAATTTGGTTTCTACAAAAATGAAAATTGTGTTGTGTTTAATGGAATACCGCCATCCCGTGCTGGATGGGGATGGGCTTATGTGAGTTATGTATGTAATGTGAGTAAGGGTCCGTGTGGGCACTTTAAATACCGTACAAAATGATTACGCCAAGACAATTTAAAAAAAATCAAGTCAGATACTGCTTAGCCTATGGAAATTTGGGAGGCACATCTCGTTAGAAAGTAACGGAACATCATACGTAGACACTATTTACAATTTGCTCAGTATTTTTAGCTCCTACTGATATGAGCCATGTAATAATGAATTGTTTATACTGGCTTCGATTATACCGTGCTGGAGTCTCCAAATTTTTGGGAAGGTTCCTAATTATAAATGGAGTTCATTTAGCCATTTATATTATGTGGTTGTCCGTGGTTTTCAGCCTGCTATTTGGGATTGGTATAACCGCCTGGGTAGTAGACCGGACCGAATAGGGGTTACTTCTTTCATATTTAAGGGCCCACAGGACCTGGGTTGGAAGGTTTTTGAAGGATATCTTAGGATGTGATTGACTTGCAGTTTTGAAATGCGGGGTAGTTTTCCGCCACTATAGAAGTGCCAAGACATCCAATAAGAAGAAGGTTACGACACATTTATCGCAAAATCGAGAAAAAAAATCGAAACTGGGATGTTTGCATTTTGCCGTCTTTTAGCCTTCCAAAAATGCCCCTCGTCTCGTTTTTTCAATAAAAAAAATTTAGTCACAATTTAAAAAAATTTTGTTTTATGAATATCAAAAATCGGACAACGTAGGGGCAATTTCTTACAAATACAGTGAACTTGGAAATTTATTTCAAAACTATAAGTCAATCACAGCCAGAGGTATCCTTCAACAACTTCCCGACCTAGGTCCTGTGCATGCCCCCATACTCCTGAGTATGTTTGTGAAAGTATACTAGGGCAGATATGACATACAGTTGGGCAATGGGGAAAACCGGTACAACCTCAAAAAGCTCCAGAGAGGAGAACCGTTTTGATGTATTTGCTAATGCCTTAACAATTAACTTTTGGGCAATTGATAAAGGTTTCAATATAGGGAACGTGCCACCCCAAACTAGAAGCCGAAACTCAGAATACTTGGAGTACGTGGTATTATCTGAAATAGACCCATCCAACCTATTATCACGGAATCCCGAATGGCCTTTACCCCAAGTTCTCAAAACAGTTATTCCAGTAATAGTGTCTTTCTGGTAATAGGTTGTGGTATTAGGTTACTGGACAGTATTAGGTCATTTGAAGGGGTTACGTTAAATATTCCCCACCCCTACCAACCAGTTCGAGGGTGATCCTTGAAAGATTTCATTAGTCAAAGTCCGTAGGAAGGAGTTTGACATTTCCAAAACGTCACATTTCGGATATTTTAAATGGAGGTGTCAGGATTTTTTTTTTGGTGCAAATTTGAATGGATTTTGATCCAACGGTTTTTTTAAGAGGTCAAATTATAACGACATTGAAATGCAAAAAACTATAGTCTCATGTAGCGATGCCGTTCATAAGACTTCCGTTGTCTGTGGCTTCCACATAAATCAAATACAACTTATTATCAAATCTCGCTTGGCGTATCAGTCTTATTCCTTAGATTTGTGCCACGTTCGGATCATCTGTGATCGACTCGACTGAAGAATCGAAGGAGATTATTTCTCATCGTCATAAGGTGTGTTAGCGAGTAAGTCATTTCAAGGGGAGGTCGGGGATGAGGCTTAGAAGAAGACGTTCCAAAACCTCCTGCATCTGCCTCATCTTCAACACATGTGGCCCTGTCGGGTTTTTATGTCTCCACTCACTCGCAGCTTCTGTTCGGCCTAACCCTTCTTCGCCCCGACCCTCCACAGGATATACCGTTGAAATGGGAATGATCTGAGGGGATCCGTAGGACGTCGGTAACTGCTACCGAATCGCTGTCACCAGTAATACGATCCGATCCGCTGTGTTTGAAGACCGCAATTACCACTGCCTGATTCGTTTGCGACGATAACTTCGAAGACTTGGGATGCCGAGCTGTTAGCGTGAAATCGGTACCAAATGAATTTTCCTTGTTCCTGTACTCCCCTGCCACTCAAGTCTTTTGTAAAGTACTTGGGTGTCATTTTGGACCACCAACTTAAGTTTGATATCCATATTTCAACCCTCATAACGAAATTATGAAAACTGTTTTATATTTTTAAAGAACTCCGATTTATTTTGTCAAAATCCCATTCAAGGTCGATTTATCATAGAATAGCTTATTTTTTAATCAAGAATGGAGGACTCGAACGGCTAGTAAGTCACACGTTGCAAGAGTTCAAGTCGTTCAAAACACGCTTCTAAAAATAATTTTGAATAAACATCCTAGGTTTTGGACAGCTGCACTTTATGAAGAATTTGATGTTTTGGAAGTTGATCAGATTTTTGTGTTTAATTTTTGTTCAAATTTTAATAAAACTGGAATCCAGAAAGAAAATTTATCTAGTATAAGCCATAGCAGAACCTTCGATGAATCTAATATTAAAATTTCCGTATGTAGAACTGAATTCTTCAAAAGAAATCCCTATAACAGAGATGTTTCGTGATAATAAGATCAATTTGAAAACTTTGCCTACTATTTCCCTGTTTGAGAAAGTTTTAGTTGAAATTTTAAAAATCTGGCGAGTGTTGATTTGTCGTATAGGTACCTAATTTGTCGATTATAAAATTAAAGTTGGAATTTTTTTTGGCGTCTATCCTCTCTCGTTGAGAGAACTCCACCGGCTATTTCAAGTTCGTTTTGAACTGTTTGTCTGTAATGCCAGTAAATCCATTCTTAAATGTCATGTATGTCGTTGAAGAATTAATTCTTTTTTTAAATAATCGATATATATTTGGCATATAAATAACATAATCACCGAGCTTCGGCCCCCACAAGTTAATTTCGTATAATATTATAAACTGTTTGTTGAGTTTTTAGCCCAGTGGCTGTAACTCAGGAGAACACTCAATACAACACTTGTTTCGTTGTCACATCACAAAATCAAGAGGTTTTGTTCTATCAAGCCGGGTGATGTTGCTGTTGTCTAGGAGTCCAAGAACGTCAGAATTCATGTGTTCGTGGAGCCGCTGTTCGTGTTTTATTGAATGTTACTTCGCTACTTCACTATCAGATTCCATCTTGAGGTTTCGATGGAGGTCATAATTTCTGATGTACCAAGGGGCGTTGACAATACTCCGAAGTACCTTGTTCTGGAAAGTTTGAATAATCTTGCCGTTGGTTGTTTTAGTGCAGCCTCAGAGCTGGAAACCATAAGTCCACACAGGTTTTAAGATTTGCTTGTAGATGAGCAATTTGTTATGCACTGATAGTTCAGAACACCTACCGAGCAGCAAATACAATTTTTTGAATTTCATATTTTATTTAATAACATCCTCCTCCCATCTTAATTGGGCATCAAGAGTCATCCCTAAATACTTTGAACTATTGGAGTATGTAATATTTTGTTCATTAATGATTACTGGTATCGTTCTTATTTTCTTGTTCGTAAAGTTGGTATTTGTAGATTTCCGTTCACTAGAGGCGCCATTTTTCGGCCCAGGCCCTTGCATCGCCAACAGAATGCTGTAGTTTCTTTGTCGCTTCATCTATTGAGTCTCCAATCGCTAGTATGGCCGTCTCATCAGCAAAGGTTGCAATTGTCGCTTTCTCGTTGTTTAGTACGTCACTTGTATACTGAAAGTACAGTAAGGGGCCTCCTGCCCTTATTTTCTTAAGATTCTAAAATACTTTTCAGTAAGGTAAGACTTCAAGATTTGAGAAAATGGCTTCGGTAAGTCTCTCTCAAGTTTGTACCTACTCCAGCCTTTGATGCCAGACTTTGTCAAATGCTTGGGAAACATCCAGGAACACACCTGCACAAACCTGTTTGTTTTCTAGACGATGCTCCATTACATCAGTTATGCGATGCACTTGTTCTATGGTAGTGTTTTTCCCTGAAGCCAAATTGGTGGTCGATGATTAGCTCTTTCTCATGAAGATCTTTGCTTCAGTAATTTCTCGGTATTGTAAACAGCCTATCTTACGATGCTCTGTAAAGAATACATATTCAGAATCAATAAAGTTTTGTTAATACATGTTACTTGATTCCTCAGTAGACAAGCAAGCGGTTTCAAGCGCGGGGTAGACAGTAGTGAGGCTCCCATGTTCGATTCCCGGCTGAAATTCAAGCTTTTTCAAAGGGATAACTTGAGTATTAAATTGTGCTTCTTGCGATACTTGAACGGCTAACAACAAAACTAGCCCACAGCCACCCCATTATAAGAGTCACGAATGGGTCACGCTTGAAGCTTATCTAGCATCAGCCCCGATATTTCACTCATTTTTTTTTATTTCCATATAAATTAACATTAATCTTCTTTTCTTTGAAATTATCATAATATAAATACCAGCTTGAATAAACTGAAAGTAGAGGTTCAAATCAAAAACAAAATATGTTAATGGAAGACAAAATTAACAATATTCAAACTTGAATGAATACTAAAATGTACATTCCGTTCTATTCATTAACATCTGTAGTGAAACTCCTACATATTTTGATTTGTTGGCTAATAATTCATATTGTTAATGAATAAATTACCATTTATTGAGTTGACATCGTGTTGTCAACTTTTTACCATAGTGTTGCTTAATGATTGATATTAATATTACAAATGTTCAAAGTTGACCAGAAGCTCTTGTTTGGTGAATGAGGTAAAACAACCTTAAACTGCTCTGGTAGGGAAAACAGTCTTGTGCTGCTTAGTGAGTTGTGGCTTGGAAACGAAGGACTCGTCCTTCTTACTGTTTACAATATCCTTGTTAGTCCCATGACTATACGAAACATCTGGAGTTATGGGCTAAAATATTGTTCAAATTACATCCTGGTGTCAGCGTGGCGCCAGGGGGAGATTTCGAAACGGGCACGGTACTTGCGAAGTGGTCAGGACATCTCTTTAGTTGGAAGGAAAAGGGCGAGCGGGGAAAGCGGATATCATAACTTTTTACGGCTGCTGTAGAATGATATTTGCGGAGCGGGATTTTTACACGGAGTGTTTTTTAAGAGGGGAATTATTTATTGCCGACGTCGATAGGTGCCGGTGGAAACCCCAGTATTATGACATATGACATGGTGTGTTTTCTGTGTTTAATTCATTCATCTGCAAGGATTTGTTGTTGAACAGCTGGAGGTTATTTCCGAAGTAATTTTCTCCGTAGAATCTGAATCCAAGCTCAGAATCGTCCTATCACGTCTAAATTTTGAGATATTTGAGGCTATGTACCTACACGAAAAATGGCTATCTTGGCTATTTTTGAGGTTAGATACAGGCTAATACAATTATTCTTCTTCTACATACTACAATGTCATCATTTAGTGCTACTCATTCCCCTTAAAATGACTTTGAATGATACTGTAGAATGCTCCTTTTAGAAGTTGTGGCGATTTACAGGTGAGGAGATGACACGAAAAGCTTCTGCTGGGTTAGACAAACCCTTTTTTATCATACAAGTTTTAAATTTTTGTTAAATTTTTGTAATCTGACCTCAAATTCGTAATAAGCATCTTCGGATGCCCCATAGTTATACGTTTGATACGGTTTAAATATTGTATGACAAAAAGGGTTTGTTCAGCCCAGTAGAAGTTCTTCATACCATCCCTCACCTAAAAATCGCCATAATTTTTGAAAGAAGCATGTTAACAGTATCAATCAAAGTCTCAGTTTGGAGGAGAAGAGTAGTATTAGAAACATTTTCTCCAGTCTGTATGTAACCTCAAAAATAGTCAAATTAGCCATTTTTCGTGTACATATCCTCAAATGTGTCAAATATTCAAAAATACCTCCAACTGCTCAACAACAACCGGAACCCAATTATTTGCAGATCTGTGTAATTTATTGACCATCACTGTGCTAGTTACCGGGAACCCCTCTTCCCGACACATCATCCGCTTATTTGTTACGTCTTTGAACAAATGTTTTAGCGCATTACTCAACTTTTTCCGTCGTAGGTCCCACAAGGTGATTGTATACAGAGCAGTGATTTAGACAGTGATCTGGACAGACGATAGTAAACCGTTGTGGAAGAATTCGCAGAGGCTTTTCCTCTCGCTCTATTTGTGTCGTTTGGCATTCAATTTAGGGAAGTCACCGAGATCACTCGATACAACTACAGACTGAAAACAACGCCCACGACGACTGTTTTCACTCGTGCTGAAGCTGTAACGCCCGTGCGTGAAGTATGCGGCACGTTGCGGCAGTTAGCACGATCGCAGGCATGTGTGCGGCACCTTGAATTCCCTCGTTACTCTCCGCGGATTTCCATCTGCGCCCAATCCGTTCCGTCCCGTTCGCCGTCAGGAGCAGATGGTTCGCGAACGGGTTCCACTCAAAATGACCGATCCAACCCGGAAGAAGTTCTGGTCTCGCTGCATGACCTACTGAGCAAATTACGAGATTAACCTAATAAAAATAAATAAATAAAATAAAAATAAAACCATTTGGTATCAATTTTTCATTCGATAACGCAGGACTGCGAAAACTAATTGTTTCCCATTTTTTGCACCAATTCATCTGACCTTTAGGTTTTTTTGGTGTGCTGAAATCTGACAATTACCTCCATGTTTCTCCTTATCACCCTCCATTTCTTCGCAATATGACACCAAATAAATTTAGTTCGACAAATACTCCCAAGTTGAAGGTTGGTAAATAGAAACAGGAGAGGGGGTGAGGAGTTTAAAATCCGAAAGCTATTAAGTGGAGGAGAGCTAAGTGGTGTGAGGCCAAGTCAAGAGCCACTTGTAGGACTGTGTTAGGGGTTTAGCACATTATAACGAGGGTCTCACGGCAACACCCCACATCGTCACTTTTGGCCAAAATGAGTTATGCATTTTATTCGAAGCGTCTTCGCCCGACGGATTAAGTATAAATTAGGTACCTACCAAAGTTAGGCAACACTAAATCTCACGATTTATTTTACTGAATTACTCAGTAAAGAAGTCATTTGCAGATGGCTTTTTGGCTCTGCTGAAAAGTCGCCCAAATGACGATGTGGGAAGTTGCCGTGAGACCTTCGATAAATTACTTGGGAGTGAAGAATGGAGAGCCTGCATTTGGACGGAAATACAGACAGATTATCAAAATTGTCAATAACCTTGCATAATTGTAATTTTTTGAATCTGAGGACGTTTTCAGATCACTTCCACCTCCACTCATTTCAAATGGGCTCAAACATAAGGCGATAATCGCTAGGGAAATTGTCTTCATTTCATGAAATATTGAAGTAATTTTTTGAAAAAAAGGTTTTGAGGCACCAAAAAATCAGTAAGTTCAGGTGGAATTGTGCAAAACGTTCTTTGAACGCAGGCCTCTTCATTTCCACCTGTGACGATTTCCACGTTGGAGGATATAATGGGGAACTTGCGTTAAATTTTTTCTGAATTTACAAGCTAGTAGAACAAGGAAAATTATAGTCAGCTGCTTGAAAATTCTTGTAGGGAATTTAGAGAAGCTGCTTGCGTTTGGTCACCTCGATTTTAGCGGCTTCAATTAATCTGCGCTCGGCGTTTTTCAAGTTTTCTCCTCAAGTGAATTATTTAAAATGAATTTTGCTGGCGATGCGCGTTACTCTAAGGCCGTACTAAACATCGGGAGGATGGTATTCGGAATCGACAATTGAAGCAAATTCCCCATTACAACTGACGAGCAAAATAAGTAAAAAACCAAAAATAAAAATCCACGAAACTAAGAACGAAGAAACCACTAAATAGCAACTTATTCTCGTCTGAAGTCCAGTTATGTTGGCTATTGGTTTATTATCTCCGATATTGAACCATTGGAATCGCCCAAGGAAAAAAATTACCCCCCCCCCCCCTCCCCTCCCCTCCTCCCAATTTGAGGGTTTTTGTTTCAAGATATGTCGATTCGGAAAATCGAATTGAAAAAAAAATCCGTCCGTGCGCAGTCCGCGCGTAATTTGGTTTACGGGTTTGGACCACATCTACGATGATCCTTGAACGTTTTCATAACCCGAGGTTAAGAGGACAGGGTTCAAATGAATTTTGAAACATTGAAAAATCCACATCTCGAAAAATTCAAATGTAATTCGCTAAAGAGTTTGCGTCGTTTGGGAATTCGATAAGATGATTCCCTGAAGAGAAATGATATGTGCAATCTGTCAGACGACCGTCAAGAGGAATTGCATCTGAGTTACAGTTTACGAATCTGACCTCTTTCCGTCACTTCCGACTGGTTCGAAAGGCGGGGTCATCCACATAGTATGGAGATCCTGGTGTTTTAGAGTGACGGACGCTCCATCGTCTCTTATAGACTTAGCGCAATGTGCACCCTCTACAAACTGCACAATTTTTCACTGATACAGCCATCGGCCATTGGGTGATTGAGCTGCTTGTCGCTGCTGGAGACTCGACATCACCAGACCTTAGGAATCGCAAGACTTCCGGCTCCAGAGTGCTTTGATAAGGCGGTTTTTTTTGCCGAGTAACACTTGAGTTTATAGATGCATACCTACATATGATTTTTGGTGTCTTTTGGCAGTGAGTTCAGGGTGGTTTAAAACGGATTTTGGTATGCAAATAGTTTGGAAATTTCTTCAAAAATTTGCTAACATGTGACCGGATGATTATAACAAAAGGTAATGGTAATGATGAAGGTACAGTACTAAAGGTGTGGAGACGCTCCAAGAAAATACCACACAAAAAATTACTCCACCTAGTTATCAAGTGGAAGAACTTATAAATACAAATTATAAGTATTATTTATGTAGGTAATGCATCAACCTAGTGACAACAAAACATTTACACCCATTGTTTACTACCCATTTTAAACACCGTATTACTGGATTAATTTCTCATAAATACAAAGAACAAGTGCGAAATAAAAGCGTGATAAATCGAGAGCTTTCCAACGAATGGCGAAGATTTCTGTCCGATGAAAACTGAAAAAGTTTCATTTCCCCAGAAGCGGTTTGGTTGTACGTGAAAATCATAAGAAAACATTTCGTGACACATCGCTGTCTCCCAAAAACGAGCCACTTTTTGCCAGTTACGTCAAGGCTAAAGCATGCTCGATGCCAAAATTGATAAGTCGGCTGGAAAGATCGTGGCAACCGTGTTTAGGGTTTTTTGCTGTTTTATTTGCCCGAAGGTGAAATAATCAATGTTAACAGGCCTCATTCGGCCAAATTGACCCAAAATGTGTTCAGTAAATTTGATCCCACCTCATCCTGCTCAGTTCCCAAATCTCGCTCCAAGTCATTTTTCCCGTTTTTGGCTTGTAAACGCCTCAGCAAACGCGATTTGAACCCGCACTGGTACGAAAGTGGCTTGAAAAAACAATCGTCTCACCTCTCGAAGTGCCAGGAACGACTCGGAGATTACTTTGTTAAATAGTTTAGATCCTAAGGTTGCCAATTATATAAGTTGTTTTTCGAAATTCGGACAAATGAAGAAACTTACTTATTAGTCCTGGAGCCGAGGCCGAAAATGGGTGTTCATTTTAGGAGAAGGTTTGATATAAAATTATGAAAATCTAGTCAATTCTGAGTAAGAAAATCCAAGTCTGCCATTTCAAAGCGGTTGCTTTCAAAAATGGCAGCCATTTAAAAAGTGACGAAAACGCACAAACATGACCTGTCTTTAGGATGGATGGAACTTTTATAGATGATAGATTATGTCCAAACATAGATGTTTTCACCAGTCTGCCACTTTCAACCGGTTGAAAATGCGTGGCAGACTCAATTTCAAAAATTGCATTTTTCGGGTGTAAAATTTACAGTATTTGGGACGCCTCAAATTTTCACACATGATTATATATGCCCAAATAAGGAGTTTGAGACTTGTCTGCCAATCTAAAGCAGTTGAAAAGTAATGGCAGACTTGAATTGAAATATTGCCAAATTTGGTGATAAATTTCATCAGTTTTAGGAAGATTCAAATTTCAATACGTTAAAGTACCTGTGGTATGAGAGCAATAGACCATGGTCTGCCTTGCCTAGCCAGTTGCTTTCTACCGACAGACTGAAATGCAAAAATTGCCAAATTACTGATCAAAATTTTGTGATTTTAGGATGCTTCAAATTTCGGCTCAACATTGTTCTCCTGCAATAAGACTGAAAAAGAGTAGTCTGCCTTCAGTAACCCGTTGTTTAAGTTAGGCAGACTGAAATTGAAAAATTGCAATTTTCAAGGTCAAAATGAATGTATTTTGGGAAAGTTGTAATTTTGGCATGTGATACTAGCATGTTAGTGTAAACTTTTTGACGCAGTCTGCCATCAATATTCCGCTGCCTTCTGGCGGCAGACTGAACTCAAACGTGGGAAAACAGAAATAATTTCAATTATTGACCATTTTTATGGTAGAAATGCATCTTCTTTAGGACGATTCAAATTTTGGCACATGATACTACATTGTAAGAAGAAACTTTGTGACATGGTCTGCCATCAATATCCAACTGATTTTTTCGGCAGACCAACAATATTAGGTATCTTACTTACATAATATGTTACAATTTGCCATCCCTCAACACCTTTATTAGCTGCAAGTAATTTTTTCTACATCCATTTTCCTTCATGTCCGACTGTAGAAAATATCTTTAATTTATAAATGAAACAAGGGAGAAGCAGAAAACAGAATGGGAAAACACTAAACTTCGCGTCGAAAACGGCCGTTAGGTGGGTCCCGGGTAGCCGCCCAGAATAAAACTGCCTTTTTTTCATCTTCCAGGTAAACTACAGTCTAGAAATTTTAACCGTCAGTCGGGGATAGACCACATTGCAATATTCACTCGGTTTCTCATCTGTAAAATTGTTTAAATAATACCTTTTTGTAATAATACAAATTAAATTTTGATGCTGAGCTATTGACTTGAAATTTTAAAAATAGGTCAGAACTGGATCACAATGCAATATTCACTCGGTTTTTTGTCTGTAAAATTGTTTAAATAATACCTATTTGTTTAAACAAATGAAATTTTGATGATGAGCTACATACTTGAAATTTTAAATATAGGTCAGAAATGGATGACATTTCAATATTCACTCGGTTTTTTTCTCATTGCAAACCTGTTCATTGTGTACCCAAGATCCTTTCCTAAAAGACCTGGCAGCGGGAAATATTATTCAACATGGTTTGAAAAGGGAAAAAGAAGTTTTGTAAAAAATCCCAATGCTCTAGGTAGTAGTCGATACCAGTGACCAACATTTTCTTCAGTAGTCGACATGGTTTTGCACTAGTAGTCGACCTACATGTGTTAGAAGTCGACAGTATCACTTGAGTCAGTAGTCGACAGGTTTTTCGTCATTCCATCGTTTTCGAATTTTACGACATCTAAATAAAACACATTCAACTGTGAATCGGAACTTGAAAATAGATTAATAAGATGTACCTAATGAAGTTATCAGACTTTTTATTTGCAAACAGCTCATTATCAGTCTCAAATTTCAATAAGTACTTAAGTAAAAAGGTATGAAAACTATAGTCGAAAACTCATTGTCAGAAAATTGACATTACAGTTGGGCTTAGGTACCTATTTACACATTTTTTTGACATTTTCATGTCTTTGCTTTGGCACATAAACTGAAACGGGAAAAATTTGTTCCCTTGATTCACCCTTTCCCTCAGATCACGTCAGAACACAAGCGACCGGCTGGAAATTACGTCAGATCCTATGACGCACGAGCGTATGACGTAAGACGGCTGGCAGGAGGCCAACTAGTACGTCAGAGCCTATGACGCACGAGCGTATGACGTAAGACGGCTGGCAGGATAACTAGTGCGTCAGAGCCAATGACGCACAAGCGTATGACGTAAGACGGCTGGCAGGTGGCCAACAAGTACGTCAGAGCCTATGACGCACGAGCGTATGACGTAAGACGGCTGGCAGGAGACCAACAAGTGCGTCATAGCCTATGACGCACGAGCGTATGACGTAAGACGGCTAGCAGGAGGCCAACAAGTACGTCAGAGCCTATGACGCACAAGCGTATGACGTAAGACGGCTGGCAGGATAACTAGTGCGTCAGAGCCAATGACGCACAAGCGTATGACGTAAGACGGGTGGCAGGTGGCCAACAAGCACGTCAGAGCCTATGACGCACGAGCGTATGACGTAAGACGGCTGGCAGGAGACCAACAAGTGCGTCATAGCCTATGACGCACGAGCGTATGACGTAAGACGGCTAGCAGGAGGCCAACAAGTACGTCAGAGCCTATGACGCACGAGCGTATGACGTAATACGGCTGGCAGGAGCCAACTAGTGCGTCATACGACGAGACCTTTTATGTCTCTGCGCCCCCTGTCACACCCACACCGCGTACCTCGTACTTCATTTTGGTTTATTATCTTCGATAATGAACCATTGGAATCGCCCAATGAAAAAAAAATTTTAACCCCCCCTCAAAATTTGTTGGTTTACGTTTCAAGATCGAATAAAAAAAAATCCGTCCGTCCGCCGTACGCCGTCCGCGGCACTTTGCCCAGTTAGCGTTGAGTTAAAATTACGAAATTTTTTTTATGGGTTTCGACCAACCCCACAATGGTCCTCGAAACTTTTCATAACCCTAGGTCAAGGGGAAGGGGTTCAAAACGAATTTTGAAAATTTGAAAATCTCATATCTCGAAAAATTCATATAGAACGGTATGTTTTTTATTTCTTTTTCTTTACATGGGCTTTCCACCTCAGCTTGCAGTCGAGAGTCATGCCAATGTATTTCGCCTCGTCCGCTTAAGGTACTGTTTGTGAGTTAATATTAACTTATTAAATTTTAATGGGATTACGTATGTCTTCAGATTCGTGAAGTTTATATGGATAGGTTTCGTTTCGTTCAACTTCTTCCTAATCGCTTCGTCCATTTTAGGACGTAATGCGAGATTGCAATTCTGACTTCGCCGTCGTGTTCAGCGGTGAAATGTCCAAATGTCGGATGCAATGTGGCGATAAATAAATAATCAAAATTGTTGGAAAAGTAAACAAAATAATGTTATTTCTGGATTCGGTTGATGTTACCAATGTACAATGGAAAATAACTAAACTTGCCTAAATCTATGGCCATAGAAAAATAAACTCCCTTCTGTCTATACCAGACTGTGTTGCAAATCGGCACCATACCATATTCTCACCGTACTCATACCATACCATACGAATTTCTTTCCTATCATACCATACTGTACTATACCAAATCATACATACAATAATATACCATACCATACTCATACCATGTCATACAAACCGAGTGAATATTGAAATGTCATCCATTTCTGACCTATATTTAAAATTTCAAGTATGTAGCTCATCATCAAAATTTCATTTGTTTAAACAAATAGGTATTATTTAAACAATTTTACAGACAAAAAACCGAGTGAATATTGCATTGTGATCCAGTTCTGATCTATTTTTAAAATTTCAAGTCAATAGCTCAGCATCAAAATTTAATTTGTATTATTACAAAAAGGTATTATTTAAACAATTTTACAGATGAGAAACCGAGTGAATATTGCAATGTGGTCTATCCCCGACTGACGGTTAAAATTTCTAGACTGTAGTTTACCTGGAAGATGAAAAAAAGGCAGTTTTATTCTGGGCGGCTACCCGGGACCCACCTAACGGCCGTTTTCGACGCGAAGTTTAGTGTTTTCCCATTCTGTTTTCTGCTTCTCCCTTGTTTCATTTATAAATTAAAGATATTTTCTACAGTCGGACATGAAGGAAAATGGATGTAGAAAAAATTACTTGCAGCTAATAAAGGTGTTGAGGGATGGCAAATTGTAACATATTATGTAAGTAAGATACCTAATATTTTTGGTCTGCCGAAAAAATCAGTTGGATATTGATGGCAGACCATGTCACAAAGTTTCTTCTTACAATGTAGTATCATGTGCCAAAATTTGAATCGTCCTAAAGAAGATGCATTTTTACCATAAAAATGGTCAATAATTGAAATTATTTCTGTTTTCCCACGTTTGAGTTCAGTCTGCCGCCAGAAGGCAGCGGAATATTGATGGCAGACTGCGTCAAAAAGTTTACACTAACATGCTAGTATCACATGCCAAAATTACAACTTTCCCAAAATACATTCATTTTGACCTTGAAAATTGCAATTTTTCAATTTCAGTCTGCCTAACTTAAACAACGGGTTACTGAAGGCAGACTACTCTTTTTCAGTCTTATTGCAGGAGAACAATGTTGAGCCGAAATTTGAAGCATCCTAAAATCACAAAATTTTGATCAGTAATTTGGCAATTTTTGCATTTCAGTCTGTCGGTAGAAAGCAACTGGCTAGGCAAGGCAGACCATGGTCTATTGCTCTCATACCACAGGTACTTTAACGTATTGAAATTTGAATCTTCCTAAAACTGATGAAATTTATCACCAAATTTGGCAATATTTCAATTCAAGTCTGCCATTACTTTTCAACTGCTTTAGATTGGCAGACAAGTCTCAAACTCCTTATTTGGGCATATATAATCATGTGTGAAAATTTGAGGCGTCCCAAATACTGTAAATTTTACACCCGAAAAATGCAATTTTTGAAATTGAGTCTGCCACGCATTTTCAACCGGTTGAAAGTGGCAGACTGGTGAAAACATCTATGTTTGGACATAATCTATCATCTATAAAAGTTCCATCCATCCTAAAGACAGGTCATGTTTGTGCGTTTTCGTCACTTTTTAAATGGCTGCCATTTTTGAAAGCAACCGCTTTGAAATGGCAGACTTGGATTTTCTTACTCAGAATTGACTAGATTTTCATAATTTTATATCAAACCTTCTCCTAAAATGAACACCCATTTTCGGCCTCGGCTCCAGGACTATATGGGATGAAGCTCGCACATCACCTTTGGAGCTACTCAGTAATAACATGAGATACCGGAAACCATTGAACCTGAACTTGACTTTTCTCCACCTAATCGGTCATTTTGCCCCGTTGCTCTCGTGTCTGTAGTGTCGTTGTTTACAGTTTCTGTCCCGTTTTCTTCGGTCAAGTGTTCATTTCGACATGTCAAACATCACCTGGTCACGTCATCCGTCACTGAGCCAAATCCCATCGGTCCGATCGACTGTCTGCGATGTCTTGGTCAGGTTTCCACCGGCACGACTGGTGGGAAGTGGTGGATGAGGGTTGAAAGACATCTGCGCTCAATGGAATTTCTACTCAAGGGCCGCGCAAATCGGATTTCCGAAGGGAAAACTCGCCTAATTGACTAGGAAAGGCGAAAGTCTGTGGGAAGCCCTTGCCCTGCGTCCCCGTCCCTCCGTCGTCACTTGCGTCGTTTAACGTTTAGAAAGGCGACCCACATATCGCGATGACTCCGAACGTCCCTTTCAATTGCCCACCAGGAAACGAGAATTCTCCCTACGAGAAAAAAAAAATCCAGTCATGCAGCATGGCTGTAAGACCGAATTTTTGAAGAAATAACTCGGTTTATGTAAAATTTCTGCATTTTGTCTCCATTTTCTGCCGAGTAACACCTCAGCTTATAGATTTTTCAACGCTGGACACGATGGTGAAGTCAGAATTTCGATATCTCATACCGTTATCAGATTAGAGCAGATGGACCGTAAAGAAGATCTCAAGTAACATTACGTTTCTTCATCTTCGAAGTGCTCCAGTTTGAGAACGGAATGAGATATCGCAAATCCGACTTTAACATCGTGTTCAACATTAAACAATTTTAACATCAGGTCAGACTTTTTCATTTTGAGGATTTATGGTTAATTCCCCCCCCCCCTCTCTAGAGTTGCGATTCCGCCCATCTACGAACTTAGCCTTTCGATTGCCAGGACAGATTTTTTGTGCAAATTTGAACTGTGTATCTCAATTCTATCGAGAGCCTCGTAAAATCAGAAATAATAATTATTTAGTCGGTAAGTAAAGTTCCTAATAAGGCACAGTAAAATGCAATTACATACTGAAACGTATAATAGGTTTGTAAGCGTTGGTATTTTGGTAGAAAAGAAAAACATCGTTAAGTGAAAACATCGGAAGAAGAACCGTCGATGTTTAAAGAAAAACATCGAGTATTCGATCCCATCCCTAGTATCATCTCTTGTGGGCGGTGACGAAATAACCACATGTGTTTTTGCTGTACAACAAATAACCAAAAATGGTGTTGTTTAAACATAAAAAAGTTCCAAAAAATTGAAAAATTCACATGTCATGTAGCCATTTTCATGCATTTCGAATCTATTCTGTTTGAAAATAGAGCCTCGAAAAAAGTTTTCAGTTTGTTTTGTGATGAAACCTGTTTCAGTGGCTTCATGCAACCCAAAACAATCAATTTCAACCACTTTTTCGAATGATGCGGAATTTTAACTACGATTTTTGGTGTTTTTAAGGTCAGCAATGGCTTCCAATGAAAAGGAGAAACCTTTTCGAATTCTTGCGGAATTTTGATTGAACTCACAGGAGCCATTCATCATGTGTAAACAGGTATCCAGTGCCTTCAAAACCTGGAAAAAAACAATAAATAAACGCTTTTGCCCACTGTCCGGCGGCACAATCACTGTGCACACAGTGTGCTCACAGGCACAGCCACTGGACGAGAGTTGTCAGTGATTTTGAAATTTTGACTCCGCCGTTTAACGCTGTTGACGTCAAAGGGTGACGATGATGATTTATTCGTATCTTAACCCCCCCCCCCCCCACCCTCACCGCCACAGCGCCGTGACGCCCTCTCAGCGCCGTTTTCACGTATGAAGGTTGAAGGCGTCGCGTGGTCGTCGCGAGATACCGGGGGGGTTGGTGGGGTGTTTTAA
This sequence comes from Stenodema calcarata, assembly GCA_963920205.1. Taxonomy (NCBI): domain Eukaryota; kingdom Metazoa; phylum Arthropoda; class Insecta; order Hemiptera; family Miridae; genus Stenodema; species Stenodema calcarata. The sequence continues at coordinate 19,727,018 of OY986048.1, forward strand.
GGGGGGGGGGGGTCGCGAGGCGGGTTAACCTCCCTCACCTGCCGCCCCCTCGTCTATCAGAGTGGCCGATACGGTTGGTGGTGGTAACGGAGGGTTCGGGTGGCAGTGAACGGTGTTGGTGGTGAGGGGGGGGGGCGACCTCTTTGAGCGGAGGGGAGCCGCCTACCCAACACCGGACCCCCCCCTCCACCACCACCTCCTCCTCCTAATAGTTGCCCTCTTCGTCCCACGTTTCAGAGAACGCGTCCCTTCTCACTCCCCGCGTCTTTGGAACAACCCGGTGTTGGATTGAGGGGGGCAATGGGGCGGTTGGAGTCGGCGGAGGGGGGCGATAAGGTGTGCGGTGCGGTGAAGAGACGGTGGAGGAGGTCGACGATGCCGTGGGAGGGGGGGAAGGCCTACGGGCGGCAGAGTGGGAACCAGTCGACTCCCAACCGCCCATCTCATGTTTTCCCAACTCTACCGCGCCCTCTCGACCAAACTCGTGCGTCCCGTGAAATGAAAACGCCGGAAACCATTTGATTACCCGTCGCTCAGGTAACTCAAATTCAATCACAATTTTCATCACCATCATCAAACTCGACATTCACCAATTTTATTTTTCTCTCCCTCCAACAACAAAAATCTTCTCAATTTTTAATTTTCCCTCTATTTTCGACTCCCCCTTCCCCATTATTTCTCCTCCGTCCCTCACCTTGTCTGAGTATCAAACTCGACTCCTCAGCACTCCAACAAGGTTCGTCTCAATTGTGTACAAATTTTCCCCCAAACAGGTTTTTGCCCGCAACGCCGGTCGAAAAAACGACGAAATCACAACATTCGTGCAGCATGACCACTTCAGCAAATATTCGACCCCGAAAGAGTCGAAAATTTAAAATATACTCATAAACAACACCAAAACACTCGTTTGTCCCCAAACAAATTTTCTACTCCACTCGTCAAGTCTACAAAATCCGTTCAAATTTGTATAAATATTTGGTCCAAGAAAACAACAACAAAACCTCGATTGTCGATCGTTTGTTTTTTTCTTGAGAAATCAAACAGATCGTCTGAAAATGTCCCCAAGATGAAATTTTTTCGACGTTTTTAGCGTGATTCTGATTTTAGTCTCTCAAATTTTGTCGAAAAATCATAAACAATTACCGGTGTACAGGGAAACTTTTGACCTGTCAGTAGTATTTTTGAAACTTCTCGATTGAAGATTTTCTCGTTTACAGAGTTTTGAATTCACGACGATATTTCTCGATGTGTTTTGATTTTGATGACATTTCGACCTTTTTGTTGTTTTTGCGTAACTCGTTGAAATAGCTGATGTTTGTAGGCGATTTTTGATTTTACGTTGATTTAAAAAAAATTTAAATCCGACATTTGTCAACATGTGGCCAAGGTCAGATATGGTCGCATGCACTATAAATACATTGTGCCTATTTATAACAATTCGTAAATATCAACGTTATTCCTCCATCGTCTCTGAATGATCCTCACAACGGATTTGAATCCGTCGTGTAGCATTGAAAAATGATCAAATTTTCGCAGTGGCTCTGATTACGCAAAAAACCTGCTGCTTATTCCAAAACTTGAAGCCCAATCCAATTTTGAATACTTTCTGTCCATATAATTACACGTGTTTATTGACCTGTTTATTCACTAGTTGATTCACGAACTTAATGCTAGTGTTTTGTTTGTAACTCGCCGTGAAAGGCCTTTCGTTGCGATGACTCATTTATTTATTTATTTTTTTAAATCGATTTTCGACCGACAAGAAACTCGAATTTGACTTTTTTGCTCTTTTCTTTTGTACATCAAACTTGTTGGTTATTCAATTTTTCCTTCACTTTTGTAGTTATCGACATTTCGGGCGATATGTGACATTTTCAATCGTCTAGCCAAGATCAGATATCGTCCTGAATGGTAGCTATTATTGATGTTTATCGTCAATACATCATGTATGTATATACACATTATAAGAATACATACGTATTTACATCTTACGTACCGAAATTTCATAAAACGATAAAAATTTCATTCGGTTTCAAATTTGAGTCAAACCACTTTTTACCCGAGGTTCCAGCCAAGCAACATGGCATAATGAGCGGATTTTCAATATAACCCCCTCACTCCACAACGTTTTGCTGTTAACGAATCATCAAAACCCTCCTGTTTGTCCTGCAAATTGATTTTAATTGTATCAATTGTGTATTTTGATTGATTTGACCGATTTGTTTTTTTTTTTTTTTAAATCTCATTATTATTTTTCATGGTTTAAAAAAAAACTTTTATGACATTTTTATTATATTTTTATTTTTTATGATTTTTTATCTCGTTCCTCTCTTCTATTTTTTTATTTTTATTATTATTTTTTCTATTTTTGGACAGTGAATTGATCATTTGTTTTCTAAATTCACAATCCCGTACGGTTTTTGGTGAGTTTGGACAATACTTGCCACCGTCGTTGTGAAATCGGTGAAAGAACAGAGTGAAAGAGATCGTCCGGTTGGTTGATTTGGCGACGTGAACCTGAGTGAAACCTTCCGCGGTGAAGGTCCGCCGGTGAAATCGTCTTATCGAAACGTTTTCATTGTCAATCGATCAAGATCATTCACGTTTCTGACTCGACCGACGAACGAATTTGAACGACGGTGCGAAACGTACAAAGAATCAACAACAACAAAGTGCAGACGAGGAGTTTGAGCGGTTTTTCACGTTGAGAAGCTGATGGTTATTACTCACCTTCGATGCCTGCCGTGCTAAAAACTCTGCAAATTCTTCCACAACAGTTTATTATTTTCTGTACAGATCACAACCCTTCCGTCTAGATCACTGCTGTGTATACAATTACCTTGTGTGACCTACAACTATACCTAACGGTAACGTAGAAAAGCGCACTGCCCTCGTTAATGACCACTGAAATGCGCACACCCAAGTGAAATATGAGACGAGCTGACAATGTTGAATTCAAACGCATATTATGCGGAACTCGATGTAACAAAACAATATTGTTGGAATCAACTGTTCCGCCGTTGCTCCGACTTGCTGCGGTTTGATAAACGCTCTTATGACCCTGGAAAAATTCTCTGAATTAAATTCTATTTAAATGTGTACAAAAAACTAATCCGTTCCATATTAATCTTTCGAGATATGACGTTTTCAAAGTTTCAACCCCTTCTCCTTGACCTGGGTTATCAAATGTTTCAAGGTTCATGGTGGGTGTGGATTGAAGATAATGAACCAAAATTCAATTGAATTTGGTTTTGTTAAGACAGATATGCGATCTGCCTCTTGTTCAAACATGATTTCTATCCTGTGTTTTTGTGATGTGGAATTAAAAGCTACTATTCCATATCATTGACGTCACTATGAAAGGGTCACTAAATCAAAACGAGTGGCTACCGCAATTGATTGGGTTGATTTATTTTTCCTCAAGGGCCGAAGAAATTTCGCAAGATTTAATGCGCTGAAGATTTTCAACGGATTTTTCATGTCGGAAAATTCTATCAACTCATGAGCCTTGTGATATCGAATTCTTGTTCTGAGATACTTTTCGTATCTACGTACAGAAGGTAATTTCGAATATTCGTTGGTAGGTGAAAGTTATCAACCACAAATAATGAACTGTAAACAAAAAACCTCGCGGTGTTTTTGATTCGCTTTTCAAATTGTTTTAAAAATGTTCAAATTTAATAATGAACCGGTGGAAATGACATAAAAAAATATTGTGTTGGCCTCCCCGTCGAAATAGGTGGGTTGACGTTTCAAGGTACGTACTCGTACAAAACTAAAATCCGCTTTGCCCAGTTAGAATTGACCGACATATCGGAAATTTGGGACGAAAATGATTCTTGACTTTTTTCATACTCCCAACTCATCGGGAACTAGGAACGGGAAATTGAGGGTTTGAAATTTTTCATAACGCCATAACTCGGAAACCTCAAATTGAACGATATAATTTTCTATATCAATTTGTCTTGAAAACGCCATCATTGGGTTGTTAAAATTTTTTATTTCATGAAATTACCCAAGTTCTCAAGTTTTATTCATTTCGAACAATTTCCTATTTGACTAAAAATCGAAAATGAAAAAACATAGAATCAGAAAATGAAATTAAAAAAGGATTAGAATTTACCTCAGATTTCGAAATTTGGGATACGAGCCGGAACCAGCCTTTTCGATGGTTAACAAATTGCGAAACGTCGTATTGAAGGTAGAACCGACGAAGAATCATCAGCACGAACCTGAATCAAATGGCGGAACTTCAGGGCAATTTTCATGCTTGGGAGCATCGAGTTTCTTGTCCTGAGATACTTTTCGTGTATATGGACGGAAAGTAATTTCGAAAATGTTTTGGCAGGCACTTCATGCTGTAAGTAAATTATGAATAATTGATCATCCATATAAACAAATTATAGACCATCACTGAGCTCGTCACTCACTCCTCCTTCACCATTTATTCTGTGATAACTTTGATGTCACCTATTTTAACGGTATTTCAGTTGTTTCATATTTTTATGGGATTTTGTATTCAGAACAGCGATCTAGGCAGGTGATAATCAACCGTTGACGAAACATTTGCACTGGGTGCGTTGGTCTAATTGTGAACTCACTTTATAAATAGGTACGTAACGCCATGCTCCCACACGCCACAGAGCTCTCCATCGTGCGTGAATTTCAATAGGTCAATTAGAAGGTTAGTTACTCTATTATTTGTGCAGAAGAAGGTTATTTATATGAAATGAAATGTAGTTTTCATTAAAAATTAACACGTTACAACGGTAATGGTATTACAACCCTAAACGTGTCTAGGTACAATTCCCTACTGAATTTATTATACCATTACGTGTATTTTTATGGTGCTAATTTGAAATGTTACGCAACTATAGATGAAAGATAATATGAAATGCCGAACTATTCGGCCCTATAAAAGCTACCTGTGATTTGCTCACAATATTTGGAACCTTGTGGTATGAGCGAAGTGAAAACAAGCTTCATGTACCTACTCGTCTGTTTTGCAGATGTGCGGTGTTTTCAAGTTGTCGGAGAGGCTACTAATTAAATATGATATTCTGAAATACAGACGATCGCCCGACGCTTGGAATGGGAATCAATGTTTCTATTTTGATTTCGCGCTAAATAAATTCCCCATTGAATTTTATTGTACGGATTTTCGTATGGATTTTTTCCACGGATTTCGATCCAGTGTGGTGTGAAACGGATGTGTACGTAGGCCCGCGTCGTCCTCTCTCGACCTGAATCGAAAACATATGTTCTTTTTCAAATTGACAATTATATTCGTCATACAGCCACAAGTAATGGGCTGCACTACGAGTGGTTTGTCCGACTTGACATCACCGTTTTCGTCAAATCACGGACACATCCTGATAGTTCGATAGTCGGCTCATCTGTCTACTCAGTGAGTTCACAATTAGACCCTACGCAGCCAAATAAGTGTCAGAACAAAAACGCTGCAAAGGTTTTAAAAATCGATCAACAAACCAATTTTTATGATTGATTCGATCTTTCGCTGCGATTTGAACAGGGTTGATCTGTACAGATCAATGTTATGTACACAATATCCTTGTGAGTTTCGTAACTATACGAAATAATTGGAATAATAGTGGAAATGAAATATTTCGTGTTCGTTTTGATCATCGGGTAGGAATTTCGAGTCTACTAACATGTGTAGCTCTTCTTTCATTTATTTATTTTACTATTGTTTTTATTATTTTATTACCTTTTTTGCCACAGTGTCAGGGATAGTGAGATTTTGTTCTCAATGTCCTCTGAGAACAGCCCGTTGGTGTGTAGTTAATATTACAGTTCTCAATGCGTTCAGGTTAAAATGTAGTAGATCGAAGAATTCCTTCGTTATTTTTTCTCTCGCCGGACAGAATTGTGCGATGAAGCGGTCATTTTCTACGTATCTTCTCTCTTGACCATTTCAATGGTCAGCTTGACCAGCACAGATGCTGTGTGCTGTCGTAGGGCTTAGTGCCTCGCAGATATCTCTGTCTATCTGTTTCGAAGATCGGACAGCGGGCCAGCAAATGGAAAACAGCGTCCCTCTCCATCGAGATGAAAATTGGACAAGGCTAAGGTTCGAAAATAGATTTAGTGCTTGTCAGCCGTATACCAACTTTATTGTCGCTCACTGTCCGTAATGGACGTAGTCCGCGTAATCGTCATGATTCGTTCAATTTGTATAACTTGGCGAGAGCTTTCCGAAGAGGTGTTGTACGAATTTTGAGCGAAAAATAAGGACGCCTTTGTTTCTTATTGGACTGAAACTGGAAATTTACACGATACGGCGCTCCCTGTCGTTGCAGGTCACATTAAGATTGTGATTTACCTGGAATGTGAGTTAATGGGCGAAAATTTAATTCGGCGCAGGATACGTTGGAAGGCGCCCAAAGCTTTCATGAGTAGATGGATCTCTTGGTTTATTGGAGGTGGTATCAAACGATTCAGTGATTTGGGATTGAGGTCAATGACCTATATGTGATCTAACAACCGTTCTTTGGACAGCCTTCGGCGAAAAAAGCTTCGGAACCTCGTTCAGAAGTTTTGTCAGTACTTGATCATGGTGGCTCCTCACTGATCATGATGAGTGGTCTACCTGTGATCAACTGATCGTTCTCTGTACAGCCTTCTGTACGTTCCAACTAAGGGTTCTGTTGAAAAATGCCGGTTACATGGGGAACCTCCCGTTCTGAGGTTGAGTCAGTATTGGATCATGCTGGCTCCTCACTGGTCATGATGAGTGGTCTACCTGTGATCAACTGATCGTTCTCTGTACAGCCTTCTGTACGTTACAACTAAGGGTTCTGGTGAAAAATGCTGGTTACATGGGGATCCTCTCGTTCTGAGGTTGAGTCAGTACTGGATCATGCTGGCTCCTCACTGGTCATGATGAGTGGTCTACCTGTGATCTACTGATCGTTTTCTGGACAGCCTTCCTAATGTCCCAATTGACGGTTTAAGTAAAAGTCCTCTCAACCACATCATGAAATGCTATCAATCTACTGAATGCCGTCTGGATCGCCCTTTCTGTCCTCACGCGTTGGTTTCCGATGCTGCGATGTTTAGAGCTTGCCGGCAGACGCTGTTATGTGTTGGGAATCGCGATAAGAACGTTCCGTGTAGGAGATAAAACTCTTTTTATCGACGCTTCAGGTGACCAGGCCTGAAGTGCTTTCCTCGTGTTGCCTCCTGCCGCGCTACGGATTTCATCATGTTTCTCCTCCTTCTATGGATTCTGCGGAGGGTTCAGGGTCGTCATGGTCGTTTATCACGTTACGACTTGTCAAAATCATTATCCTATGACTTCGGTTCACGTATTTGACGGAAGTCTTCATCTTGTATTGTAAATCAGGGTCAAGGTTCGTCGTGAGAATCCTCAAGACAGGACATTTAAGTAGCAAGTGGTTAAATTGAGAATCACTGGTTACTACTGGAGCTTAATCGAGGTTTATCCTACTATTCGTGTATGAGCTGGAGGTGTAGAGTGAAAACTGGTGGGATGGTGGTGAAACATGACTATTAAATCTTTGAGTTAGTCAAATTGGTGCAGTTAATAGTTGGCAGTTTGTGCACTCGGGTGGACGAATACGCAGCCACATTGAAATAATAAGTAATTACGTTTCTTCTTTTCTGATAATGAACTGTGTGTTGGCACCAGACTTGGAACTATTTATTACCTGCAAGTAATTTAGCAGCACTGAAATCATGTATTTTATAATTCATAGGACTGTGGTAATCAGAGTCATTACTGTACATTGAAAATGTGGAAAACGAATTGAGAGGCTCCCCTGGACAATTCACGTGGATCACAAATATCCCATAAAGCGGTTTTGGGTTTAAAAACTACGGTTTTGAAGAGTAAATCCGCGTCCGAACCACCACTCAAATCGAAATAAACATTGTCGAGAATTCAACTCGGCTTTCTGTTCACTTTTGGTCTTTTAAACTGATTATTGTCGGTATTTATCGCCCCTCGTTTCTATTGATGTTATTATGACTGGGGTACCGACAATTGATTCACGCGGAATTCATCGGAACCCGCTGGTTTCGTGTCGTGGTACAATTCATTATCCATTTCAAACTGAAATTCTGAATCCTCGTTGAATCGTACGAACAGTACTTCACAATTTCATCGTATTCATAAACTCATGCCTGAATCCGTCGTTTGTGGTGTTCCGATGTAGCTATCAGATATTGTTAATTATTTCGATATTAATTCGATTATCGGATTAATAATAACGGAGGAATAATTCTCACTTCAAGTTCATGCAACATGGGAGAAAATTAGAAAAAAGCGAAATTGGGAAAAATATAAGTTCTAGTCTTTACTATTCATCATCAAATTATGAGCGAAATTTCGAAGTAACGTTCCTATCGAATCTGCCCTTCAATTTACTACATTATCAAACAGGACTCCAAAAGCCCGTGGCACGTCCTAATTCCAATCATGTATTTTATGTGACACCTACAACGTCAAGTTCATTCTGTTGTTCAACTTCAACACGTTCGGGTTCTTTGTACGTGTACTGTGTTCCGAGGGTCCTGTGAGTGGTTCCTCAACATTTCAAATCTCCAGACCCATTAATTGGGCTTTGTGCTCTTGGAAATTCATCTTCTAATACATTGAAGCCATTTCCATGGAGTCTTTCCTAATTCATTGCAATGTGCACGAATCTGAGATCAAACAACTTTAGTGAGCGATTTTCGCATTGTTCTTCATCTAATTCACTGCTCTCTAGGTACTCGTAATATCCTTCCATTTCATGTTCCTACGACAACCACGACTTACATGTTGAATAGAGAGAACTTTCACAGAGGATTTTGAATCGGTTGCGTAGTAAGGCTGGTGTCGTTGCGAACATTTAACAAGCATTTCCTAAAATAATACTGATTGTCAGAGTTTGCTTTTTTTCTTAGCTAATTTTCACTGTCACTGATTGTATTTTTTTTCCAATTTTCTCAATGTATGACCTTGTCTCATGATTTCCATTAACAATTTTCTTTCATTGGGCGTCATGCACGTTTATAATTATAAATAGATGAATAGTTTAGTCCCGCTATTTTGTAATTATTTGGATTGTTGAAATTATTTGTTTTTGTTGGTTCTGATTTGTTGTTAATTTTTGTTAATATCGCTCATACAGATATTGCCAGTAATCATACAATCCTGTACCATCGCCACTTGAAGAGTATCAACACGTTTTTCGAGGGTAGCCAGCCAACTGTCGCATCCAAATTTCATCATGTTTTCTGTAGTTCGTTCACTTGCCCACTCGTTGGGAAACGCCCTTCGGAGGGCACTGCGCGCGAGTCACCTCTTCTTTGTCGTATCCCCAACGTTACTGTTTGAATAATGAACTGAAATGGTAATTTCCCTAATGAGAAGCTGTAATTGTTTAAATATTATTTTTGGTAAACCCCCTCGTTATCAATCCGTGAAAACGAGTTTTTCTCATATCCGTCGCACAGTGACGGTCACAATCGGTTGTCATGCAATGCGATTAAAAATAGCTTTCTCTACTGCCGTGGCATGAGTGAATGCAAAGTAAAGTGAACTTGATAATTATTAAGCTATAAATAGTCGACGTTGTTCTGGACACCACGCGTGGTCTTGAAAACGCCTTCGAAACGTCTGATCTCGGTGATTCCACGAAGCCCCGAAAAATTTGGAATGGCTCGGGAAAGAAGGAGCAAAAAAACTTTTTAGTCATGCAGTATGAAATCAATGAACGCGTTTATTAAACATACGACGAAATTATCTAACCTTTGGTCCACCGTGTTTAACCACCAGATGTTCCACGCCCCATATTCAACGCTTCATTTTCCGTCAAAATGTCGTTGTGGCTGGTTCGAGATTGTATCCCAAATTACTAAATTTTAGGGCGATTCCAACTATTTTTTCAAAATTCGATTTTTTAATTCTACGTATCTTTGAGGGGATAGTGAATTTTGAGGGGAATTAAAAACCATTTTTCTTGGTCAATTCCAATCAACTACAACTAGGAAGATTCTCAAAATGAGGAAAAATTGAGAAAATTGGTCATTTCATGATAGCAACAATAATTGTTGCTATCATCAAATTACCAATTTTCTCAATTTTACTCAAAGATACGTAGAATTAAAAAATCGAATTTTGAAAAAATAGTTGGAATCGCCCTAAAATTTAGTAATTTGGGATACAATCTCGAACCAGCCCGAGGATGATCCATGGAACGTTTCATGACCCTAAGTCTATAGGAACGAATGAAAAACGGTTGAGAAATTGCAAAATTGCAACGGTTGAGAAATTGCAAAACGTCATATGTTTAGCTTTTCATACGAATTTCAATAGATTGTATAGGATTGTATAGCTGATTGCATAGCTGATTCAAACCATAGATTGTATAGCTGATTCAAACCACACGTAGTTTTGTGACATCGTGTATCTTGTCCTTAAATAAATAATCTTCGCGTCTACGGAAAAAAGGTATTTGTTGGTTCGTACTTCATCTTATAAATTGAGGACCTTCCGTTAGGGGGGGGGGGGGTCAAAATTTCGAAAAATGAGGTTTTTCCTACGTTTTGTTCTCCAAACCAATGCGGTTTCCCTTAAGTCCACCACTGTTCACCCACTAGAGTAGTGAGTGCCACTGCAATATTCCTTCTTGGTGCTAAGTGCCAACTCGTACGAAGGTTATTTTTTATTGTTACTTTTCGGCTTTTCGGCTCTTGTCTTCCCGCAAAACGCGAGTATATATTATTAAATAGTTCCGTTGAAAGTACCAAGTTTTTATTTATTTTGGCACAGCGATCTAGACCGAATGGTAGGTACACGAGATAATAAACCGTTGTGGAAATATTTGAACTCACATCTTCGATTTTATTTACTTCGTTTCGGCGGAATTACGTATTTTTCCCTCATGCACCAAAGAGCATTCACCTAGTTGAGAATGACATGAATATAAATCTAGACGGACTGGTTATGAGCTGAACTGCGTTCCCTCACAGCCATTATTTTCATTTAATTTAAAATCTAGATCAAAGGTCCGGTTTTCCAATATCCAACTTCCTAAGAAATACCTCCAACATAATTGAAGCAAATACATAATTGGTCCAAACTGAGGGTTATGACCTTTGACATTCAACCTGTCGGGGTGCGGTACTTTGTTCTCTCCAAATCTGGAGGTGGATTCAGAATGATTTGAAACGCTTTTGTATCGAAAACACGTCCAAAACCTCGATTACTGAATATGTATGACGTTTTTTCCTTCGAAAATTCGCTTATTATTGTGACCGTTGATCCATCGATGAGCAGAATCAACGTAGAAGTGGAACCGCTCAGAGGCCGGTGAAATCTCTCAGAGAGATGACACAGTGTGTACAGAAGGCTCGTGGGCGAAGGATGAGCGGGTGGGCCAACTGTGATATATCGGCGGGGGCGAGATCAACAGGTGAACACGACCAGCCAATTTTATCCTTCGAACCGAGCGTCGGTATTTAGAAGGAAAAATCTTCCGATCTTATCGTCGGCCCACGTGTTTTCCCGCGCCAACTTCCGAAATCCCGTCACGTAGCCATAACACGAGTACGATCGGTTCGGTTGGACGTGAATTCAAAATCTCGACCTGCCACGATTTTGTACCTTCGTGCAATAAAAAACCCGGATATATTTTTGGTATCGAAACGTTTGATTCGTAGAAACGATTGATGAGTGGAAGTATCGACACTTGGGCCGGTGTTGGCATCAATACCCACAAGAAGCAGAGCTGTTTGCTGTATGGCTAATAGATTTTATGGATCCGAACTAAACCCAGGTTTGCAAAGGGGTCTCGATTATCATAATTATTTTTTGCTCGAAGAACAAGTTTTCTCACTCAAAGGGATGTACGTGAAAATTTGGCTCTCCCTAACAACAAATTTGCGGCAACGTTGCATTTCTTATGGAAGCGAGTGCATCAAGAAATTCTCTGCGCATCCGGGACGCCATTTCATCTCCTCTTGTCTTTTAAAAAAACTCATAACATCTTGTCAAACAGAAATTTACACTTCAAAGCTCCATGGTTTAGTACATGAATTGGTTCCCAAAATTCTTAATTGTTGAGGAATTGAATCGTACAACATGTAGCTCAGTACAACTTGTAACTTAATAGTGAATGGCCATTTCGTTTGGTTCATGAACAATTTATGGGATTCAATTAATAATTTATTATGTGTAAATGCAATACACGAATATATTATTAGATCAGAATATTGTAGTAATTGCACATGTAACATTATATCGGGTAGGCATATAAACTCGTTTCATCCCTCCTATATTTATATGGGATGGTTACAAGTAATTTGTAGGTTCAAAAGATTCACTAAACAAAGCATCGTTCTGAATATTGTGCTTAGATAACCAAATAATAATATCAGAGACAGAATCGCTGGTAATCGATTGGGCCAATCGGGAGTCTAGTCAGAAAAGTGACATCCAACACTCGCCTGCGTTACTCGAGCGTTTCTAAACCACATGATCTTGTTAGACTGTATAACTTGAGAATTTATCTTGGATAGTCTCGAAAACATGATGATGATCAGAATAATGGAGCGATGTTTTCCAAGGTGGGTCTACGGGTGAGTAAGTTTAGTTAGAAATCTCGGGTATTTTTGAGCCCGAGAGGCCGTCAACGCTTTATTATCTTATTGAGTTGATGTGGTGTATGCGATTTTTATGGAAGTCAAATTAATTCTCAAATAAAGAGTTGAGGCATCTTCCTTGTGCGGTTGTGTAGTCTGAATACCTCTGCCACGATGAAGAGATACGACGTTCCATTGGTTTATATTCAGATCAACCCTTTATATGAAACTCTCCAAGATGGAAACTTGACGAGCGTCCACTCAAGAAACAGATTGGAAATGATGCAAATCCAGTAGGAACAACAACGGTCCGAGATGAGGAAAGCGAGGAAATCTATGACGAGCCTCGACGAACCTGTCAGCTAAATAACGTCCCAAATGAATCAGCAGAGCAAAATTTGATAGATTTAATGCATATTTTATGTTTTAAGCTTAATTGAACGCGGAATCCTATCATAAGCACTTTAGAAGTCCGTATCAACACAGTCAACCTGCACAACATCCCCCAAGGTCTCTCGAATATATTTTTGCAGGTCTAGCGAATTTGTAGACGTCCTTCTACCGGGTACAAATTCGGCAACGTCAAGATCAACAACAAACCCAAAGTTGATGGAGGTTAGATATAATTACCTCCATCAACCTTGGGTTTGTCGAGATGGATTTTGTCAAAAACGGGTGAGTCAAAAAATAAAGACAGATTTTGTTATAAAACCAGTAAAATGGAGAAATTTTACATAAAACCAGTGATTTCACCGAACATTTGCTCTTATAGCCATGGAGTGATTTTGGGAGTATCGAGGGTTGGTCCAAATAAAACAATTTTTCTAGGCCGACGTTTCGCAATAAATGTATTGCATCTTCAGGGCTACAAACAGAGGAGGAATACACAGGTGGAATGAACATTGGTATAGAAACATGGCTCGCTTACACACCTTACTAATATCTATTACTTATTTCTTATATTACTACTTACTAATGACTATTATCTACTTATCAAAATTATGTGGTTGTTCCATAGCGAGAATTACCTTGGGAAAGTTGTGGGAGCTGTTTAGAGTGGAGGGTTCATAGCGGGTAGGTAGGATCGTCAGAGTCCCAACTATTGAATAAGATGTGAATATGAATAAAGACGGTAAAATTTACCGTCTTAATATTTAATATGAATGTTGAAGCAATAGGTTGGAATACTGAGAATCAGAGATACTTACAGTATGCATGTAGAAGAGCACAAACTCTTTAGGGCTACTCACATATTGCATCTAATTTTAAAGTTTCTGATAAAGACCTTTTCAGTATGTATGTGGAAGGGCACAAACACTATAGGGCAACTCACATATTGCATCTAATTTTAAGATTTTATGGCCATGCTCCATGACTGTGGATTTTATGAATAATTCATAAAATACTCAATTCTTGGAGTCGTAAAGGATATTTTCCTCTTGGATGGGGGAAGCGATTTGTTGAATTGTACAATTATTGGCCTCTATGAGCTGTTGCAGCCTTTCATTTTCGGTATGACTGGAGATACGCCATCTGGGCCAAGTCCTAGGGGGAAAAAAACACTTGATTTTCCAAAAATCAGCTTCCTTATAATAGTAATTCTAGTTCTTCGAAAGGCCTTTTTTGACCCAGTGACAGACAACCTGAAAGTCGAAGTTGCCAATTACAGACAGATTTGGGGATCAGTGATAAGTACGTGTGAGAAAATGTCAAAAAAATTTTGATTGAACACAAAAATAGTATTTTACCGTTTAAATACGGTATAAAACTTGTTTTTAAATCGCAAAGTATTCCTACAATGATGATAAAATTGAGTACTCGCCCTTATACAAACTAACTGCGAGGCACTTTTGGCAAAGCATCAGAGACCACTCGAAAACCTTCCCTTCTTCTTCTTCGTGGTTGTTGCTGGAAATCATTTCTTCGAGTCTGAGGAATTAGGTGCAGCTATTACCCTCAGAACGCTCATTATTCAAATTCAAAATCAAGGCTGTCTGTAACTGGTGCGTCTACCCTAGTTCATATGATTCCACGTTTTATAATATACAAAATATTATTATGGTCGATTCAACTCTCGAAGAAATGTCAATGTACATACGTTCAATTTTGATGAGCGAAAATGCCATTTACCATCTCCTTAGGTATTATAGGTCCCACACAGACAGGGCTGCAGTATAGTATCAACCTATCACTTACGCTGACACTCGAGTGGACCTTACTTCTACGTCCGTCCTTGCTCCCGTCGTAGATCATTAGTCATTACAGAAGACCTCGCAGATCGATCCGGAGTGTAAAAATACCCTATCGGGAGTGATATTTACGTGAAAAGTGCATTAATTATTTCTCTCTCGATGGTCATGGAGAATAGCTCTCACGCCGCCAGTGGTCCTATGCAACTATTCTTCGGCTTGTAATTATTATTCACTCGTGCAATTGTGCGTATTGGAAGTTGCTATATTATTGCTGATCCTTTCTTGTTTAGCGTTGAAGTAGTTGTTTTCTCACTTGGTACCCGATTATGTATTCACGAACGCGGGATTTCCTTTATTTTCTCTTCAAAAGTGCTTTCCCATTTCCGATTTGAATATTCCATAAGTGAGCGTCTATTCCGTGATTTCGCAAAAAATCAATGTCCGTACCGGAGTGGAGATACTGTTTAACTTTCGGAACATCGTTTCTGAACATTGAAACGGATGTTAGCGGTTCTGGTTCTCAACGATGATGGCCCGTGCGTCGCAAAGTTCTGTATCGTGTATTGTCAATGGAGACGACTAAGGGACTATTTTGTCTTATCATTGGCATTTCAGCAAAATCTCATTTTAGCCGCTTTTCAAGAGAGTCGAACACCAGGAGTCGACGATTTATGCTCATACCTTACACAACTTACTTTGCTAATTTGGCGGGTTTGTCTTCCAAAGCCTTTTTGAACTGAAGAGTAACTTTTTTCGAACGAAATGCATTAATTAACAACAATTACACAACGGTCATCAATGAAATTGTATTTAATAAGAATTAACCTTGTAGATGGAAGACAATTGCACATTGCAAGATTGCCCATCCTACAAAACTCGAAAACTGCAGTAACAAGATTGTGCGTCGAAAATCCTCTAGTATCGTTACAAATAGCCACAATTGCTGAGAATCATATTCAAGTGTTGCGTATGGACGGGAACATACCATTTTAATAACGAAAAATATCTTCGCTCTGAACAAGGGTCGGGTTTCTCTACAGTCCCCTGTATTTTAGTGGTTGAGGTTCAGCCACAACGGCCACAAAATTTGTATTTAATACTGTCCAGCTCATTCCAGTCTATTTTACCTAAATGTTTCGGGTCTGCAAGACTCATCCCCAGCAACACTGTTGGTTAATGACGATATTGACGAATGTTGTGATTTGGTTCTTCATTTGACAGGTATGGTGCGGGTGGGTCTTGTTTGGATCCTAATGGAACTGAATAAGAATACATCAAGATTAGCATTTGTGGCTGAACCCCGACCACATATGAATATTAACTATTGAAGTGCATCAATAGAAGAGCGTTCATGTTGACTGCATGAACTATATGATTTTGAGCCAAAAATGCATGAATAACAATGAATCTTTCAAAATTAATTGAAGCACGGTGGACTCGCGAGTTTATGTTCGTTCAGTGATTCATTCTATGGGTTGTTCTTAAGGTAATTTCAATGGAGTCAGAAGTTGAGTCGGTGATTCCAGTAGCGTTTCCTTACAAATTCCGTTGATTCATATTTCTATATTGGCATCGTTTAAGACTCTTAAGTGTTGTGAAATCAGTGTCCTGAATTCACCGTCAGAGTTCATAATCATACAGAAAATATAATTCAATATGTACGTTAAGAAAACGAATTGGAGCCTCGTTGACGCCAACTCGTGCGATTGAACACCCTGTCATGACGGTACACGTACGAATACACTCAACGAATATTCACATTTCAATTAACAAGATTCCAAGCGGTTCGTTCTATACAAATGCAAATACACTAGATTCCGATCTTTAGATGAGTAGAAAGTATCAGTTTACTGGACTCGGCGGGTCAAATCCATTCCCCGTCTGATGTTAATATTGAAAGTGATTTGTGTCTCTTAATAGCTTTAGATATACGAATGACGTCGCCACCTTGTTATCCTGCGTAAGATGATCGTAATTGACATGAGTTTTATTTTTCACCTTGTTATTTATTTGTGCAATGAGCTTTTGACAGCTTTGTTAAGTTTACGGATGTCTACTCCGTTTGCCTTCGAGTACCGGCCCGAGTTGACTGATTAATACGGGTGACAACAATTACTCGTAAACGATTGCGCTTCCTTAAGATAAAACCGATATCTTCATCTTCTCTTGGGTGTTTCAGTCGCGATTCGGTCCCGAGGTGAGACGTAGGTTCATCCAGTTATCAGATAACTGATTCATTCGACGTTTCGGACGCCAAACCGAGTCCATTTTCAGCATATTACCTAATGACAAAGATGAAAATTCCAACGTGAGCTGATCAACAATCAGGGAAAACTTTCAAGTTTTTCTCAAGTTGTCGAAAATTTCGATTTTCTCGAATTTCAAGTTCTCGAGTTTTGTCTCAAAATTCAAGTTGCCTTGATTTCAAAATTAAGTTCCGCATTTTTCTAATTAAGGACACTCAGTTTCAATTATCCAATTTATCTACTTCTATGTCACCGTTGGATCGATCCTCTCTCATCCATACATAAGTTCTCGATGATGAACCCAAGAATCTCCTATTATTTTTCTGTACTATCGCATGTAAATCACATGGACTATCACATGAGGCGTTCAGGATCAAAATCGGATAACTCCATAAAACTACATTTTACTTTGATTGCTCAAAATTCTCATCTCGACGGCAGTTCATCAATTGTTCGTTGTTAGTTTATTTTATTATTGCAATTTGTTTAATAATAAAATAAACGAACAACGAACAATTGCCGTCGAGATGAGAATTTTGAGTATTCAAAGTAAGATTTAGTTTTATGAAGTTATCCGATTTTGATCCTGAACGCCTCACATATAAATTGTTTTATTTTGAATAATAATTTAATTACTAATGCATTTTATTTAAGCTCCGAAATTTTCGAACATCCAAAAACTTTCAGGTGGATTTGGATAAGTTCATACTCTGTATTGTATTAATCAATTGATCGTTACAAAGTTCATTAGAGGAGGTCCGTTAGTTAAGAAGTAATTTGTCAATTTAAAACTTTTCCTCGGGTTTTCATTGAACTAACACCAATATTAGCACAGCATACATATTCACTATATTTGCCTACACGGGTTCAAGGAGCCCTCAATATTTGCTCGACTCCAACATAAATCACTCGTGCGAGTTGAATGTGTACGCGGTGAATTATGACTTTCATTATTATCTGCTTTTAGCATTAGTTTTCTCGTCGTGAAATTATACACCGCGTACACCTACTTTTCACCTCCGTCACATTGAGTCAATGGTCGAATCTGTTCTTTGATAATTCGGTGCTGAGTTGTGGGGCCTTCGGAACACAGATGAGTTGGAGATTGAGCTGTTGGTTTTCGTGAAAATTTCGGTCGGCTCACCAACCGGTACGTCCTCATATTGCGTCCTTCTTAAGCGATCCTTCAGCAAATAAATACTCCACTATTTGCTGGTCCCGTTGAAATGTTCATGAGTAATTTCCTCCTCGCTGTCGAAGGTGGTGAAAGCCTTTTATTCATGCAAGAGCCAAAATGAACGTTTTGTCGTCAAAATGAAAATTTCGTCTCGTATTTTGCGTTTCAATAATATACGATCGCATTTGATCCTTTTTATCTTGTGGTCAGTACCTCATTCCTTGTAAACACTATAATATCCTAAGGGAATATCGTGTAAGATCCATTGGGAATGTGTTTCCCATTTTGTTCCTGTTGAAATCTGAATTCTTGAATTCTTCCTTCTGTTCTCGTTCTAATGTCGTCTTGTGGTATTTATATATTTTAATTAACGAATACTAATTGATTGTCCATTTCAAGACAAATTTCCCCGCGTTCGATTCTCGGGCTGGTAACAAGCTTTACCAGGTCTGGAAGCTTTATAACATTGAACTTCATGTGAGATCTTATACATGAAAAATGAGATAGCCAGTGTGTTCAACTCAAGAAAAACACAATTTTCTGTTATTATTTGTTTGTTTCGTTCATGCGTGTGCGCGAAGCCTAATTATATTGAAATGCATGTATGTGAAGTCTGATTAATAGCGCAATTCAGGGAGTATGTATGTCGTCAGTAGTCGTTGACATCTACGTAGAACAAAATGGAAAATTTCGTGGCTCGAATACATGTACAAGCTCACTGAAATACGATGTAAATTTGGTAGGAGGAGGGTTAGCAGGAGTTCTGTATTTATCGGGGACATTATTTGTTGTTGGTAAGTGTATACCTTCCTTCTGTTCAAGTTAGGGCGGGTTGTGACACCAAGTCTGGTCGACTCATCCTCACCCCTGAGGCCACATGTGCCTCATGTTTCCCGCCGCTACCATCTCCTTCTGCTCCCAGCCCTTCCACAGTCTTCCGAGATGAACTCCCGTTTGCCTTCATCGATGCTCCCCAGATTGGAGTTCATTATACGAGTATCCGTCTTAGTCTCATTTTATTTACGCTGGCGCCACCCTCTCACCCGAAGCCTATTCCCGTGGTGGTAGAGACTTGAAATTTGGCATGTAACCTATGCTATTCTCACTATGAAGCTGCAATGTCGTATGTAGCCTCCTTAGGACTTCAGTTGACGCTGTCCATGCCCCAGATCAGCTGATTGGCTCCTATAGCAAATTTCGAGGCTATTCACTCAATGAAGCCGTGAATTGGTATGTAGCCTCCTTAGGAGCACTTTGAGCAGCATAGGGCCAGGATCAGCTGAGTGGCTCTTAGAGCTCATTTCTATGCTATTCGCACTATGAAGCGGTAATTTTATATGAAGGCCTTAGAATATTCACCGAAATTGATCGTGTTGTTCGGTAGGGAGTGCTATTGTTGGTTCGTTCGGTATTTCGATACCAGAGGAAGTCGGTCCACAACTTACACCACTTCTATCATGTGTTAGACTACCATGCATACTCTATTGAACTGTGTTCAAGGAAATACTCATCATCGAGATGTGAATGAAATGTATACTAAAATGTGTGTATTTTTGTTTCAGGTGCGTATCCAAGCTGCTGCATTGGAATTCCAAACTAAGGTAAACTGTCAAAATAATATTTCGTCCATCAGAAGTGTCATCGATATTTTCATCATTCTGTTATTAATCTTCCGTGGTAGTCTCACTGTATTTGTTGTAGTTTATGCGATAAATGATATTATTTTGAATAAATATCACGTGCTGGCTTTGGGCTTTGAAAGTGGGATTCACTTACGGTGAAACAAGGTACCTATTCGATCTCGGTTGTATTCGTAAAATTATTTTTACATAATTGTTTATGTCCCCCGGTAACCTACTCTATACGAATCAATATTTGTACCCGTGCATCATTTACGTTTGTGTGATAAGCACGGGTCGGTATTGACAACTGGTTAGTACAATCCTCGCATTGGAATCTTCTTTTGCCAAACATACTGCCTCCGGAAAAATTAAAATCGTAATACAAATACACAACGCTAAATACCAACGATTGATAGATATCATCGATTTTTTCTGTTCCTGTGTTCCTGGATGTAAATTACTTGGCGACATTCAATACTCACTCAGGTAACTGAATTCCTAAATCAAATATTTTCCGAGGTTTACTATGCGTTGCTCTTAGCAATTCGCCAATTGGTCTCCAAATCTTGTAGGGAATCAGCTTCTTGGTCAGGTGGCTCAAAATCCGGATCCAAAGGTTCTAGTTCGTTTTCAGTGCAACCTTGCCTTTGGAATCTCGCCAGAACCTCCTGAGCGAATTCTTCATTCATGGTGAGAAGTCTTATACCATCTCGTACTGGTTTCAACTCTAATCGTCGTGCCAAAGGCCATTACCAACGAAAACTACCCGTGGTTTCTCTGTCATTTAAAAGGCAGGACGGAGCAACAATGTGAGCATTAAAAACTGATCAGAGCATATTACCAAAGTATTGAATAAGTATCGAAAAAAAACCCGTAATTAATCCATTCTCCAGTCAAACTGAGGTTTAAGTTCTTTACGGTACTGTCGAGCCAGGGAACCGTTCTTCACTAATCCAACTGAGTTTTCACCATTCAAGAGTCTCTCCAGGTCCTCTGCAGAAAGCTGCCGCCAATCAAGGAAGTGCACCTTGATCTCTCACTCCCCCGGGCAAACCGCCAAAAAGTGGGTGAGGTCTTCTTGAGTTCCCGCCTTTTACGGTGCACAAATACTGAAGGGATCATCTTTCACAGTTGATCAGTAGAAATGCTTTATAATCCACCAAGCAAATCACATTTGACGTTTGTGCTAATTTAAATGAACATTTCTCGGCGACGATGTATCCAAGCATATTTCCTTCTGGTACACAGTATACAGCAGAACCAGTCTTTCTCTTGGTTGGCACCTTCTACACATTGGTACTGACAGATCGCACTTGTAAGAATCGGAATTGTGAAACTTCGTTCCGCTATCGTCTGTTGGGTTTCTAGTCATGATGAACTGTTAACATGGAAAAGTGACTTCCATGAGGAGTTGGGCGGAATCAAGGTCTTGCTGTTCGCTGATGATGTCTGTTTACAGGTCGAGTCGAGAGTTGAGCATCTGTTGATGCTTAATGACCTTCTGAGGTTCGTCACACGTTGGAATTAGGTGGTTAAACTGTCAAAGACCAAAATCATGGTATGATGACGAGGCTGCAGTGGGGCGAAGACTGGAAACTGGGCGTCGATCATGTGGTGGTGGTTGATTAGTATGAATACCTTGGGGCTGTATAGGGTGCACTTTAAGGACAAAACCTCCATGGCTAAGTTCGCTATAAATATGATATGGTATGGGGTTATAAGTCCAAAAGAGATCCCAATTTAAGTAAAATTTCAACTCTGTAAAGAGTGTATGGATCTGTAATAAGATCGACAGTCATATACGCGGCCCAGGTTTGGGGGTGTTGGAAGAGTGAACAACTGGAGGTCGTCCAGCGCTTTTTTTTCAAGCTGTTTAATTTGCCAAAAAACACATTTTCCCATGAAGGTCCTTGGTTGGAGGCACTTTTGAATAATACCGAAATCAGAAGTAACCTCATGGCATTGCCATATTATTACGGTAGTTCTCGTAGAAAATGCTTCCGAATTCCAAAAATTCTCTGACTCTAAAGGTATTACCGTTAAGGGCATACAACCATAATCCGTCTCTTTCATCAAAGCAACCCAACATACCTGCTAGCACTCCGGTTGGTACCTTTCACCTTCCTGCTGCCCAGGCGACTCAGTTGAACAGTTCATGTGCACGGGCTCACATCTCATACCGGTTTCAGTTTCAGTTTTCGTCCGTTCTTTCAGTACCCGTTGTACGGAGTTGGTGTGTAACGCTATATCCACAACCCCACATCGAACAACTCCACTGGTAAGTTGTTGTTGACCATGTAACATCTCACTAATCCGAAAATCGAAAAAAATACGTTCGTCCGAGCCAGTTTTTATCCATTTAAAATGAACTAAGAATAACAAAATTCGACTTTTGGGCTTGGACCATGCCGAGGATGATCCTTGGCACTTTTCATGACCCTAAGTCAATGGAAAGGAGTCCGAAATGGAGGTTGACATTGCCTAAACGGCATATCTCTGAAACTTCGCAAGGAGTGGTATAGTTTTTTATACAAATTCAAAATGATTTTGATTCAGAGAATTTTTAGAACCGAACCGACCGTCTTAAGCCGGCGCTACACGACGCGTCGAATGTTGGGCCAAACGTTTGACCGTACTCGACGAGTGACGACTCGACGAGTGACTCGAGCTAAAGCCCCAGCTACACGGTGTGGCAAACGTTTGATCCAGTACGATCCAGGTCGAGCCGTTTGAAGGTCGAGCCGTCGGGAGTTGTTTCAACATGGAAACGGATGATGATGTTGCAGCGATTGCTGGGGATGCCCTTAATGGTTTATATAGCTCAACCGCTATTTATCTATAATCCCGCTATTCTCGGCATAACTAGAACTCAAACTGAGTTGAACTGAAAAAGAATGACAAAAATTGATAGGTTGCATATTTTTTTTATTATCTAAGTACCTACTGATTTTTAGGTTTGTTTGTTTTAAATTATGAAAAAACGAATGAAGTGGAGACCCATGACACAGTTGTAGGCATGACAATAAAGACAAAGAAATTACTAAAGACAAATAAATATAATGAAATTCAATACAATTCAACAATTTCAATCATAAATTACCTGTGTCGATGAATACTTGGTGGCAAAAGGAATCAAACTGAACGCGCTACAAACTGAACGCGGAGTCGTGTGACCGAGCCTCCTGCCTTCGAAGAAACGAAGGTTCTCGACAACGTTGGACCCTTCTTTTTCCTTTGACTTGGGCGCAAAGACCGCTCTCTGACCGATCGCCCTCCAACGCCAACGTTGGACGCTGGCCATTGGAAGCTGGACGTTGGAAGGTCGGCTACACGATGCTACCAGTCACCAAGCGTCCAACATTGGAAGGTGTTGGTAGCATCGTGTGACGCCGGCTTTACGACCACCCAATCGGGCTCAAAGATATAACCGAAAAAAATAGTCAACATGAGCGGTAAATCGAAAGTTGGAACTTCGGGCCGAATGCACGTTAACTAGGTGTATAACTACAGATAAATAATAAATTATTAGTTTGTCGGCCTGGTATTAGTTTAAAAATTGAAGCTAGTTACCGACTATCTCCCTTCTCTGGTAACCTCGACGAACACACAGTATTTCAACTCGTTCCTCCAATTATTTTGTATAGTTATGGGACAGGCAAGAGAAATGTTTGCAGAATAAAATGTAAAGGAGACATGATTTGGTGCGTTTTTTTTGAGCGGTTGGTCTATTTTGGTTTTTCAAATTCGTTACCTATTTTTCAATGTTTTTATATTCAGAGGACGTGTGTTGGTGTATATTTTGATTAACTGAAATTTATTTATTGCTCCTCATTGAGTTGTTATTCTGTGGAAGTTCGATGAAAACCTTGAAAACGCACTCTCAACGTCAGTTGTACGTAGAAATGACAATCGTGAACGCTTTTCCGAATGTCCCTTTCACCTTAAAACAACGGGTAACCCTAGCGTCGTTATCAACTTCAATCAGGTCCTTTCACAGCGGTCCCTGCACCTCGGAATCGAGGGAAACAACTCGGTTTGAAACCAATCGGCGGAACGATATTGGGCAAACTTTCTAATAGCCCTCCGTCACATGGTGAAGTGATCGGATTCCTCGTCTGTTTGTTGTTGAAAGTTATTCGGGCGCGCGGACTCTGGAAAACATCTTACGTGTAGTGAGGATTCTTCCCGGTCTGATCCGAATAACTCGAGTACCTCATCATTGTTTTTCTTTCGAGTTTTTCTTCGTCTTCTTCTTCTTCTTCCTTGTTCTGTTTAAATGAGAATTCCAATAGTTTCATTTGATCTCGTTCGAGTCACCACCGGAGACCGGTTGCCGGCAGAACTGGAAAAAACCCCTACGCCAACTCGTCCAGTTGAATTCACGCCGGCAAATGTATCCTCCGGTAATGAAGATGCGTTCGCGATTCAACAGAATTGAAATGCCCGAAATGATCATTTCAATTGAACATCTCGATTGCTGTATGTGCGTTCAGATATCTGTCTGTCTAAACCACATTCCTTGTAACCACTGTATCATTCAGCTCGAACAGATTGGAATTCGGGAGATGTATCGCTGATTCCAGGAGTCACGTAAAATGAATGAAACGCTCATGTCTCTATGGAGGGTTGAAGACCTTAATGAATAGAGCAACAGTAGAAGTGCAACAGCAGGCTTGAATCATCATTCAAAAAAGACATATTAAAAAATATTGAAATCATGAATTTAAAAAAGATTTCTTTGGAAAATGAAGTTTTTTTTTGTTTATCAAAAGTTGTTTAAATTAGTTTAAAGCCTCTATTAAGTACCCTGTACGTAAAAAATGTCCCTTGCTACGTAAATGATGTACGAGCAGGAGTTAGAAATTCGGTTATTGTCAGTGATTCTCTAAACGCTCTATGTGCAATAGAAACAATGAAATCGCTATAAAACTTAGGTAAGGTTATGAATGAGCCGTAACCTCCCCCCCCCCCCCACAAAATCAAAGTCTGGATCCGCCAATAATATCATGCATGATACATACATTCATCAGTTAGGTTTCGAGGAGAAAATACGTTGTTGCGATGGCTTCCATTCGTTCAGAATATAATTTTTCTGTTCAATTTGTTCTGTTGATGTTCGATTCAATTTGATTAAACATTTTGTTTGGTGGCTCCAAAAAAAAAAAACCATTCTCCGAATGAGAATGAATCGTGACGATCGAAATATGGCGCTATGCCGTCTCTGTATGTTAATAACCGGTGATGTATCTTGAATATTAAATATTGGGTTTAAATGTTGCATTAGGAAGTTCAATGTACAGGTTCATACTCCATATATGGGGGTAACCGACAAACATAATACATCATTGTTTTCCATCCTCCGAATGTTAAATTGATTTTTGAATATTGCAAAATACATCGAGTTGTTTGTGAGGTGCCACAAACGAAACCAGTACAGTGGCTGCGGTTGTAGGAACATCTTAAAGTGATAGGCGTTCGGTATCGGTCGGCTGACTCTCCAATTTGTAAGTTACATTGAAAATTCGCTTATTAGGTCTGCATGACTGGAGCTTTTCTTACTTCTCATTAGATTAGTTCCAAAGCATTATACTCTTAATTTCATTCTATTTTCGTTCTTGAACTTGATTCAATTGTGACATTATTTCAATACACAACTTGCACCTCTTATCTTGTCAAAATAATCATCCTAAAAGTGTCTAAAAAACGATACTGCTCCGCGAAATTGTCTTACCATAATTATAGAGAATTCAGACAAATTTTCTAAAACGAACGGTGGACAAGAGTCTCGTCCCTGATTGTCCATCTTCCACACAATGCAGCCAATCAAACAACACCGCACAACCTTAGATCGTCAGAGAGACAGCGAATTCATGCCGTCATAGAAGCCTTATTTTGACCGGGTGAAATTACTATCTTAGTTTTCTCTTCATCAGACTAGTTGATGCTACCCATTTTAGGTCACTTATGTTATGAAAAAACGCTGTAAAAATTATCTTCCCTCTAGATCACTGTTCTGTGTACAATATCCTTGTCGGTTCCGTAACTATACGAAATAGCTCGAGTAATCAACTGAGATGTTGTTGGTTAAGTCAATTTGAAATGAGTGGTTTTTTTAATTTGGGTTTTTTCATTCTACGTATCGTGAAACGTAATTTCAACCATTTTCATTCTACTTAACGTTGTTGGTTAAGTCAATTTGAAATGAGCCTTTTTTTAATTTGGGTTTTTTCATTCTACGTATCGTGAAACGTAATTTCAACCATTTCGGCCCCTGCCATTTCCCCCGTTCAATTTGAAAATTTCAATATCTAAAATGCAAAATACAATTCGTACAAATGGATGACTAGAAAATGGACTGACAGCTCTCAGTTGGAATGTTTCCTCTCACGGTCGGTCGAATGAAATTCCGTTCCATCACAGGCCTCCTGACTCTGACAGGGAACCCGGAGACCATTCAAGTTGTGTATAGAATACGGTTGTAGGAACTAGTGGAGCTTCGCAACAGGTATTTTGAAGGATGCACTTATCAATCGACCGAACAAAACTCGGCGAATATTCGACTCCCTGATAGAGGAGGATTTCAATACGAATGACTGATTACTCAAAACATGTTGTTTACCATGTGAATATCTCAAGCTCTGGATGGATGGTTGAAAATTCCGAACGGTTATTTTTAATCAGTTAACTTATAAATTCGACGTTAATAAAAAAGTTTCATGTATTCAAATGAAAATATAATAGTTGTAATAATTAGATTCAAAAACCTGTTGATCATTTTCCTCTTGAAACCCCCCGAATGTTAAATGAGGAATTAACGTGTTTCGTTATCTTTACGAAACGCTCACCATGAAAACAAGGAACGTAATAGTGAAACTTATTATAGCCTCGTTTGATCCTTGAAACAACATTTGCTCTGCCCTTAAAAAATATTTGCTCTCGATTTTCACCGAATCATCCCTCGTTATTGCCGAAAATACTAATTCAGTTCAAGTTCATACATCATATTCAAGTTATACATCATTAAGCGCCCAACTTATATGTCCTCAGTTGGCTGTAGCTTCGGTATGTTGTTGCATAATTATTGGGACATAGTCCGTCCCGCCCCACTTGGAAACAGCCCAGCTCGCAACAGAGAGATACCTATTTGTTACCTAAACTCAGTCGCAATTAATAACAAAAGACAAATTCGAAAGTTTCAGTTTGAACATTATTAATTCAGTCAAAGCCACGGTGTTGACTAAATCAATAGTGTTCAAACTACCTCTTTTGAATTTGAATTTTGTGATTATTTGCGACTGAGCTTAGGTAACAAATATCTCTGTTGCCAATCATGGGGAAAGATAATGTTCCGCAGACTGACCTGGTCTGAATATGCGATATTGCATTCTTCATTCATGAATATGAATTGAAATGTAACCGCTAACTGAGTAAATTGTTAATTATTTAAAACATATTAAACATGACCATATGGACGGAGTAAATATGTACGAGTATACGTAATCACACTGCTTTTCTGGAACATTAATTTCACGGTAAAATTATTTGTTTTATTACGTAGGTACCGCAAAAGTGGTTTCCTTGATTTCTCCCTTCAGAGTTTGTAGTCGGCTTCAAAGTCGGCATGTGGACGTAACGGGATTTAAACTAAATTCCAGGATAAATGATGCATAAACTAATTATAATTCCTTCATTGTTCATTGGTATTTAAATAACTTAGTAATTCATTGGATTTTACTTGTATTTGACCACCTTGGCGAAAGAAAATGTATAAGAAGAATTCCCACACAAACAGTAGAGAACTTTAATCTCGATACCACTCGTGTTTGAATCAGCTGTTCCAGAGTTTGTAAAATTAAAAATAATTTCAAGTTCTTTCTTTGAGTCATTGTGAACGCACCGCAGCCCGGAAAATGCTCTGTATGGTCTTGTGAAATTATCTGAGTACAAATCTATTCAAATTTGTATAAACAGCTATACCGTACTTTATGAAATTTCAATTATATGGTGTTTTGAACATTTCGACCCCTGTGTTTCACCGTTTGATAAGATATTGGGAGGCATACCGTAAGTGAAGCACCTCGACCTAATTTTGCCCTTCCTGCATGTGGAGCTCCTCTGTGTGAACTCCAGTTGTTTTACCAACTTCCAGAGGCTATCAAGATTCCTCTCGTAGTTTTCTGGGTGAGGTTTTTCATTACCCAGGCACAGAAACCGGGACCTAGCCAGTCCCTCGCAGTGGCATAAGACGTGCTCTGCTTCTAGGCAGAACCGGCACTCACTGTCCTCGGCCACCCTGATCCTGCAGCAGCGACTCGTTTATGGTGCTTTTCCTGCGGCTTTTGGATACTCCACAGTGAGGTTCAGGTTCAATGATGACGGCCCCTGACCTTTTTTTTTGGCCAGTACATCCGCCTCTTCATTCCCGTTCAGCCCTGAATGCCCCGGCACCCACACCAAGTTAACATTATTCCTGTCCAATGTGTTGTCCAGGGCATTCTTGCAGTCCATCACAATCCGCGATGTGCAATCAATGCGGCTTGGCGATCGGAACTTTCTGATCTCTGTAGCACAGTGCTCATCGTCTCTGCCTGATACACTGTGGCGTGTCGGCCCAGACTAATCGCCATCCTAGTGCTTTTAGATTGTTCTTACACACCCGCTCCATTTTGTGCCGTCTCTGTACCAGATTGAGTGATTTTTTTCCACCATTTGTTTTAAATTCAAGTTTTGGATTCCAAGTACTAGAATGGAGAACCACTAATTTTGAGAGTGGGGCGTGAAAATTTTGTTTGTCAATTCTGATGGCTCTTTATAGGAAATGGCGAAGCACAATTAGCAGAAAATATCGATTGCGAGATACAGTCAAAGCGCTGTTTCCTTGGTCTCTGAAGGTCGCGCTGAGTGACCAACCTTGACAACGAATTACGCCCGCTCAGAATCCACCGTTTTGCGGGTGGAGGGTCGCCCTGTTGACACGCCTCCCCGGCGGTTTAATTTCTTACCAGACTCGACTAATCGGATTGCGGTATTGAATATTGATAACGGGGATTTGTGAGGGCGACGAATCCGATTTTGAGATTTAAAACAACAGAAAAAGGGGAGGGAGTGAGAGACGGAAAAGCGGAATCCTGTGTCCAGTCTAGCGAAGGGTTGGGTCGTTTCGTCGATTGCCTGTATTGTTATAATTATACATCGAATTGTTTCAATATCGACATCGGAGGGGATTTAGACGTCAAAACAAACGAGTCGCGAAGGTCTTTTTCGAGGGAGAAAATCTAAACGCGGGGCGGAGTAAATATAGTTGAGGGCTGAGGGTTATATTTATCAATCGTTATCTCCTTCCCCTCCCGCCTTCATCACCCAAACACCCATCGTTAGAATTGGAAGATGAATGAATCATATCGAGGTCCGTAATACAACAGGTATTATTATTCTAATTAATCGCAGGGAGATCGAGATGCCGCCGCCCAGACTGAAATGATTACGTTCCCAATTCCGCTTTACGTACCGGAAAAAACTCCGCTTTAAAGGTGGACAGTATAGTTTCCTTCCGTGTTTAATTACGAAGTACCTTACGACAATTATTTATTATCTATTAATTTCCTTATCAGAGAAACTTGACTTGTTTCTAGTTCCGTATTTATCTTGTGTGGCACTAGAGAGTTATTCAAATTCAATATCACCATAATGCTAGTTTTTCTCTTCAGCAAACTCTCCACATAGCATAAATCATACCCCCCAAACCTACATAAAAGAAAAAAGCTCTAATGTTCTAGGGTGCTATTTTCACATACTCGTACTATTTTCACAATATAGGTATACTCGTATTGGTAACTTGCACTAGAAGGAATATTTGTTTGTAACATTTGAATAAGATCTTGTATGCTCATGTTACTATTAAACAATAGGTTATCTAGCATTGATTTTTGTACATACATTCCCTAGAAACCGGTGTACGTTTGTCGAACGCCGAAGCATTTGTGAAGATCTTTAGTTGTGGAACTCTTCTGTGGGATTGTATTGCTGTGCTGTGTGAAGATCAATGTTTGTTGGTGTTTGTATATTATGTTTGTTAGGAGGATTCGCTTGTCAACTATGTTACTGATGTGTCCGGGTTTGTGTCTTGAGTCAACGGAAATTCATTGTTGTGTAGGTTCGTTGGAAGCGGGTTTTCTCTGAGGTTCTTCAAGGTGCCTAGTTATCACTCTCCTTGTTATGAATTCAGAATCACGAATTAATCAGAAAATCTGATGCTTCGAGATATTTACCTGATTTACGTCTCTATCAATATTTACTTAGTATAGCGACGTTCCCCTTGTATTCACTGAACAATCTTATGTATTAAAGTCATTGTGTTGTGCATTAACTGATTGCTACGAACTGACAGCTCTAAGCCCCGAAGTTTATGTTCGGTCGCGGAGTTGAGGGGGATCTACGGAAGTCAGATTAACTTCAGTCGACGGAACTGATGGTTCCACGGCTTGTCGCCCACAAAATGGCGTATCTGTGCGTATTTCACAAGCCTTCAGGAAGAAACTGCCGTAACTTGGGAGTCGAGTACTAGAGGCGAGCGCCATTCGATCAAGAGTGGGAAGCGAAGTAAGACATATAATTATACCTACGATATCGATATAAAGTCCTGAAGAAGAGCCTCATTAATAACACTGATGTGGCGATGGAAATGTCAATTTTTCGTGGTTGGTTGAGTCTTTCAAAATATAAAAGTCTTGGAAATATTATTCGTACAATTTCACTTGTACAATATCTATGGTTTGATAATATTGTTTTACATTTTCTGTTACTACGACTACGCTAGGAAAAATTTAAACTCAATTCCATTAGTTGTATTAACTCAGTAGTTGACTGAACCAAGGAGTTCTACTCCAAATTTCAAGCGGTAAATGGAAATGGCACACAAGGCATGTGGTTAAGACGTCTTAGCTTGTAAAAAACATTATTGGGGGTGAAAATGTCGATATAATACATATTATGTACTCGTGTTTCGAGGGTGTCTGATACCGATTAAAATGATCCTCAGTATTTCTGGGGGAAATATCGATATTTTGTATCTATCGATGTACCGATATTGTACTTATAATTTAAACTAAGAGTATATTTTCGTTAGAGAGTGAGGACTTCTCAACGTCTCCTTCCTACGGCGAATGTACATCTGTTCTATGTACTTTGAGGTCACTAATAAGCCTGATGAAATGTTCGAATTGTTCAACGTAGCAAATGAATGAATTCTTCTTCGAACGAGACAAGCACTTGTTAGATGTATTTTTTTCCCGATATCAAGGATTTTTGGGTTTGCTGTCGACCAGATATAAATCACAAATAGCTACCCTGTTGACGTGATCTCTTCCATGGCCTTTTGAATACGTTCACGTTGATACTAGAAATTCGACCCTGCAGACATCCATCCCAGTAATGACTTCCGTGTAAGACAATTTTTAGTCGTACAAGTAAAACATTTACACCGACGAGATGACGAGTATTTATTGTCACGGCGATGTGTTTCCACTAATAAATTCCAAGATTGAGCTCTCCGATTCTCTCTATTCTATTCGGGAATTCCATCGGCGAATACTTTGGAAACTGGTAACGCGACTCGCCTCATTACTTTCTCATGCGATTCACCTCGGTATTCTTAGTATCCAAAGTTCAATACTGGGATGGATTTCTGTCGGGTTCGTGTCACAAGAGGTGAAACAAGAACTTCATTCTGAACGCCGTGAAAACCGCATCGCGCCAACGAGGCTTCATTTCGACGAAACGACCACTAAAAAAAATTAAATGGAAATTCAAAATTCCTACATCCGTAAAACTAGATGCCCCGGTAGGGTCGTCTATCACCCTTCAGGGATATTCACATGTCATGCTGCATTACTGAAACTCCTCGTCTCCAAATACCGGGAAAACAATGACCTCTCTCGCATCAGCTCAATTCTCGCCCGCTGGTTTATTCAGCGACCCATCAATACCATGCAACATCGTAGATCTGCTCGATATCACCTATTAGACCTCCAAGTTGATTCAGATCCTGTAGTCCAGTCATTTGGTGCTCAAGATCGCTTCTGCCTACTGAATTCTAGGGTAGTTTTTCAATGTGTTTTGAGCTGCTGAACACGAATCTGTGGTCGTCACAAAAATCAAGGCACCAAAACTATGAGTTTTAGCCCAAATAGATGGAAAATTGGGAATTGGTTCAAGGTTTTTTCCGTACAACTTCAAAACGGCCTCCTAGCGACAATATTAGATATTCAAAATGAAAGACTAAATTATGCGTTCATAATTTAAAAAATCAAATTCCGATCAAAGAGACACCGTTTAGAAGTTATAAGAAGTTAAAGTTCCAATTTTTCTCACTTTTTGGTATAAAACTCATTGTTCTGACGCCTTAATATTTCGTTCAGATTCGTGTTCAGCAGTTCAAAATACACAGAACTACATGCAGAAATCACCTACCCCAGACTTTGTTTAAAGGCGCGAAAAATGTTCGTGCAAACTCTTTAATTTTTGTGATTGAAAGAGAAGGATGCTCGCTCAGCTCTACTACTCGTACCACCAGATAAAAATGTTCCGTTCCATCTAATTATTCTTCCTCTATTGAAACGTTTCCAGTTGAGTGCTTTTCAGTTGAGTTTCAAACTAAGATTGTGCAGTGAGTGATTATAACAACTACCTACATCAAACGCATGTTCGCTTGGTCATTCCTCCACCGTCCTTTCTGTTTGAATCTATCGTCATTTTCACAGCTTTTCAGGAGAGTTGTAAGACGACTTTGGATTCCTCTGAAGAGTTTTTTTCTAGCTCGTTTCGATCCACCCTAGGACCGGGTACCTAGCGGTTTCCGACAGTTTCTGACTTCCGAATACGCATAAAGTTCGGATTGTGGAGGAAACTTGATTTAGCTGTTTTTGCTTCTGCAACACGTGGATTCGAATCGCTCGAGATTCAGGGGATCCCGTTTACTCCATTCAATTGGCCGCGGAGAAATCCTCGAAACCCGAAAACTTAGGTAACAAGTTTCCACGTATAATTTATGCGTTGTCCAAATTGAATTACCTAATGAATTTCCAAATCAAATGAACGATCATCCGAATGGAATTAACGATTTTCTGGACCAATCTCAAAAGCCTTAAACTACCTACGAGTCTACTGTCACTGGTACTTCTATTCCTGCGAAGAAGATTATTTACGAAACTTTGAAGCGATTGGCGTGAAAGAACAGAACGATAGCGATTACATTAGGAAGTGATTGATTTGATCAGGGATGTAGTCTATATGTCGCAGTAACAACATCGCCCCACGACTACGTTCGTCATCGCGGCCAAACGTCAACAATAAAGAAGGAAGATGAAGTGAGGGATAATAGCATCCAGCAAGTTGGATACTAGAGTAGATGAGTTGTTGGACGCGTGCGTTAAGAAAGAAGCTGTTTCTGAAGTAGAGGACTATTTGAGTGTTGTGCCCAGTTATATATATGTATATATTTATTCATTCCTTATCGCATTCAGAAGAAACACGATGGTGAATACGCATCCCAATAGTTTCTGTGTTTTCTCCAGATTCCGTCTTAAACGACTATTTCTGAAGTTACCGTTGATTCAATTTGGAAAACCGTTAATTTCCTTCGTGGATGGTCTCGCTCGTAGTGTCTCGTAACAATTTTCTTGAGTAGTATGAATTATATGACACTGACACACCCATATACTGGAACAGCGTTGGTGATGCAGCCTATCCCTAGGTGGGCCGGTAGAAGCCCTTCCTCACAAAAAATGTGCCCTCGACGATGTTGGAGGCGGTAGTGGCGGCGGCGGTTTTACTTTATAACTTGAGTTTTTTTTAAATATTGTATATATTTGCATTCCAGTATGGATTGTAACTTAATACTCCAGATTACAGATTTAGGAGCCCCAAAATCTTATTTTCCCGCGTATTTAGAAACATTTTCATTCCAAATTCCGCTACAGACCATCCTGAATTCACTAAGTTCCTAGATGGGCAGAATCAGGCCACTCTAACGGGAGTTAAGTGAGGGGAATTACTCATAAATCCGAAAACGAAACAGTCTGACAAGTGTTTCTGTACGCTGGATACGATATCTTATTCCGTTTTCAAATTGGATTTCTTCGCGGTACATCTGATCAATTTCTTGACAAATCTATGAACTGAGGTGTTACTTGGCAAAAAAGGAGACAAAATTTGTTATTCAAGTTCTTCAAATCTTCAGATTCTTCAAAAAGTGGGCGTTTCAACATTCTGTTTTGATCGAAATAATTTATCATAGGTAATTTCTTATCCTTACATACTTACGTACGCGTGATCCGTGGTAAATCATTCATTTACTTTCTTATTATATCTTTTATTAAATATGTTTATAACTACTATGGACAAAGGAGTGACGCCGTGGACAAAGGTGTGAACAATCAAATTGGTTTCCGTAAAACTGTATTAAGATGTGCATACAAACTATATAGATAATAACATTGTAATAGTGTATTATAGTAACATTGTAATAGTTTATAATAACATTGTAGTAGTGCAAAATAGTAATATTAAGGAACACTCTAGAAATTATAAATTCTAATTTTGGGTTAATGTTGAATATTTCTATATGAAAAATGACCAATGCTGTCTGAGGCAATATGGCCTACATGGAAAAATTTCGGAAATACTTACAACAAAAACTGAATTGACACTTCAGGACCCCTTGGACAAGGAAGGCCCACTTTTTGAATAATCGCCCAATTCGTAATTGCCATTTTCGTTCCTACGCTCAAAACGTTATTTACCCGTCACCGTTCGTGGATATTCAATAATAATGTCAGGTAGAGACGCAGATAATAAATTATTTATTATTTATCATCTGCGTCTCTACCTGACGATCCGGTTCAAGAGACGCGTCTCCCCAAATAGATCGTCAAAATCTTTCTCAGCGGACGTCCCTCTGAACCTAAAGTTGTCCTTCGCCAATAACCTGAGGGAGAGTCGCAGCAAAATAACGATTCCGTACAGCTCAAACTGGTTCGAATGCAGTTCGCGGGTTGAATCCGCGGAATGTAGGTATCGGAAAAACCTGCCCTTCCGAAACGGGGTCACGAACTCCTCTGTACCAACGTCAGAACGCGCCAAGGGCAGTTGCACGTCACGTTTTCCCTCGCAGCTATTCAATTTCCCTCTTCCTGGGTTTTTTATCCCTTTTTTTGGTTTCTCGCGTTCTTTGCTCTGACCGGATTCCCCTCGGGGTACTTCAGAAGTGCATGTTTGTACCGTCCCTTGAAGGCTGCTTGGCTTACCTACACTAAGGATGTGTTTATCCCGAAAAAAATTGAGTTTTTATTACGTGAAAAGTAGAAAAAATATTTCATGAAAACATCAAACCGAAAAAAGCCCTGACGTTCATTTTTTTTCACAATATATTGTTTGGTGTAAAAAAAAAAAAAAAAAAAAAAATAACGATATGATAATGATAAAAAAATTTTAAAAGTTTAATGATTGATTTCGATTCATTCTATGATTATACAATTATTAAAATTTGCTCATTAATTCATACTTTCTATCAAATTCACATTTTGATCCAATGGTGTATAAGTCGACTTTGACCCTCACTTCAGAAAGTTTTGACGTGGATAAGTCTATGGGCTGGGGGTCATACTATGATTTTTGACCATCAAAGAATTATTCTCTGACACACTGGCGTTCCCTATTATTGATCTGAAAATTGAGTTGAATTAAAAGTACATATACCTCTCTAGAAAAATGAGTACTTCCTTGAAAATTTTCTTACCACTGTCTTAATAATTCTGAACGTGAGTTCTTCTCAGGAAAAAAAAATCACTGTCATTCCCTATTGTAACGCGAGACCGATAAACAAATTCGGCAACTAGCCTGGATATGTCTCGTTAAGACACTGATACGAGCTGCTTCGCTATAAGATTTGACGTGAGTGGTGGTTTCCCGCTACTTCAGTGACGCGTTGAAAGTATTAAATTCACGCTGCCCATGCCCCCGGATCACCTGAGTGGCTCCTAAAGCTAATTTACACTATACTGAGTTACAGCCACTGGGCTAAGAACTCAACAAAACGTTTATAATCTTATATGAAATTAACTTGGTGGGCTGCAGTTCAGTTGTTATGTTATTGATATGCCAAATATATATCGATTACCTATTTTTAAAAAAAGAAGAAATTACACTATGAAGCTGTAATTTGATATGTAGCCTCCTCAGGACTTACACTTTAGGCAGCATAGGGCCAGGATCAGCTGAGCGGCTCTTAGAGCTGATTTCTATGCTATTCAATCTATGAAGCTGTAATTTGGTATGTAGCCTCCTTAGGACTTACACTTTAAGCGGAATAGGCCCTGGATCAGCTGAGTGGCTCCTAAAGCTAACTGATATATCCATGAAAAGATGTTTTCTCCAAGTAAGGGAGAAACTTGGTTTTATTTTTCTTTGATGAGTGAAGCTCGTGCGGTCACAGATCGTTTCGGAGTGAGATACCGATATCCGTCATCCACTTGTACCTTCAACTGGAGACGCCTCTTTGAAATATACTTTCACTTGAGATACTCTCGAGTTCTTAGTTGTTTAAATTGCCGACTTTTGTCCAGGACGACCCTCTAGTTCGTAGGTTTCTTCTAAAACACGTCGATGAGGTCATACAGGAAGACTAGAACTTGTTGTTAAATGATCCGAACGCTTCTCATTGTAAACTTGAGGATTCGGGAGCTCGACTGGCCTTGAATTTTGATTATAAATGAAAATATTGATTAGGTACCAAGAATCACACGTAGGCACTATCTGGAAGACTTGTACATTTGCTTGGAAGAAATTGGACTTTAGTCAGTCACGATGTTGCTACGTTTGTCGCCTTGTAGTCACCACAGATGGCCCAAATTTTTGGTAATTCAAGACATTGGCTCTGTTTGTAGGTTTGCACCAATTTAACGTTAAAAACTGTTCAAATGTTTAATAACCTTCCCAATGATATAAAAATTATTTTTAGTCCAAAAATGTTTAGGCAAAGTTACATTTTTATTTTGTACAATACCATTGAAATAGTTTTAGGCGACTCCGTTAAGGCACAAATTTTCTGTATTTTGTTTTGACCGCACTTTTTCTGTACTCTGTTTCTTGAATTTTTGTACTGTTATTTCTTTAATAAATGCTTTTAAAAAATACACTGCCTGCCAAACCTCCCTAAACCAAATGGCATTGGTGTCGTCTTTACGTTGACAAGTTGATTTTCATCCAGTACTTGAACCAGGTACAGTGTGAATGTGACGGCCAGTTGTTTGGCGTTTTTCCACCGGTAGGGTAGATTGTAATCTGATAATGAGCTAGTCGTGTTCTCGGCCTTCACACAACGTTAGGAGACGAATTTCCTGTTTCAAGATGAATCCTTCTAATTCCCGCTCTCATCTCGTTGACAGCGGCCTTCCGCAGGAAAGGGAACCCGAAGGTCCCAACTGAAAGGTCTTATGTGGTTCCAAGTGGAAAAGGGACGAGGTTTTCTAAGTATTTAATTGGTAAGGGCGATGCGATGGTCGGGAGCGCTATGGTAAGATGAGGCAGGTTACGTCCTTGAGGCCGGATCGATGTGCCCCAGTAACTAAGCTACCCCCTGTGACCTTCTACCCCCCACCCAATTCACTACCCCTTCCATCCTACCAACCGACCCTACCCTTTCCATTATACTTCACTTTTTATGGCATAATATCCCTCTCTACAATGTACTATGGACTCGCCTCCTCTTCCACCGCCAAATGTAATAATTTCAGAGCAACAAGTTGTTTTATTGTTTGCTGCTCTCAATATGTTTTACATCCCTCTGTATCATTCCGGCCCTTTTCAGTTTGACTCGAAGCTCAAAGTCAACGCAAAAAATTACTCCACAATGGTTTACCTTTCTGATCGTAGCCTTTTTTTTTTTTTTAATTGTTGGCATTAACACATGTTATTCAGCCATAGGGTGCTTCTATAATATCTACTTTTTTTTATATGGAATTCATAATTGTTATACATAAATATTACATTCTAGTATGTAGTCATAAATAATTTTATATATAACACAGTTTCTCGTTGATAGTAGACAACTGTAGTTCGTCGGAAAGTCCACTACCTTCGATAATTTCCTGAACATCTCGTCTCTTTCCAAGAAGAACAGCGGGCACATCATCACTAAATGTTCTAAATTACCACATGGGTCGCCACATCTGTTGCACTCTGGGTCCTCTCGTCTGTTGAAGCGATGAAGGTATTGGTCGCACACTCCGTGATTGGTCCTCATTCTTGGTATGGTTCTGCAGAATGGTTTGGATACTGTGTACCCTTTAAACCAAGGTCTGAGGGGAGCAGTTGTCTGTAGATTTCTATAAAATTGCCCAGTATTTTGTGGATTATTCACATACAGCTGTTGCCAGTCTTCTTGGGCTCGTTTAGCAATGAGAGTGAAATAGTCGCTTGCTGGTATGGTTACATTGCTTGCAATTCCCAATAAACTTGCTCGTTTTGCTAATCCGTCGACAATCTCATTGCCTTGGATTCCGGAGTGTCCTCGAATCCAT
This sequence comes from Stenodema calcarata, assembly GCA_963920205.1. Taxonomy (NCBI): domain Eukaryota; kingdom Metazoa; phylum Arthropoda; class Insecta; order Hemiptera; family Miridae; genus Stenodema; species Stenodema calcarata. Next base: position 19,765,442 of record OY986048.1, read on the forward strand.
AGAAATATGAATTGGATGTTTTTATTTATTCCTTGGGTTAAACGAGTTATGAGAAGTCCAATAAGTGGATTATCGGATCTCCTGATAGTGGGAGCGCTGATCTTCTTAAGGCAACTCATGGAATCAGTTAGTATGATCCAGTGTGACGTGTCGGTATATGAGAGGTTTAGCACGTATTCTACAGCTTTGATGATTGCTATGACTTCTGCGTTAAAGCTTGTTGTTTCGCTAGGGAGTTTGAATTGGGCTTGAGTTCCTTCGGCTGGCGAGTAATATGCGCAACCCACTATTCCACCGTTTTTGGATCCATCAGTATATATAGATTTACTTTGTGGCCATCTAGTTTTGATGTATGATGTCACGGTGGAATCGATTCCCACAAAGTCTCTGGTGTTGGGTCGAAAGTATAGCACTTTTATTGGTAATATCAGTGTTGAATAGTGGAGTTTAAATCGAGGAGGAACTCTACTCACGTACATATTGGTCACTTTGTCGTTGTCATATTCCACGAAACTGGTTACCGTTGGCGGACTAGATTTGTGGTCCCATCGACTGCTTGTGAGTACCTCGATGCTCAGAGCTCTCAGTTGAGATATGATTGGACTATCTCGTGATTTCAATTTTAAGATGTATCGATCAGATAACATTTGGCTTCGTATTCTGAGGGGTAACTCTCCAGTCTCAGCAAGAAGTAAATCGGTTGGAGTGGTTGACAAGCTGCCTAAAATGAGTCGTAGGCACTTAAATTGGAGTCTTGATGTTCGGAGTAGTAGTGATTTGCTTGCTTGGTTGTAAAAAATGCTACCGTAATCTAATATAGCCCTTATTGTTGACCGGTAAAAAAGGAGACATATTTCCGGTTCCGCTCCCCATTTAAGATGGGTAATGCATTTCAATATTTTGTAGTATTTTTCACATCTTGTAACTGTGTGATCAATATGTTTGCGCCATGTTAATTGTTTGTCTAGCCAAAGTCCCAGAAATTTTACTTCTGTTTTGACACTAAAGAGTTGTCCTCCAAGTGTTGTTTGACTTGCGAGGTTTAAGTTTCTTTTTCTAGTGAATGGGATGATACATGAATTTTCGGTGGATATTGTCAACCCTTTCCTCTCGCTCCAATTCATCAAACTCGCGGTGAATGTATCCAATAGTGTCAGTCCCTCTTCCAAAATGTCGCACTCGACATATGCACAAATATCGTCAGCGAATTGTAACAGTTTGACCCCTTCTGGGAATATATTTTCAATGTCGCTTACGTAGACCGCATATAGTAAGGGGCTGAGGATGTCTCCCTGTGGCAATCCTTGGTATACCGTTCTTGACCCGATTATTTCGCCATCTAGTCTCAAGGATATTTTACGAGAAGATATTAGAGTTAGTATACGGCTCGAGAATGCTTTTGAGAGACCGATCGACTCCATACTATCCCACAAGATTTGATATTGGACATGATCATACGCGCCCGATATGTCGAGGCATATACATAAGGTTATTTTACGTTAGCCTACTGCCATTTCAAACACCGTCTATTACATCGCTATTCCTCCTGTGGTTTATTGCTCCTGTACAAAGAGCGCCGCTAATCTGACCACCGATGATCATTTTTCAGTACAGATAACATCCGCAATTTCCACACACTATCAACCATCTTTTAATTAGCGACTTGTCTAAGAAAAGGAAGCTATTGTTCTCTGTCCAACATTTTTAACACCCAAATTCCCGAAAAATTTGTACCTACCTATACCAAAATCCGTTTCAGACCATCCTGAATTCATTGCGAAAAGACACCAAAAATGATATGTACACAAATATCCTTCCTGGCAATCTAAGGGCTAAGTTCGTAGATAAGCAGAATTGGGTCAATCTATGGAGGGTTTTTGGGGAGTTTTAGGGGGGAAAATTACCCATAAATTCCGAAAATGAAATAGTCTGAAAAGTGACACCTCATTTTAACACGATAGTGAAATCAGAATTGCGATAAAACAAAAATACAGTTTTTTTGTTCATCTGCTGTAATCAGATAACGGAATGAGATATCGCAATTCTGACTTCACCATCGTGTTGAGCTCCGATAAACTGGGGTGTTACTCGGCAATAAAAAAAGGAGACATCATTTGTTATAAAATCAGTAATACAGAGACATTTTACATAAAACCAGTTATTTCGTAGAATTTGCTGTAATAGCCATGCTGCATGACTTTATACTTTTTGGGTTTAAAGTAGAAAAAATATTGGTATCCCATTCCAAATTCAATGACGTTTTCATGATCGGATGGTTCTGGGTTGAAATACCGTACGGACACCCAAAAGCGTCTTCCCAAATGAATCATTCGAAACTTTTTCATGCCGTTTCATGTTTTTGTCCGTTAACATTCGGGTAGGAATCGACATGCCGCGCAGCGGAGTGATTGAAAACCCACTGTCATGCACCATGGCTGTAAGAGCGAATTTTCTGTAAAATGTCTGGAATTTACTGGTTTTTTAAACAAATTTTGTTTGCATTTTTTTTCGGGTAACACCTCAGTTTAGAGAGAACGCTGAGCACGATGTTGAAGTCAGAATTGCGATAACTCATTCCGTTATCAGATTAGAGCTGATGAACCGTGAAGAAGTTTCTTCATATTCAAAGTACTCCAGTTTGAAAACGGAATAAGATATCGCAATTCTGATTTCACCAGCGTACAGAAACACTTGTCAGACTGTTTCGTTTCGGGAATATATGGGTAATTTCCCCCCTAAAACTCCCCAAAAGTGGGCCGATTCTTTTCCCCTTAGAGTGGGCCGATTTTGCGACATCTACGAACTTAGGCTTTCGATTGCCAGGCCTGATTTTTTGTGCAAATTTTAACTTTTAATCTCAATTCCTTCGAGTGTTTCGCCAGTCAGCCTCGCGAGGCAAACTCGCTTCTTCGACGATAAGCTGGATGAAAAAACACCCGCCACAAAACGGCTTTGCTCAAATCGCACTCTTAATTTAGTTGCTAAAACCACATACTTCCTGTATTTTCTAAAAATTGACCAATAGCCCTTGTACTCGGATTTACAAAGCAAATATAACCAAATGAGTATCACGTTAAATACATATTTTTCTCCAGAACGAATATCGATGGTTAACAAGTGACAACGCGTGATACTGGGTTCACATGGATCCGTAACGTCCTTAATGAGTCGTCCGTTGGGCCACCTGATTGTCTGGTGCAAGGGTATGGAATGGGAGGACTCCTTCTTCAGATTCACTTTTGAAGGGGCTGAAAATATCTTAACAATTGAATATTTAACGCAACTTAAGAGTGCGCAATAGCTTCTGCGCACGCCTACCCCCGTTATCACTTGTAATCTATCGTTTTTCGTTAAATCTCTGGACTGTTTCCCCACGTCCTGCAGTCCCCACTACTGCTCCACGAGTCCCCCTCCACTAATTTTCACGGACGACGCATTACGGACGTCACGGATCCATGTGAACGCAGCTTAAATCACATGTTTCTGAGAAAATACGTTTATGGTATGAAAATGTTCAGGAACTCATAACCCTTCACATAACATAGGAAACTTTATCATTATTTTGGAGCCCTAATGAAGTGTCTGGTTTTATACTAATCATGTGGGTAATGTGTTCCTGAACAGTTTCATACCAATAAGGTGTTCACAGAAAAATGTGAGTTACGCGTTGTCCAACCCGTTCCGTAACTATAATTACTTATTCATTTCGTCATTCCTAACTAATAAAGGTGCAATTGAAAACAAGTTGTGTGCGAAATTATTGAAAAATTAAAATTATCTGGTGAAACCATTACTCTCACAAGTCTTTGTGATTGAATGTCTGGAATAGCAAAGAACGACAATTCGCTCATTATGTGATGCTGCATGACCTGAACGTGTTTTCTTCTAAAATTACCTATAAGCGGAACCTCGTCGATTTCTATAGAAAAAATGAATAAAATAAGAATCGAGATGTTAAAGGTGAAAAACTTGCTTTCCGCTCTTTGGCAAGCGTGTATTTGTCAGTGGTAGAAGGCATTGTGGTTAAGGAATAAAGGGAATATGAGCGGAAATATTGATGCGGGATACATGCGAAGTCGGAAATATAAACAAATTATATCGCAGACGTGTTTGACGAGCGGAACTGTGGAGAGAACTTGTTATTCGATTCAAACCAACAACTAACGATTTACCTTGGTACTTTCTTTTCATTTACGAGTGCAAAGTAGCTGTGATGGGGTGCATATTGTCCTGGAAAGAGCGTCTGATTCACAATTGAAGTTGGCGGTCGAGATTTCTAGAATATAAACGTACTTTTTCGCCCTTCGGTCTATATCACCGTTGTGCTTAAAAGATCCTCGAGTCCTGTAACTGCAGGTACGAAATAATTGAAGGAATGAACTAAAATATTATGATTGAATACAGTTGATCTTCTACGATGTAGTTGAGCTCAATGGTGTTTGTTTGAATCAGCTGCATCCCCCAGTACGAAAATAGCCTTGAAGTTCCACCGCTTCAATCTAGCTCATGTTGACGATCTTTATTTCAGTTCTACTTTAAACGAAGCAGTTCTTCTTGCGAACGAACGGCTGCTCGTACAACGCTCCGGGTGGCCTTAAACAATTCTCTGAATTAAAATCTATTCGAAGTTGTACAATATACCGTTCTATTCAAGAGTGTTGAGGTATATTGTTTAGAACCTTTCAAACCCTTTTTTGCACCCCTTCCTATTGGCGTAGTGTGATGGAAAGTTTCAAGGATCATTCCAGGAGCATGGCGAATTTCAAGTTAGTCCATTAATTTTAAAATGACTAAGGGACGGCGGACGGTTTTGGTTTATATCTTAAATTGATTCGACTTTTTCTGTGGCCCAATCTCAAAACTTAAGACAATACTTGCCTCATCCCCTGCCACTTTTTTAAAATTGTATACCAGTACTCTACCTCTAGGTACCCTTTCGTATATTTCTTTTGCCAGTACTACACAATTTATTTGCATCATTGTTTTCCTAGTAGTACCGGTTTTTCTTTTTTCTCGTCTACATTTGCTGTACTTTTCAATTATCCTTTGTAATTGGGCTTCACGGAAATTATCCTTTGTAATTATCCTTTGTAAAATTCAGTTCACGGAAAAGATGTTGAACATGGGCCACAACATGTTATTCTTAACATATTCCTTATCCATGGCCGAATAGAAATTCTGAACTCTCATAAAATGTGGTTTGAAGCGGTTCATAAACAGATGTTTGTGTGTCAGCGATGAGCTGTATGAAAATGACTTCACGAAGAGGAGAATTACGTAACATTAATTAACGTTCACCTTTCATCCGGAGAAATCCGCTGGCGCGTCTCCTTCACGTGAAGTACCTGTTGGTTGTTTGTACGAGATGTTCGGGGGGAATGAAAGGTTTTCCGAGCCGATTTTCCCGCGGTGAGGTGGCGAATTGTAATATGAAGCGGTAATTCATTCATCGATAAGAACCCGATTCAAAACGGGGTAAGAACTTCGGGATTCACTGGCGGGCGTACGAATATTGCTAGTGAATTGCGCGTACCTACGTGGAAATAAAACAAAGCGGACGAGCTCCATCGATTCCTTCCTCTTGTTTCGACTTGATGACGGACTCTGTGTATTAAGGACCTCGAGCTTCGTCAGATTAATTGATGCTTCTTTGTACAAACAAAGTTAGAACAATAACAATAAATAATAAATTATAAACAGATGAACTGTCGGGTACATCAGGTGGGCTACTTGGCACGGCATTCTCAACAGGAAAATGCACTATTGTGCCAGGTGGAAGGAATATGGGCTGATTCCAGAGCTAGTGCTTGCGTACAGGCTTGATCAATCGTGAGAGATTTGTTCTCTAACTAGCGACAGCGCATGTCAGACGATGTTGATCCTCTAATGAACGAGTCCCTAACGTAATCGTCCAGGTTTTCGGCTGCGGATGAAGCTAGGAATTGACAATGTAGGCAAAGCTGATTTAATGCTCTTTAATATTGGCCGACAGACTCCTGAGAGCCTTAAGATCTGGTAGCTAACTGGTGGCGGGCAAAAATTTCGTTGATCAGTTTTACAAATAGCCGCCTCATAACTACTTGCCTCGCATATCATTTGAAAGATCGGTAGACAGCTACATGGTTCATAAGTAAATCGAGTTTACCTTCTTCGGGAAGTGGTTCAGGAACGTTCCTGAAGAAGATTTCAAAGGTGCCGAACCAGTGTTTCCTCTCGAGTGCCGCAGTAGCTGTGTTTGGGTCCAGTTCAAGACGATTCGGACGTAAGAGCCTATCCACATTGAATTTTCTTCAATACATTGAATTAAAGCTGACCTTGATAGTTAAGGCTTTAATAAATGGAATTCAGGCATAGAATGAAATGAATAATTTGAATAGCGTAACAGTTATGTGGTCCATAACAACTTGCTAGGAAGCGCAAATAATGTTTTGAGTTTATCACAGAGGCAGAGACTACCTGCTCCTCAAATTGAGAGTACTTCCCCAACTCTATATAATTCATGGGTTCTCTCTCGTACCTACCGAACATTTTTCGAAATTACTTTCCGTTGTCATGATATCACAAAAGTACGCGTTGTTTGAATCAACTGCTCCCAAGTATGAGAAATACTCCAAAGTTCCATTCAAGCTCATATTGGCAGTTGAGAACGAACGGCTGGCGGCACAACGCTCCGGGTAGTTTTGAAAAATTCTTTAAACCAAAATATATACATGTTTCAACAGTTTGGACACCGCTGATCAAATCTTCATGTACCATCCAAATTAGTTTCACACGATTTTCAAGAATTTCCTTGGTGTTGATTGAGGAAAATGTCGAAAATATGGTGAGAAACGAAGTGACACACCTGTTTTGGTAATAAACCCCCTGAATGATGAACCTTGAATGCTGATTTTGCTGCAGAATCCATATCAGGAGTCCTTTTGTCATTAAAAATCAAGCCCTGAACTCAGATTTCCCCTGCAGATTCTGCCCAGGTCGCAATTTTCTACACAAGTGTGAATTTTGGGAGTTGAAAATATTGTGGAAAAATGTCGACAATTTTGAACCTTACAAGCTCAATTTCGACACAGAAGCTTGCGACTTTCTCTCGAAATGGCTCGAACAATGCCGATTAAATTCATGTTATTTACAACATTTGAAGTAAAAAATCTCGAAAATGTGCTGAAAACGACGGTTGTTTCGCCTATTTCTGTTCCTAAACCTTTAAAGTTGAATTTCACCTCAAAAACGTCCGGCTTCATTGCGAAACGGCTCGAACAAATTCGTTCGAATTCATGCGAGTTGTTCGTACGCAAAAACTCATCAGTTTCCTCGGAGTTGGTTTTAGGAAAACGAGACCCGGCCAGAGGCTGATTGAAGGTGTTGGTCGACGGATCGAGGTCAGCTTTTGAAGAAATCTCGAGAAGTTGAACGAGTTTTCAAGGGGCCTGTGAGGGCTTATGATGTGATGTCACTATGAGTAGTTCGCTTTTTATCAACGAGACTTCCATATGTTGAAGCAACTTATAACGATTCAACGCAGTGAATAGGAGTATCGCAAGTATTAATCGTTCGTTTTTCGCTCGCGACGATCACTTTTTTGGGGCACAATCCTGAGTTTTTGAAAAACTCGACGATCTTTATGATCCGTCATGAAGAGACTCCATTGTAGTGGCTTCAATATTTTGAAAACGTATCTTCCCACTCACATTTTTTCTATGCGTTTTAGAGCATTCCGAATTCATTCCTCGATTTCCGTAGGTAGCGTTCTAAAAATACCAGTTTAAATACTCGTTTACTGATGAAACGTAGAACAATCCGAATGTGTTGAGAGACTCGTTATTGCACTAGCCGCCGAACGTGGACGTAACGTGAGTGTCCAGCATCGATGGTGTACAGTGTGTGTGCATACAGATGATTGAATTTATAGGCGGCTTACTCTGTGTATTGAAATTATTGTTAATGATTAACAATTATTATAAGTTATTAATAATAATTATTATTTATACAACATTCGATCTGTTCTAACTTTGAGCTCGCATAGTGAACGACGGGTGGTCGTACATACCTCCGGATGGTCTTAAAAAATTCCAACAAAAAACTATACCGTTCCATTCGCATTCTCGAGATATGAATTTTTCTAGGTTTCAAAATTCATTCTGAACCCCTTCCTCTTGGCCTTGGGTTATGAAAAGTTTCAAGAACCATCGTGGGTGTGGTCCGAACCCGTAAACCAAATTTCGTAATTTTATCACATCGCTGAAAGGGTCATTATCGAAGAGAATAAACCAACATGTCGTTTTTCGTGCATATAAAATGCTTGAATCGATTATTGAATTGTATTACGTGCTAGAACGAAGAAAAAGTAGTGTAATAGACGTTGTTGATGGTGCCACTATTTGCACCGGTTGATCAAGGAGGAAAAACAAATTGTGATGGGCTACTCCTAAAATTTGCTCATTAGGTCATACTTCATAACCGAGACTTATTTAATTATCAGAAATTCGGCCTTCAGTTATTCTAAAATTCGTGTTTGGTCTCGTTGTCAGCAGTTGTTTCTGGTCGATATCTTCAGGTTGAGTGAACCTATAATCGTGATAGATTCTCAGTAAGTAAGTAAGACTTGGTGGTTACCTTGATTACTCGATGAAACTCCCCAATATGTCAACATTCATCTGCAACGATTTATTATTTTCTGTAGATGTAGATCGACGAACAGCTGCTTCAAACAAATGGAGTTATATGATATCGAATGTCTTGTTCTGAGGTACTTTTCGTGTCTACAAAAAGTACGATTTGTTGTTAAACTTCTTTAAATAAATCCTGATCGACTTAGGTTGGTACAAATAAATACCCACGTATTATATTTATCTAAAAAGTTATGTTATGTAATTCATAATTGGTATAAATAAACGACTGTTTGGTGGGCACTGAATCAGTTGGAAAATAGACGAGACCATCGCTGAGCTAGTCCCCGACTCCCCCCTCTGGTCACCTTCTCAAACTAACACACGTTAGTTGCACTCCCCCAAATTATTTCGTATAGTTGTATAGTTAGGTGAACCTACAAAGATTGAATACAGGACAGTGATCTAGACAGAAGGGCAGCCCATACAGAAAATAACAGTTGTAGAGGAATTTGCAGCGGGCTTTGTTTTCGATTCCAACGGCTCATAATTGAGAATAATAATCCAAAAATGTGCCGAAATTGTAAAGCCACAGCTTGAAAAGCGACAACGATTGTGGAATAATTTTCGGCTTCTTACAACAAAATAAATATACTGAATGGGTCGATTTAATGTGATCTATACAGCAAGTAACAAACCTTCATCGAAAATGTACAGGTTTTTTGGTCGGTATCTTCGGGTTAAATGTACTTATCGACGGTATAAACGCGTGTTATTTCGAAAATTCTCTCACTAAATCACGCTGCATGATATCACTTTTTTCTTCATCATTGTGTCTCATGCTTCCTACTCCCATTACCACGTAATCAGGGGTTTATAAACTCTTTTTCATTCCATCAAATCGCACAATCGAGAAGGCAAAGAAAAATATTTGAGCTTTCATTCGGTAACAAGGCGTCCCCTCGATTCGTCGTCACTTTTCGGCCCTTTTCGAAATAATGAAAAGAAAAACCCAGTTTGCCCCCCCCCCCCCCGCCAAAGACGTCACTCAATATCAGTAGTTGGAGGAAATCGTTTATTTTTGTTCTCTTTCCCCCAGTTTGAGTCTGAGAGAATTCTGAAAATCCCATTTCGTTCTCTTCGAAAGCCTTCTGCTGTTTGTACCCGTGGCCCGATGGATCTTGGAAACGAGGGTAAAATGAAAATAAGAAAAACGAAGAAGAAAAAGAAAAAAAGCTCTCATTTTCCGTCATGTTTACTCTCCCGTTTCCTCGTTCATTTATCACTCGAATCCTTTTCCATCGCGAATCCCCTTGTTCGACCTTTGAATCACGTTCTTTTGCATTTACCTCACCGGTTGTTTCGACGAAGGAGCTCCAAGCACTCGAGAGCTTCCAGCACTGAAGAATTTATCGAAGCCGTTTCGCTCCTTTTCAGTTGTTCCTCCGAAGAACGGGCTTGAAACGGCTTTGACGATGTTGGAAGCATTCCTTCGTTGCTTTCCGACGATACAAATCCGTACGAGAGCCTTTCGAAGTCCATCACTAGATTTCCTGAAAATGTCCGCGGGCATGCCAAGTCCTTCGAGACGATGAAACGGTTTATTATTCTCTGTAACTGTCCATGTGAGTTCCATACGGTATTTTAACGTGATGTATTTATTACCTTTGCAGTGTGTCTTCAGAAAAACTTGTGATTGCCCCGATTGAAGCGGGTTGAGAATTGTGAGAGAAAATTAAACCTATTCTCGTAGTATAAATGGTTATTATCGGAATAAGATATTAAAGAAATTGGGCAGTGAAATTAAATCCAGTGCATGAATTGAATTTATTTATTTATTTATAATAAGATCGACGAGTTGGATTGTACGAGGAACGGAAAACACGGAAAACAGGGGAACACTAGTGGCATCATAAGCCTAAGGAGAAAAAGGCATGAGCCATAAGAAGAAAAGCCCTAGATTAGGGTAATTCAATACTCCAATAGATATCGCAATTATGACTTCACCAACGTGTTCAGCGTTGAAAAATCTATAAACTGAGGTGTTACTTGGCAAAAATGGGGACAAAATTTGTTGTGTATCCAATAATCTTCTGGTAATCAAAACATTTTTTACCCCCCCCCCCCCCCCCCTCTCTTCCCACACACCAAATTTTGCTTTGCGTAAAACTACTCCTGTCTTAATTTTGTACGGTATCAAGTTGGGGAATGAATTTTCAGAAAGTTTTTGGCGCTATTTATTTATTTATTTATTTTTATAAGTAAGCCCAATTACACTGCAGATACGAATACATCGGAAAAATAGATTGAATCGCTAAATTATACATGAAATAATACAGAAGAACTAAAAATGAAGAATTACAATTTCATTAGGCTTTTGGTAATTACCGAGCGATGAGCAAGTTGCTCATTCCCCAACACGGGCTGGTGCCCATATGGGGAATTATATTTCCGAATATTTTATTTCATTTAAGGCATGTGTTTATTTTGTATATGACTGATTTATTCTGTATATGACTGTATTATGTAATGGAAATAATAAAAAAAGAAAAGAAAAGAAGAATATAGACTGGTAGATATGGTAGAATATAGACTGGTGGTGGTACTGTGTGGACTGGTAGTCCATTACGAATACATCTTTTAGGAGGAGGCGATCGATATGGAGAAATAGCTGTATTTCTTCGAAAATTCGCCCTTATAGTGATGCTACATGAATGGTTTTTATTAATTTTAAGTGCAAATTGTTCTGTTCTTCACCCAATTGTACCACTCGGATGTGAGGAGGTCAACCGTCGAGTATATCTGAAGAACCCGGAAAGATTCCAATCGATGGTGGACGAGCCAATAGACATCCACGCTGAACGGATGCGCTGCTTGAAAGAATACGGTGGTAGAGTTGCAATCGATGCGACTTCCGTTTAGTACCGTCACGACTTCCTTATGTATGAAGAGATTGGCGAAGAACCCAAGGAGTACACGCAGAATGGCTTTAGCCAGAAGATAACATTATGCCACTCACTCGACCGCCACTACGACTCCGTTTTCACGAAGGATTACATCAACAAAGCGGCTTTCTGCCAATCCATTGTGTATGAAATGCTGTACGAATCGGTGTTCGATTTGAAAGAAGTGGATTACTCTGCGTCGAAAATGCTGCACGACAAGACGAACAAACAGCAGAGGGAGCATCTGCCTTTCATCGACTGTTTCTCAATTCGTGTAAATCCCAACAACGTGGCCGTTCCGGAGGCCCGTCCAACTCTCGTTGCTACGGTCCCCTTACAAGTCAATCATATTACACAGAAGTCCGTTAATTTCGACAGCTCTGACCTACCTCATGCAGATGTATCTACGTTGCGCTTGGAGTGGATTGTTTGAAGGATGAACTACTTGACGTGGAATTTGAGGCCGATGTTCCACGTCAAGTAGTTCATCCTTCAAACACCTCATCAGGATTACGTGGCCATTGAGGGCCAACCGCCCGAAGACATCATTATCAATGAAGTTCAATCGGCAGACGACACTGTGATGCTAACGATGACTCCTCACCAACTTTGCGCAGATGAACGTCGAAGAACACAATCCAACGATGTTGCAACATAGAACGTTATCCGTTCCCTGTTGCAACATCGTTGGCGGGAAGTACGTAGGATTACCGCTATATCAGCACCACGGACTGAACTCAACTACTCCCCGACGACGCACAGAGTGGTAAATGACTGATCTAGGTGGACAATAGTCAAATCAACAAGTGATTATTTCCGGTATGAGCTTGTGTCAATTATTAGTTGAGGAGTTCGAGGATACCAGTTTTTATCAGCTGAAAGAACTACAAAGAGCAAAAAGAGCGCTTGTAAACAAGTCCACGTTTTCCACCGGTACGTTATCAGTCGCACAGCTCATCACTCCGATTGTTTCATTCGCAATGTGTCTCCCGTAAAACCCACGCCTTCTCCTACATAATGGACCACATTGAGACAGAAATTTTTTTTTATTCAGTAATTTAATATCGACGGTGAAGAATTGAGACCTCGTATATCACATTTTGCATACTTTACAGGAGAGCGAAAAAACGTACTTATTTGTTTATTATTCTGTCAATTTCAAATTTCCTCTCGTCACGATGTTTCACTTTTGAGCCGAAATACTTCAAAAATCCACCCAATGAGTGCTAAAATCGGTAAAAACCAAGGAACTTACCTACTACAAACAAAATCCCGTTTTTTGACAAAAACGGAGAAGATACGAGGTCTCAATTCTTCAGCGTCGATATGAAACTGTTGAAAGGGTGAGAAATGAAAGTAATTTTTTTTAAACAAGTTTCTTCTCTATTTGGGCTGAGGTAGATTTAGTTGCTCCAGCTCGTTCTGTTTATAGGACTCATTGAGTTTTTTGCGCTTTTTTGCGTTTTGGCTGTTTTAAGCCATTGAACAACGAAAAAATCACATGTTAAAAAAGTTCTCAACCGGTCACATACAAAAAAAGAGTTGATATGAGTAGGCTGCCATTTAATCTGAAATAATTCTCATGAGTGGAAGTGTGGGAGAAAGAAAGTGGGTAATTTTAGAAAAGAAGAGAAGGGAAGTTTTCGTTTAGTCACATTTAAAGGGAAAAAGTTGTTACGCTATTCATGTGAGCACTCTGTAATAATTTTATTCCACTGCATTACTACCTTTCAAAGGTGCCTGATACGTATTTTAATATACAAAGAAATTTATTTATATTTGCACATCTCCAGGAGAGCGTTTTTTGACGAGTGGAGCAAATTTCCAAAGAAAATGTCTATTTATTTTATGGAGGTAATTCATTTATTTTCTGTAACCTGCAATTATGCTTTGCAGGTTTCTTTCTGGTAAATAAAAATTGCTTCAATATAATAATTGCATTTTCAAAGTTTTTCATTGTAACAGCTCATTTAAGCTCATTGATCTACATTTTAATCTAAGTGCAATTGGAATGACTATAAACAGCATTCCACACATACTGTAAAATACCATTATGTACTCGTATTTCGTACGTGTCAATAGATGTAAGAGTGATGTTGGCGAAACTGGTTTTAATTCGTAGGAAGCGCAGTTGTTTCTATTTTAGCGAATTTTCGAAGAAAAGGAAGCTATTGTTCTCGGTCCAAAATTTTTAAAACTCGAAATTCCGCAAAATTTTTATACCAAAATCCGTTTCAGACCATCCTGAATTCACTGCCAAAAGACACAAAAAATTATATGTATATATTTATGTATTTATATAACTATATATTTATATATTTATGTATTTATGTATGTGTCATTCCAGACGATAACTCTCAATAGAATTGAGATAAAAAGTTCAAATTTGCACACAAAATCTGTCTTGGCAATCGACAGGATAAGTTCGAAGATGGGCAGAATAGGGCCACTCTAAGGGGGGTGTAGGGGAGTTTTAAGGGGGGAAAATTACCCATGAAGTCCAAATTTGAAACAGTCTGACATGTGACACCTCATTTTAAAGGTTTTTTCATGCTGAACACGATGGTAATATACAAAGAAATTTATTTATATAATATATAATAATTGCATAATAATAATATAATAATTGCATTTTCAAAGTTTTTCATTGTAACAGCTCATTTAAGCTCATTGATCTACATTTTAATCTAAGTGCAATTGGAATGACTATATACAGCATTCCACACATACTGTAAAATACCATTATGTACTCGTATTTCGTACGTGTCAATAGATGTAAGAGTGATGTTGGCGAAACTGGTTTCAATTCGTAGGAAGCGCAGTTGTTTCTATTTTAGCGAATTTTCGAAGAAAAGGAAGCTATTGTTCTCGGTCCAAAATTTTTAAAACTCGAAATTCCGCAAAATTTTTATACCAAAATCCGTTTCAGACCATCCTGAATTCACTGCCAAAAGACACAAAAAATTATATGTATATATTTATGTATTTATATATTTATGTATTTATGTATGTGTCATTCCAGACGATAACTCTCAATAGAATTGAGATAAAAAGTTCAAATTTGCACACAAAATCTGTCTTGGCAATCGACAGGATAAGTTCGAAGATGGGCAGAATAGGGCCACTCTAAGGGGGGTGTAGGGGAGTTTTAAGGGGGGAAAATTACCCATGAAGTCCAAATTTGAAACAGTCTGACATGTGACACCTCATTTTAAAGGTTTTTTCATGCTGAACACGATGGTAATATACAAAGAAATTTATTTATATAATATATAATAATTGCATAATAATAATATAATAATAACATATAATAATATAATAATTGCATTTTCAAAGTTTTTCATTGTAACAGCTCATTTAAGCTCATTGATCTACATTTTAATCTAAGTGCAATTGGAATGACTATAAACAGCATTCCACACATACTGTAAAATACCATTATGTACTCGTATTTCGTACGTGTCAATAGATGTAAGAGTGATGTTGGCGAAACTGGTTTCAATTCGTAGGAAGCGCAGTTGTTTCTATTTTAGCGAATTTTCGAAGAAAAGGAAGCTATTGTTCTCGGTCCAAAATTTTTAAAACTCGAAATTCCGCAAAATTTTTATACCAAAATCCGTTTCAGACCATCCTGAATTCACTGCCAAAAGACACAAAAAATTATATGTATATATTTATGTATTTATATATCTATGTATTTATGTATGTGTCATTCCAGACGATAACTCTCGATAGAATTGAGATAAAAAGTTCAAATTTGCACACAAAATCTGTCTTGGCAATCGACAGGATAAGTTCGAAGATGGACAGAATAGGGCCACTCTAAGGGGGGTGTAGGGGAGTTTTAAGGGGGGGGAAAATTACCCATGAAGTCCAAATTTGAAACAGTCTGACATGTGACACCTCATTTTAAAGGTTTTTTCATGCTGAACACGATGGTAATATACAAAGAAATTTATTTATATAATATATAATAATTGCATAATAATAATATAATAATTGCATTTTCAAAGTTTTTCATTGTAACAGCTCATTTAAGCTCATTGATCTACATTTTAATCTAAGTGCAATTGGAATGACTATATACAGCATTCCACACATACTGTAAAATACCATTATGTACTCGTATTTTGTACATGTCAATCGATGTAAGAGTGATGTTGGCGAAATTACTTGGACATCTTGGAAATCTTTCAAATTTGGCGTATATGTACCACTTTACTACATTTCACCACATTTCCTTGGAGGATAGATATTTAAACTGGTATTTTTCCCATAATCAGCATTCAATTTCCAATGGTCCTAAAATAATGTAGTCCACCTAGATTGTTCATTTACTCCACGGAAATGGCACACCTGGAGCCGATGTGCACTGTGCGCTTTTCATATTTTCGGAAACAACTGCGCTTCCCACGAATTTTCAATGAAGTAAAGTGGTACATATACGCCAAATTTGAAAGATTTCCAAGATGTCCAAGTGATTTCGCCAACATCACTCTTACATCGATTGACATGTACAAAATACGAGTACATAATGGTATTTTACAGTATGTGTGGAATGCTGTATATAGTCATTCCAATTGCACTTAGATTAAAATGTAGATCAATGAGCTTAAATGAGCTACTTCTGTTACAAACCTACCTTTTGGAAGACTGAAAGCACAAATCACGTTTTTAAAGGAGAATTTTTATTTTATTTTTACAAACAAGCGTTTTTAATATTCAATATTTTCAACCTATCGAACTCCCTAAATAATTCGTAAGGTTCCGAAACGATTTGCATTCTGTACATCTTGACATCACTAATATATATTTGAAATTAGTGAATGATTAGAAAATTACGCCTGGTCCATCGTTCTCTCTGATATAAAATGAAGACCGGTGGTCTTGTAAGACGTAAACGCAAATTGAAATGTTGAAGCAGTATGAGGAAATTCAAGCCCAGCCAAATGTTTATCCTTGGTTCGCTGGATTCAGCTCAAATAGATCACTCATAGTTACAACGTGTAGGTTGCAATCAAACATGGTTTGTGTGCGAGTTACATCCACAGCTTTCTCCGCAGTGCCTGGCATATTCCATCATTATATTATAATGATGGAGTGTGATTCCTATATTGACCTTTAATGTATAGCAAATTTGTGGGCACACTAGATTTGCCTTTCCATTATTTGCAAATTTTGTCGGAAATTGGTATTTTTCATTTTGTACATGAGTTTATTGTTAATTTAAAATTATCAGTTTGATTTGTTTATCTAATAAGTTTTCATTTTAATTGCATTCTTTTTTGTATAAGAAGACATTAATCATTATTGATTTATATACATGACCATAATGTGATGATTCATTGTGCGTGGCTGTATGTACTCTTTACAAAGCCAATAAAATGAAAAAAAAAATGAAAAAAAAAATGTTGTCTACATATTGGTATAGTTGTTGGTACTTTTTTTTTGTACTTGTCGTTCTGTCGACCCTCGTATTTGTAATTTTTCAGTTGTCGAACTTTTATCTTAGAACGAAGTTACTGTTATTGCACTGTTTCATGTAATAGAATTCGATACCTGATGTTTCTATTCTAATACAAACAAACGCTGGGGCGAGCCGAAAATGGACTTTGTGATATTTGCAAGGCTATTTCGTGATTGGGAACATTGACTCTTTTAAGGGGACTGTGATGAACAAAAAAAAAAAACAACTCTGCAAATTCTTGACACAACGATTTATTATGTTCTTTGAGCAGATCACCCTAATCTGATAATATAGATTAAACTCTAATGATGTTGATTAAACTCTAGCTCAACGTCCAAATTTAATTTGTTTGAACACATAAGTATTATTTAAACAATTTGTAAACAATTTTACAGACAGGAAACCGAGTGAATATTGCAATGTGGTCAATCCCCGACCCACGGTTATAATTTCCAGTCTCCAGCTCACCGGGAAGATGAACTGTTTTTAGACGCGAAGTTTAGTGTTTCTCCTAAGTCTTTGCGCGCTCACTGTGAACGAACGGCTGGTCGTACAAAAATCCAATTGGTCTTAAAGATGTCGTAATTTTTCAGGTCATTCAAAAGTGAACTAAAAATTACACCGTTTAATGAGAATTATTAGAGATATGACATTGTCGAAATTTCAAAGTTCGTTTTGAACCCCTTCCCCTTGACCTAGGGTTTTGAAAAGCTTCGAGGATCATTGTGGGGTTGTGCCGAATTTGTAAAAACATTCCGTAATTTTACCTCAACGATATTCGATTTTCTGAATCTACGTATCTTGAAACATAGGTAAACCCACAGATTTTGAGGAGAGGGAAATTTTTTTTTCGAAGATAATGAACCAAATGGAAGGCTAATTATTAATAAGGGTTCAGA
Source organism: Stenodema calcarata (assembly GCA_963920205.1). NCBI lineage: Eukaryota > Metazoa > Arthropoda > Insecta > Hemiptera > Miridae > Stenodema > Stenodema calcarata. The sequence goes on from OY986048.1 coordinate 19,783,359, forward strand.
AACTCTGTAAAAACAAAAAATTTATTACATAAATTACATTTAATATAATTTATGTAATTCATTTAGAATAACTAAGTTTTCCTGTAAAAACAAAAAAATTATGTAATTCATAATTATTTATGTAATTCATTTAGAATAACTAAGTTTTCTGTAAAAACAAAAAATTTATTACATAAATTATATTTAATATAATTTATGTAATTCATTTAGAATAACTAAGTTTTCCCAACCTACATCTATGTCATTTATCTAGCCACTGTTCGTTTTAAATAAAGTTTATTGTTTATTCATTGTATTCCTTTTTTTTTTTCATTTTATAAATAAATTTAACCTTCAACATTTTGTAAAAAATAGATGAAATGACGGAAGAGGTGGAAAAAACATTCAGTGCACCGGATTACCCCTCGTTCCCCCATATTTCAATTATGGTTTTCTTGGTTCGTGAATGGTGTGGTTACGTCGCGTGGTTGCACTAGTTTTCGCTCATGAGGTCATGCTGCACGGTTGTCGAGCCGGCCGGAAACATCGACGTTTTCGGCGGCCGATTTCGATGGCGGCAATCGATGTATTGAGGTAAAGCAGAAAACTCGCGTTTCGCTTGGGCGACGAGGAGGTTGTGGCTGAGGCGTGGGAAGGGTGGGGGGCGAGGTGATTGAGGGGGGGGGGGAGGTGTCAAGGTCGAGAACGGGTTTACCACCCCCTTTTACAACACGCCGTCCGTCCTCCTCCACCGACCCATCGGACCAACTCACCCCGTCACTCCCCCCCCCCTCCCTCCTCAATACTCTCCACTCACCCCATCACTCCCCCCCCCCCCCTTAAAACTCTCCCGGCAGCTCGTCACTTCCTGTGGCCCCCAACGCAGAAGCGGCATCTCTCAGCGAATTGTCAAACGAGACAAACTTGAGCGGTAGCTTCACCATTTTGGCACATTTTCAGTTCATCATTTTCAATTACGACTCACTAAAAACGAAAAAATAAAATAAAATAAAATAAAAACGAACACCGTTTCACAATTGGTGGATTGACATTTTAACGCAGTCGATTTTCCATATTTTTTGGTTTATTATCTTCGACAATGAACCATTGGAATCGCCCAAAGAAAAAAATTTTTTAACCCCCCCTCAAAATTTGTTGGTTTACGTTTCAAGATACGTAGATTCAGAAAATCGAATAAAAAAAAAATCCGTCCGTCCGCCGTACGCCGTCCGTGGCACTTTGCCCAGTTAGCGCTGAGCTAAAATTACGAAATTTGGTTTCTGGGTTTGGACCAGCCCCACAATGATCCTCGAAACTTTTCATAACCCTAGGTCAAGGGGAAGGGGTTCAAAACGAATTTTGAAAATTTCAAAACTCGAAAAATTCCCATCAAACGGTATGTTTTTTATTTCATATTTAGATAGAGTTTATTCCTTAGAATTTTTTTAGACCATCCACAGCTTTGTACGACCAGCCGTTCGTTCACAATGACGGTTCAAAGGTTGAGGACCTCTTTTTCTTTTTAGGCGTCTTGTGCTTGATTGTTGTCGTTCCCAAGCTGACAAGAGATGGTGAAATGCTGGTAATTCGTGGGTGGATATTATTGTTTGTACATTTGTCCTATTGCTTTGACAACGTCCACCACTTCTTGTTCGTCGAGAGTTTCGAACGTACCAAGGGGCATTTGTTATTAATCGCAGTGCTCTGTTTTGCTGAATTTGGACTCGATTAATTTGTGATTTGCATGCTAAACCCCAGACGGAACAGCTGTACTGCCATATTGGGCGGATTATAGTGAGGTATAGCAGTCTTTTGTTATTGAGTGTAAGTGGTGATGTGCTACTTGAAAGTGTGTGATTCGGGATCTTAGTCGCATTACAAGATCCCCTATGTGGTGATTGTAGGTCAATCGTTGTTCAAGACGAACGCCGAGGTATCGCACCGATTGGGCCTGTGGTATTTGCTCTCCGTTCATGATGATAGGGGATTTTTACTCACCATAAACACAAGCAAGTCATGTACCACGACGTTCACGAATTTTTGTTTTTCAGGTGAGTCACTGGTCATCGATCTCCTCCGAATTCGAATCAAGGTACCCGCTTTCATATTCTCGATTATTCGATTGATTGAACGATTCATCATATTTGGTTTATTATCTTCGATAATGAACCGCAAAATTTGTTGGTTTACGGATCAGGGTACGTAGATTCGGAAAATGGAATTTCAAAAAAAATCCTAAAATTACCTAAAACGTCCGCGCTTGTGGACGTTGAAACTTTTCATAACCCTAGGACAATAAGGTAAAATGAATTTTAACATTTTCAAAAGCCATATCTTAAAAATCTCAAATTGAACGGTACCGTTTTCTGTGCAATTTGGAATAAAGTTCAGTTCAGAGAATTTTGTTTAACGATTCGGAGCTTTGTACGGCCAACCGTTCGTTCACAATGAGGGATCAAATTGGAGCAGATCAAAAGTCGTCAACATGAGAGTGAATCATGCGGCAGCCTGTCGGATCAATGTTTATACTGAGGAACAGCTGAAACAAACAACATAAGGTTTTGTGGTATCGAGTTTCTTGTTCTGAGATGGTCTTAAGTGACTGATAATCTATGAAGTACTGATGAGGCCAATCTGGACGTATGCTATTTGAATTTGGGGTTGTTGCTCACGCTCTCAGTTTTAAGCGACTCGAACAGACTCAAAATAAATTCAAAGGAATGCAATTCTTGCTCCTCCGTTTGTGCGAAATAGTAGCGAAATATACCGTGATTTTCAACTTGATTCGTGCCTTATCCACCACACCACCAACTTCATCAAAAGAGATTTCTGAGCCTAAGGTCCTGTGACCCGTCCAGGCTCGTCTCTTCCCTGCTTTTTAGTAAGTACCTAGTACAAATTATGCATCTGAAACGCTTATTTTATTTGGTATTGGTTGTTCAGTGCAAAACATATAGGAACGACATCTACTGTGAAGTACTCTAATAATATGTGTGTGTGATGTGTTGAAGGTCAGTAAAAATTATGATCGGGAGATGTCGAGGGTCGGTCAAATGAGAGATGTTTAATGTGCCAATGATTCGAAGAATTTATTTCTCCATCATCAGGGCCTTAAATCAGTTTCAACAATGTAGTATAGTATATTATCGGAGAATCAACAGAATCTATTGTTCTAGGTGCATCGAAAAATGTACAGCATTTCTTAAATATAATAATTTGTAGGTTTGGATATAATAATTAACCTACAAACCCAATAATTAAACCTACAAATTATTATATTCAAGAAATGCTGTACATTTTTCGATGCACCTAGAACAATAAATTCTGGTAATTCTCCGAAAATATATTATACAGCGTTGTTGTAACTGATTTTAGGCCCTGAAGATGGAGAAATAATTTCTTCAATACGTTGATATATTAAACATCTCTCTTTTGACCGACCCTCGACATCTCCCCATCATTACTCTACTAATCCTAGTTATCCAAAAACTACCTGAGCTCTAACTATCCTAAATAAAACCTGTTTTTACTTCCGTTATTTCCAAGTTCAAAATATCCAAGAACTAATTTTTAACATTTTTCTGTCGATGATTCATTCTTAGTTAAGAGCAGTAACTGTTTGAAGCCAGCCTCTGAATTCGTTTGTATCTGCTATTCACACCTTTTGCTGCTTGTGAAAAGGTGAAGAAAAAAATTGCTAGAAAAACAGTCGTTCAGACGATTCGACACGTGTCTTCTAGTGTGGCCGCCAACGGTACTAGTGGCCGCCAACGGTACTCTCTACCGCACATTAATTTTCCATCATTTCTCAGTATTTTCGGGTCTTGAAATTTATTTTCAATTCATGGGATGGATAGAAGAAGTTGATATATGTCAGATAATGAAGATAGCTAGAAAATATAAAAATTCAAATTTATTTGTCACATCAGAAAAGTGGTTTTAGGTTCATTATCAAAATTGGTAGTAGGTATTATGGAGTTGTAATAAAAATTGAATCAAAATATAAGGGGAAAGTATTGTTGTAGTCGACGCACAACTCAGATACTCCTACCCACACTCAACCCACTTGTGCCCAAATTTTTTCCCCAACGGTTCTCACTCTAAAAGATTCTTTTGTGTCCATCGAACACTGGACAATTCGAAATTTGAAGAAAAAATTTTCTTAACCCCATGTCAAAATTTGTTGGTTTACGTTTCAAGATACGTAGATTCAGAAAATCGAATAAAACACTCGGGGGTGAGATCGGTGTGAAACAGCTTTCGTACAAGTACGCAACCACGAGGGACATTTTATGTCTTTGCGCCCGTCCCACATCCACATCACATACCACGTACCTCGTACTTCATTTTTATTCGCTTAAAAATGGTTGTAATAAATTATTGAGAATAATTTCCTGTGTGTAAACAATTATTTAAACAATCACGCTCATACCGCAGCTTGTCGGCCACGCACTCCGCAGTGGTTAACGTAATATGGTTAGGTAAATCGAGAGCTATCCAACGAGTGGTGAACGATTTTTGTACGATGATAACTGGCGAAGTTAAAGTTCCGTAGCAACGAATCGGTTGTACGTGAAAATCATTAGAATTTTTCATAACGCTCTCTTCGTCACACTTTTTGAGTTATGTGCCATAGTAAAGACATAAAATGTCAATATATAATATCAATGAAACTTATCATAGCTGGTAATTAGATCAAGGGAAATAAAAATAAACCAAAATACAAATACGGATGAAGATCCTTACATCTTTTTTTGCCACATTATTTTAGTAGGCATATTTATTGGGTTGATTGGATAGGTAACAATAGCACTTGACGAGGAACACTTTGGAGGGGGTGTTCTAGGAATAGTATTGGACGTCAAAGACATCAAGCTTAGATTTACCGCCCTGTCTCAGATTATGCACAGATGCGGTATGGAGTGCCGCTTAGCGTCCACTAGTGGGTTAACAATATTTGTGTTGCCGGAACTGCCCCGTGCCGTGTCGGTAAATATGAAACGACCTTCAGTGTTGACTGATACTGTATCGTCAAATCCATCTTTCAAACAAACTATCGGTAGGTCGGATGTGAGGGGGCGGTAGTGAGGGGTGCGATGGTGAGGAGGGGGGCGGTACTAGACGAGTCTTGCAACCTCCCTCTCTCATCATCTGCCGCCACCGCCTCCTCTTGTCACTTACCGCCCCCGTCGCCCTCACACCGTTGCATACCTGAACAACGCGTGCACCCACCACCGCCCCCCTTTCGCCATTTCATCCCCCCCCCCCTCTCATTCTCATCCTCGGATACTGTCCGCTGTCACCTTCAATGAACACTAACACCAACACTGAGATGTGAATGGTTTGATTTATTGATTAAGGGGCCTCCTCCAAGGCGACCTTGGTGATTTGTGTCGTTACCCTGGTTACGGCGACCTCGCGTGGGCAGCTGTGACGTCAACCAGGCACTTGTATTGTTTCTTCTCCAACCGAGAGTTTTCCCAACACCTTCCGCATCCAAATCCCGCCGACATTCAAATTCCATTATCCTCCAACCAAAAACCGCTTTGTCATGTGAAATCCGCTCTTTCTCCAACTGAAATCGGCTTTAGTTCCAACCAAAATCCCCGTCTCGTCCAACCGACTTCCGTTTTGCCTTCAAATGAAAACTCAAAATCAAATTAGTAACTGAAAACACACGTGGTGTGTCGGCCACTACTTGACAACTAACATGACAACTTGTTGTTGAGATTTGGTTGTCAGATTTGTTTTGGCACACAGAGGGACGTAGGACGGAATGAAAAACAGACGGACGGACATTCACACAGGTTGAAGGACTGGCACTCAGATGGACGGCCTGACATACAGAGGGATAGGCTGACATACAGACGGACGGGCTGACAGAGACGGACGGAATGGCAACATACGGGCGGGCTGACATACAGACTGGCACACAGAAGGACGGGCTATCATACAGACGGACGGGATGACAGAGACGGACGGAATGGCATACAGACGGACGGAATGGCATACAGACTGGCACTCAGATGGACGGCCTGACATACCGAGGGATAGGCTGACATACAGACTGGCACACCGACAGACGGGCTGACATACAGACTGGCACACCGACGGACGGGCTGACATACAGACGGACGGACTTGCACACAGACGAACGGACTTGCACGCAGACGGACGGACTTGAACACAGACGGACGGGCTGACAGAGACGGACGGAATGGCACGCAGACGGAAGGGCTGACATACAGACGGACAGACTGGCACACAGACGGACGGGCTATCATACAGACGGACGGGGTGACAGAAACGGACGGAACGGCACACAGACGGACGGGCTGACATAAGACGGACGGCCTGACATAGAGACGGACGGAATGGCACACAGACGGGCGGGCTGACATAAGACGGACGGCCTGATATAGAGACGGACGGAATGGCACATAGACAAGAGGAATGACATCTGAAGTAACAACCACGTTTCTCCTTCTTCAAACTACTTCAGTTTGAAAACGGAATAAGATATCGCAATTCTGACTTCATCTTTGTGTTCAGCGTAAAAACAACCTTCAAAATAAGCAGTCACTTGTCAGACTGTCCCATTTTGGGAAGTTATGGGTGATTTTTCACCCTTAATACCTCCCCTCCCCCCAAACCCCCCTCAAAGTGGCCCGATTCAGCCCATTTACGAACTTAGCCTTTCGATTGCCAAGACAGATTATTTGTGCCAATTTGAACTTTTTATCTCAATTTTATCGAGAGCTATTTTCTGTAATGAACAGTTATTTCTTCGAAAATTCGCTCTTATAGCCATGCTGCTTAACTGTGGATTTTTTGTCTCTGATTCTACTTTATCTCGAAACGTGAGTTCTGTACTGAAAGTGATGAACCGTTGTGTAAAAATCGTCTCTCCTTTCTGTCGTGAGGTGTCTGGCAGCGCAGGTTCCACTCGACAGAGTAGTGGTGAAGGGACGACGAGGTTGGCGACGATAAGAATCGACTTTGTATTCACCTCGCGGACCTTTAGAACCTGTAGAGCGACTTTTTGTCGAAGCGATCGACACACGACGACGACAGGAACTCAAAAAAAAAAAAAAACCAAAACAAAATCCTAAGAAGAACAAAATGACTGTACGAATAATGGGCTACCTCCATTCAAGCGCTTCCCCTTCGCAGGAAGCTTTAACCCGGAATTGAGGCCACGGTCAGATTCAAAACCAAATATTTAAGGGAGTTCCTGGTAGATACGGTTGGTCAGATACGCCTCACAATGGGACAGAGACAGAATACGATTCCGGTGAGACAAGTTTTTCCTCTTAATTTTGGTTCATTTTTTTCTTGGGTTTGTAATGGGCAGTTCTGAGCTGGTTCCAAATATTCCTAGGGGCCCTTCAACCTAAAATTGCTCATTACCGAGTTTTCTTTTGGCTAAAAATAAAACCCCACAAAACACACTTCGGGTTTTTCATTATTTTCAATAATAAACCATTGAAATCGACCAAAAAATAAAATAAAATAAAATCGAAACAAAAACGCCGCAAAGTGTTTGGAAATGGCCTAAAAACCCGAGGGGAAAAAGTCAGGCGAGCTCCATATCTTCGACCATGTCATGTTCAAAATAAAGGTGAGGGCTACACTCCTACTGGTGTATCGGGGGACACGCTGAATCGATCTCAAATATTGTCGAGCAAGGACCATCAATCGTTTTACCCGTACTCTGAGATGTGAATGAACCACAGGTTAATTTCTGGAGAATTCTGTCAACGAGGACAACCTGGAAGGGTAAGATTTTTTGTTTACTCCCATTTGGACTATTTTAGGAGGGGGGGGGGGGACAACTAAATATCTGTGTATGGCACTCCTCTGTTCAATGGTGATCCATTTTGTCTAGCAGCATTAGCCATGGAATCTCGTCTTTCATTTCCACTCAAACCAATGTGAGCCCTTGTCCATACAAATTCCACTCGTTGACCTGCTACCCTCATGCGAGGCGGTTTCCATAATCTCCATCAGAACGTGATAAAAGTCAGCGCTCATAGTGAAGTTAGCTAATTTCACTATAACGCTTCGGCAGTCAGTTACCGCGATTATGGATTGCTCAACTCCAAGCATAGCATATCGCAGGGCTTCCAGAATCGCAAACGCTTCACAAGTGTAATAATAAGTCGAAACAAAGCCAGAGATCTTGAAGGCTCTTCCGTTTCTTGTTTGTGAGTCGAAAAACGCACAACCACATCCATCATCAGCCCTTGATCCATCGGTATACATCAAGTATCCACCATAGCTCAGATCCGCTCAATGTTAATAATTTGGTATCGTATTCTATTCTTGATTAGTGGCCACGTTGTATTGAAAGACAGGTAACATCTGTCTGGACTTCATCACCTCCCAGTATTCAGCACTTGTGGAAAGCAGTTGTCGAAAGTAGCTCCAGTCCCTCTCTTTTAGCGAGCACGGGTCCTTCTCTGGTGCAAATTAAACCCACTTTCGTCGATGAACACCAAAAATTCATGTTGCTGTGGGACTGAAAGCCTAAACTTTATGGCGTACTGTCTTCTCTGCTCAATCGTATTTTCACCATTCATCCGATCAATTTCTTATGGGTTATTTTTATTGCTGTGAAACTTTTTATTGTGAAAGTTGCTGCAGTGGGAAGGTTTAAATTCATTTATAAAATGTTTAATTTTATTTGCAAAAAGATGGAATTTATTTGTAAAAAGTTTAATTAAATTTGTCAAAAGATTTGCAAAAAGATTAAACCGACGCGTACAAAAAGAATTAAATCGCGACGTAGGTACAACTATTACAAGTATAACCCATGATTCGTATGAATACGGATGAATGAAAAATAATTTATAACTTATATAAATTTTATTCTTGTATAAGTAATTGATTTTGATATAAAGTATATAATTTTGAATAATTAATTGAGGTAGTGACTCCCCACAGACTCAGAGATGATCAATCGATGACGTTCTCAAAACACGAATATTTTAGCGCATTCCTCCAAAAATTTCGTCTAGTTATGGGACACACCAGGATATTGTTTACACAGTACTCAGTACAGAAGATGATAAACCGTCGTGTGCCGTTTTTATCAAATTGATTTTGTTTTACTCACATAACAACCGTGGAAATATTTCTTGTTGATTGTGAAATTTCACTATTTCTGAATATTGAAATTAGCCTGAAAAGTTTGGTTGCACTTTGGTTGCACTTTTCCCATAAACACACTGGAAGTCAAAATCGGTATTCAAATCGAGTATGTCATAAATGGTAAATGTGTAAGTCATCAAATTCATCATTTTTATGACCATGTGGTCGAATTTCGAAGTTTGACGGAGGAGCGAAATTCGACTCAACGCTGTGGATAGTGTTAATGGAGAGTCTTAATGGAGTCGCCTTTTCCGCGGGTTCGATGTCGTTGAGTGAGAACTCTCGTTAATTATCCGGTAGCAACGTCAATCAAGTAGGTCGCTACGTGCAAAAAAGAATAACGTCCGCCTGAGTGGGCGTATATAGCAATGTATATAAACCAATACGTCCGAAGGCCCAATATCACCTCAGCTGCCCTCGAGTTTGAGGGTCTGAGTGATAGACTCGTTTGCGACTATAAACATGTTACAATTACAATTTTAATTGATCGTACATTGAAAACATTGAAAAAAATGGTACTTTTATTGTTCTTTGAATTAAACTGAACAACTTATTTAGTAATTGGTGGGATATTTATTAAAGATGTGATTTTAATTAATAAATAGCAATAAATTAGGATCACAAGGAAATGAACTCAGCTAAGTAGTAGTATTACACTTCTCTAACAATCTATCAGTGACAATTTAAATTTTTGAAGCTCGTGCGTTATTTATAAGTATTTTTCTTCTTATTGATATCCATACAGGATGTAAACTTTGGCATTACATGAAAATCTCAACTGGTATTTCTTTTGGGCCGTGGAATTGAAAACTCTGCGAATTCAAATTATAAGCCATTCAGTCTGTACAAGAAATAGTATTTAATTACGGATAATTTTCACAGGAATACCTTATTCGATATACTTTGATAATAACTGAACACACTTGCCGTTTCCATAGAATTATGAAAACATGGAATGCTCGTGTATGGGGCGGATCGGATCGTGTGGACGACCTTATGAGTGAGTTCAGGTGAGGGTTAAGCGAGTGTGGGCGAGTGACGGGCGGTGGCTGGTGAGTGAGGGAAGCGGAGGGATTCGCTTTCCATCCCCAACGATGTTGTGTACTGACAGTCACTCTTGGTTGTTATTTATTCATTTCCTCCTCTCTCATTCACTCAATCTCTCGCTCTCCCCAAGCTAATGAGGTGCTAGTGCAAATCCGTGTTACCTTCACTCACCCCGTTCCCCTGGCATTCAGTTTTCCCCCGTGAGCATCCACCCACCGCCCTTCGACATCGGAATCCCCTCGTCCTCCGAACGCCTTCATTTTTACTGTTAACTTGAATGGCAGACAAAACGGCTCTTGACCACGATAATTTACTTGATACGTCCTCCTAAAACACGAACTTAATTCACCTGTCTAATGTACATGTTCTCATAGGAGGCTCTACAACAGTCACTCATTGATAAGTAGGTACGTTAACAGAACGGTTGACTTGACAACGACTCTTGACCACGGTAGATCCACCTCCCTAATACATTTCCCTAATACATCAGTCAAATACACTTCCCTACTACATCAGTCAAATACACTTCCCTAATACACCCGCCTTATAAACCTCCCTAATACCAAACCCTGATACACCTCCCTAATAAACTCGCCTAATATACATCCCTGATACAACCGCCTTATAAACCTCCTTAATACACCCGCCTAATACAAATCCCTGATACACCCGCCTTATAAACCTCCCTAATACCCAACCCTGATACACCTCCGTAATACACTCGCCTATTACTCCTCGCGTAATACTCCTCCCTGATTCACATCCCTGAAACACCCACCTAATATTTTTTCTTCATCGTCATTTTATCACATATTACTTCTCTTTGTGCACCAGTATCAATTTTTGTACTATTTATCTTAAGTTTCTTTTACGGGTGAAATCTCGAATTATTTTCCTTCTTTGTAAAATGGCTTCGGCCGTATCAATAAATAAATAAATAAATACACCCGCCTAATACTCCTCCCTGATACACCCGCCTTATAAACCTCCCTAACACCCCACCCTGATACACCTCCCTATTACCCAACCCTAATACACCTCCCTAATACACTCGCCTAATACACATCCCTCATATATCTCTCTAATACTCTTCCCTTATACACCAGTCAAATAAACTTCAACAATACCTCCCTAATACACAAGCCTAATACATTTCCCTAATACCCAAACCTAATACACCTCCCTAATACACAACCCTGATACACCTCCCTAAAACACTCGCCTAATTAATCTCCCTGATACCCAACCGTGATTAACATCCCTAATACAACACCCTGATACACCTCCCTAATACACTCTCCCAATACATCTTCCTAATACTCTCGCCTAATACTCCTCCCTGATTCACATCTCTGAAACACCCGCCTAATAAACCTGCCGAATACACAGCCCTGACAGACCTCCCTAATACACCCGCCATATACACCTCCCGGATACATCCGCCTAATACAAATCCCTGATACATTCATGGCCGATACACCCGCCTTATTAACATCCATAATACCCAACCCTGATACACCTCCCTAATACCCAATCCTGATACCTCCCTAATACCAAACCCTGATACACTTCCCTAATACACTCGCCTAATACCCCTCCCTGATACATCCGCCAAATAAACCTGCCGAATACACAACCCTAATACACCTCCCTAATACAGTTGTGGGCGAAAACCGTTTTGAACCCCTTTTCCTTCACGCAGAGGCTAATTGCATCGATATTCCCCTTGAGCCACTGAATGAAGATGAACCCCTGAAAGGAAACGTCAGCCACTGGACCTGCGTTGAGAAATTCTCTCGAGTTGCGGAACAACTGAGACTCCCAATGCGGTTAACTAAAAGAAACTACGAGTAATATGTGTTCAGTATTATTTGTTTGACCTTACGTTAATTGCCAGCATAATTATAAAATATATACAGTTTCATCATTTTCCGAATAATAATAATTTGAATTCTCCCATAGTATAATTAAAACATAATAAAAAATCATGATTCTATCCCATTATGCCTCAAAACGTATAGTATTTATTTAATTTCACTTGTGCGTGCTTAACATTGTAGGCAGATCTTGACCTTGCAGTCCCAGTTCTCCACACCCTTCTTCATAGAATTTACTTTCCACTATCGTATGCACCAAATCTCCTTCGACCCCGCAGCCCTCACAAGTCCGAGTATCACGTGCTAATTTCCAACCAGAAATGCTTCATTGTGCTCCTGAAACCGCTGACTGCGAAGTAAATACAATTTAAAGAACTTGTCGGAGGGGGTGTGTTGGTAGGCTCATGTTTATCAGTTGAACGGACGTCTTTTGGTTTGTTTTAGCTCAATGTGTTGTTTGCTCGAACCCTGTAAACGGTTTATGTCGAGCTTAGCTTGATTTTTTGTTAAGGAATTGAACCGGCGCGACATTTCCCGTAGTATTTGGTGCTCGTCTCAATGTTTGAGCGTCGAGGTATTTGTTGTTGAATGGTCGCTCCTCCGATATCCACCGACTTCGGCCTTTTGGGTTTAAATCGATGATTGTTGATTAAATGCTGCTCGTACGTCGTTTGAATGGTGTTAGTGGGGGTGGGAGTGGGGGTGGGAGTGGGGGGTGATTAGTGCTTATTAAAATGTCCTTTAGATCGATGATCGGATTCCGCCCTGCGACAAAGTCCTGTTGACATGTCGGTATCGTCCAGCTGTGATGTTGTAGATGTTGGGGGAGAGGGAATGGAGTTGGCTGCACGACCTCCCCCGTCCCGCCATCATCAACCCTCGCAGGACCCTGAAAAGCGTGAACTGGAAACCTGAGGGTATCGCTGTCCTGGCGCCAGCCCTTGTTCACTATCGATCCGTTCGGTACTCCAATTTGACCCTTTGGAACGCGTTCCTCTGCCCTCGGGGTACCACAGCTGATGGCCACCCGTGTGTATGTCCCACAATCGGACAAGGTCATCTCCTCATAAATGAGCAATCAACCCAATAATGAGTGGAATCAGTATCGTTCTACTAGTGAAGAGACAAATAAAACTTGGAAACCAATGAATTTACAGCGTGTATTCGCAATACTACTAGGTCTTATTGGACATTTCGTACGAATTACGAATATACCATTTCAGCCTCTGAAGTCCTCACAGCTATTTTTATCCAACAGAAGCCAGTCATGCATGCAGTATGACTTAAAGGTGGATTTCTAACCCTCAAAACTCCAAATATGAACAAATATTTATAAAAGACATGAATTTTATTCAGTGATCCTTCAACTTTGGTTTGGATTTGTGTTTTTCATTTCATTTCATTGTTCAAAAATGTATTTGATCGTTCAAGAAGATTGAAAAACACAATTTGACAGTACAATCAACCAACCCCTTCTTGTGGCATTCTGAATCAAACGTCAGGTTTTGAACGGTATAATTTTATTTATATGTCCGTGTGGGTGGGTGTCATCCGTGGCGATATCAGGCCTTTGTTCAACTAGTCAAAATCTCAAAAGTTCAATAATAACAAAAGTAACAAAAGTCAGCTTAAGTTCGACGACCAGGTGACTAGATGGTCCTCTGGGGTTCCAGTGGGGTGGGGGTGTTGGTAACTAACTCACTGATGGTCCCTTCAGTTTTACAACTATGTTCCGGGCCGAGTTAATAATTTTGTATCTCTATAAATAATAAATGGAATAAGCATATAAACTATTAATAATTCATTTGTATTGATATGATATATGGGTTACTACTACTTGTAAGTGCCTTCGTTGGCAGTGATTCACACCAGGAAGTACCAACCAAAAGGCACAGAACAAATACTGGGTATCACAAAACCATGTGTTGTTTGTATTAGATGTTCCCCAGTATGGATAGCGTTGTTCTACTGTGCGATTTACATGTACTTCTATGTTGAAGATTCATCCTCAGTTTTACCTTCTAGCCCTCATTGTGAACGAACGGTTGTTAATGCTTAGAATGGCCTTAAAAATTCCCTGACTCAAAACCTATTCCATTTTGTATAAAAATACTATATCTTTCTAGAAGGCTTTTTGAACATTTCAATGTATTTTGCAATTTTTCATAACCCTTCCTGTCGACTCAGGGTTATCAAAAGTTTGCATAATTCTCAGTGTTTTTTTAACAGGCTAATTGCCCGATACTTTTCAATTCTACGCTCCTTTTTCGTTTTATATCGTTTTATATAGTTTTTTTTCCCCTCATGAATTTTGGAGTTCTGAACATGTTTTTGTGCTTCATAACATTCTACGAGCAGTTGGCAATGATACGATGTTGGCAACGGTGTCAGTAAAACGTGTGTGGTATCCACAGTTTCTGACCTGAATCTTCGGTCAAATCTACCTTTCAATGAGTAAGTATACTGGTCATTTGTAGGTATTCAAAAATTCGCTCGTTAGGTCAAATAATGATTTCCATAATGATTCAATCCTGCCTCATCACGTTTAGACCCTTGTCGGATCGTCAAGATGATTGTGATTCAACGTGGGTTGTAGACACTGACTACTAGTATCTTCCACTCTATTTGACTGTATGTTCATTCACCTCCGAGTCATTCACAGCTCGAGTACTTGTAACTCTAAAAAAAAAGAAAAGAAAACTGTTTGGAGGGAAACTCTTGAATTAACAATTGATTAGCCTCTTATAATCTTGGGTTATTAATAAACTTGTGATTGGATCCGCCCTCAAACTATCTTTTTAGTGTCGTTGGCTCGGGCGAAATGGGATCTAAAGGAAAGCACATATTTGCTAGTTAATTACAAACGTTGGATAATCGTCATTTTCGAGTTCATTGTTCAATTTCCTGCCTGATCTGGATGCAATGTCTCGGGTTCTTCAGTTGATGATATATTTAATGATTAAATCCGTATGGACTAAATAATCGCTGACGATTTCGTCAAATTCGGTCGAATACAAGGGGAGCTGTGCACGTGACAAGCCCCCCCCCCCCCCCCGACACACAATACGAACATACCGGTACTTTGTTGATTATATTGAAAGCAAGTTTTACTTCTCTGTGATTATAAGGGTTGAGCTACTTTTGAGTAAGGTTGAGCTGGGGGACTCGGAAGGTCAATTTTCTGGTACTAGTCGAAAATCATTGATACATAAAGGGCGATGAAAGTATTTAAAAAAACTCTGCAAATTCTTGACACAACGGTTTATTATCTTCCTTGTGCAGATCACCCTTCTGTCTAGATCACTAGGTCTAAATGTCAAGATCCTAAATGTTAGATTAATTATTATTATCAATTATCACTAATTATTAACAATTTTATCAAGTACCTAGAGAAAATTATTATAATTTATTGTTAGGTATCAATAATTTGTATTCATTATTAATAATTATTATTATTAATTATGATTAATTAATACGATATAATTCTGGGGTTTTTAATACTACGTCGGTAATAATTTTTCTATAAAAGAAGTACCTACCAACAAACATTCGAAATTACCTTCATTTCAGTAGCACGAAACGCACCTCAGAACAACAAACTCGACATCACTTAAGCCATATGATGTTCCAAAGAGCTTGTTAGTATGAAAATGGACCTGTATTTCAACAATTTGAGTCACGATCGTGTTGTGAGGCACAATCTTTGAGCCGTCATTGTGAACGAACGGCTGGTCGTACAAAGCTGCGGATGGTCTTAAAAAATTCTACGGAACAAACTCTATCTAAATATGAAATAAAAAACATACCGTTTGATGGGAATTTTTCGAGATATGGAATTTTCAAAATTTCAAAATTCGTTTTGAACCCCTTCCCCTTGACCTAGGGTTATGAAAAGTTTCGAGGATCATTGTGGGGCTGGTCCAAACCCAGAAACCAAATTTCGTAATTTTAGCTCAACGCTAACTGGGCAAAGTGGCGCGGACGGCGGACGGCGTACGGCGGACGGACGGATTTTTTTTTATTCGATTTTCTGAATCTACGTATCTTGAAACGTAAACCAACAAATTTTGAGGGGGGGTTAAAATTTTTTTTTCTTTGGGCGATTCCAATGGTTCATTATCGAAGATAATAAACCAAAAACTCTGCAAATTCTTGACACAACGGTTCATTATCTTCTTTGTACAGATCACCCTTCTGTCTAGATCACTAGGTCTAAATGTCTAGATCCTAAATGTTAGATTAATTATTATTATCAATTATCACTAATTATTAACAATTTTATCAAGTACCTAGTGAAAATTATTATAATTTATTGTTAGGTATTAATAATTCGTATTTACTATTAATAATAATAATTATTAATTATGATTAATTAATACGATATAATTCTGGGGTTCTTAATACTACGTCGGTAATAATTGTTCTATAAAAGAAGTACCTACCAACAAACATTCGAAATTACCTTCATTTCCGTAGCACGAAACGCACCTCAGAACAACAAACTCGACATCACTTAAGCCATATGATGTTCCAAAGAGCTTGTTAGTATGAAAATGGACCTGTATTTCAACAGTTTGATTCACGATCCTGTAGTGAGGCACAATCTTTGAGCCTTCATTGTGAACGAACGGCTGGTCGTACAAAGCTGCGGATGGTCTTAAAAAATTCTACGGAACAAACTCTATCTAAATATGAAATAAAAAACATACCGTTCTATATGAATTTTTCGAGATATGAAATTTTCAAAATTTCAAAATTCGTTTTGAACCCCTTCCCCTTGACCTAGGGTTATGAAAAGTTTCGAGGACCATTGTGGGGTTGGTCGAAACCCATAAAAAAAATTTCGTAATTTTAACTCAACGCTAACTGGGCAAAGTGGCGCGGACGGCGGACGGCGTACGGCGGACGGCGTACGGCGTACGGCGGACGGACGGATTTTTTTTTATTCGATTTTCTGAATCTACGTATCTTGAAACGTAAACCAACAAATTTTGAGGGGGGGTTAAAAATTTTTTTTCTTTGGGCGATTCCAATGGTTCATTATCGAAGATAATAAACCAAAAACTCTGCAAATTCTTGACACAACGGTTTATTATCTTCTTCTAAGAATTAAAGTCTTCTAAATTTGAACTAAAAACTATCGTTTTGTTGGAATCTTTCGACATACCTATGTGTTTTCGAAATTTCAAAAAAAATGTAAACCCCTTCCCATACACCTATGGTCATGAAAATGTTCAAGGATCATCGTGGGATTGGTCCGAACCCGTAAACCAAATTTCGTTAATTTTAGCACAACGCTAACTGGGCAAAGTGCCGCGTACTACGGATGGACGGATTTTATTTTAATCCGATTTTCTGAATCTACGTATCTTGAATCTACGTAAACCAGCAAATTTAGAGGGAGGGGGGAGGGATAAAGAAAATGTATTTGTTCGATTCCAATGATTCATTATCGAAGATAATGAACCAAAATAGATCATCTACATATTTAAACGGCGGTTCAGCATATATCAATGCACAAAAATAATGGATTTCTTTGATTTGTCTCATGCAATTCAAGTTAGACCAACGGCTCTCAATAATTCATGCAACGGGAATAATTTATTGAATTTTTGCGGTAACGTATCTACTCAACCCACCCTAAACTGACCCGCGCTATAAAACTGTTTCCACAGCTTTCCACTAGGAGAATCTAAATTTAACAATATTACCTCTAAACAATTTTCGTTATTGAAGTGATTGATTATTGCCACATTACCACTTGCCCCAATTTATTTTTTAATTTCACGGGAATGATTCTTTTTAAACAGGTTTAGGCTCCCAAAAACCGTGTCGGATTCGACGCTGTCTCAGTACTGAATCCAACGTTAGGTACCTCAAAAATGGAAATCAACGGCTTTTGAATTTTATGAACTGAATTTTCCCAAATTTAACCGAACAGTCGACGGATCGGATCTTGTTTTTGCAGTACAACAATACTCATATGGAGACAGAAGACAGACGTATTGTAATACGCCGGCATATAGAACGAATGACGTTGAAGTTCCTTGGGCTCGTCTGTATGACATTAACGTAACGATCATGAATGATTGTAAAGTTCCATTAAGTATGGTGACTGTATGGTTTTTTTTTTTTTTTTTTTTTTTCGTAGGCCGGTGAGGAAATCTTTAAGAACCATAGGTGGACTTGGATCTCGTAAGATACCTGTAGAGGACCGCACCTCCAGGTTATGTGGGACTCAAACCTCACTAAAACCTCACCTACCTTTCACATTACTTCGGGCTGAGTCCTCGGGAGTCCTCTTCACTCTGCTTCCCTTTGTCGGTCCGCGCCTTCCGTACGTTGCCGCTCCCGTTCAAGGAGCATCTTTATCCTCAACACCTTCTCCACATATTCTGATGTGAGGGTCCAATGCTGCTCGCTCTGCAACATCTTGGCAACTAATATTTCTGTGGTCATATTGGGAGACGTGATGCCCAGTGCTTCTTTGAGCCAGCTCCTTTCCTCTGCCCATCTCGCGCATCCAAAGAACGTGTGAAGCGCATCATCCTCCACATCCTGACAGCAGCGGCACAATGGAGTATCCACCTTTCCCATTCTGTGCAAGTAGGCATAGAAAAGTCCATGTCCTGAGAAGAACTGAGTCAGGAAATAGTTCACTTCTCCATGCCCCCTTTGCATCCACACCTTGATGTCAGGGACCAACCGAGCAGTCCATCGCCCTCTCAGCTCGCCTGTCCACATTTCCTGCCATCTTTCCATTGTGCGGTCTCTTTCCTCCCTGGAGACACGGGGTCTCTGTCCTTCGTCTTTCCGCTCATACACTCGCTTCTTTTCTGCAGCCAGCAGCTGTATGGGTATCACACCCGCCAGGACGAGTATTGCTGGTTCTGATACTGTCCTGTAAGCACATGCAATCCGCAGTGCTCCCCTCCACTGAACAGCTATCATACGCTTCCTGTAGTATGCAACGTTCAGCGCATCTGCCCAAACCTCTGCCCCATACAGCAAGATTGAATGTACCACTGACATCATCAGGCGCCGCTTACAAGGCCTAGGCCCGTTAGTATTCCTCATTAGGCGGCTCAGAGCAGAGGTCCTCTGTGCAGCCCTATCCGCGGCTTGTCTGATGTGGCTCCAGAAGGTAATCTTTGTGTTCAGCATGGCTCCCAAATATCTCCCGGCCGGCTTGCTCCAGACTTCTGCACCTTCAATTCTTATTGGTAGGATGGTGGGTATGCGCTTTCTGGTAAAGACAACTACCTCTGTCTTGGCTGCCGCTAGTGTCAGGCCATGATCGTTCATCCAACTGGTGATCAGTCCCATGATCTGGGTAAGTTTTATCTGGGCCATATCAGTTGTCCTTGCCAGGATCACTGCTGCTATATCATCAGCGTAACCTACAAGGTAACAGTCCTCAGGCATGGTGACTGTATGGTTACTTTAACTGCTCCAGATATATCCATTCGATCTATATGTCCAACTAATCAATATGGTACTAATCAGTGAGTTGGGGGATGTTTGTTTTAATAAATGTATGTAAGTGAAATTAGGCACTGGTACTGGTAACTAGTATATTTCAGGTTCAGAAGGTGAAAAAGCCAATTGAATAGTAGACGTATAAATAGGAAGACGTTGCAAATGAATGAAACAAAACACAATCTAGACCAAATCGTTTTAAACATAATGGTGGTATGTTTGAAACAAACAACTGTTCTTTTTGAAAAAAAAAAAAACATGTTTTTTGCCAACCTTGCTAGGCATACCTACTGCAATACGCCCGGCGTATAATAATATGACGGATGCGTCTCTGGCCAATAGGAAATAACGTCAGCGCATCAAATGAATTTCTACATACGTCCAAGTAATCTATATGGTACTAATCAGTCGATTGGGGGATGCGGAATGAAAAAATCCTGTAGAAATAGATTAGTTAGACATATATATCGAATGGACTTACCTGGAGCAGTTAAAGTACCCGAACGGCCACCATACTTAATGCCATAACGAACAGTACAATCATTGATGATCATTAATGAGATGTCTTATGTGCCGGAGACGCACCCGGCATATTATTATACGTCCGGCGTATTGTGATGTGCCTCGTCATATAGACGAGACCAGGGAAACTCAACGTCGTTCGAAAAAAGTATACCAAAATCCGTTCCAGACCATCCAGAATTCACAGCCAAAAGACACCAAAAATCATATGTACATATATTCATGTAGGTAGGTATGTGCCATTACAGACGATAACTTTCGATAGAATTGAGATAAAAAGTTCAACTTTGCACAAAAAGTCCATACACTAAGAAAGAATCGGGCCACTCTAATGGGGAGGGGGGTGGGATTACCCATAAATTCCCAAAATGAAGCAGTCTGACAATTGACACCTCATTTTAAAGGTCTTTTTTTACTCTGAACACGATGATGAAATCAGAATTGCGATATCTCATTCTGGAGCACTTAGAAACGAGGTTGACAGTTGAGATGTTCTTCATGTTTAGTCTGCTCTAATCTGATAACGGAATGAGATATCGCAATTCTAATTTCACTATCGTGTTCAGCATTGAAAGATCTATAACCTGAGTTGTTACACGGCAGAAAACGAGACCAAATTTATAATAAAACCAGTAATATTTTTCATAAAACCAGTTTTTTTCGAATATTTGCTCTTATAGCATAACTATCGATTTTTTAATTTTTTTTTTTTTTTTTTTTTTAAATAGGTATATTTTTCTCTACTTAGTGGCTTCTTGACCCTGTACCTTCTGAATTAATCCTTAATTCGTTGAAGAATGGATGGAGGTATAGGTAATATTGTCAGTTCGATACGGGGAATGTGTGTCCTGTGCTCCAGACTACGACCTCGTGTTTTCAAATAAGGCACTCGATTAATCTTCTTTTTTTTCTGCTCTCTTGTTACAGACTACCAAGCGCTAGGACGACCGCTGGACGACTCACTTACGCCCCGAATCAGCCGAAACGCTGCACGGCTGGGTCTCTTTTTATTTACCATTTGTCACGCCATGGGACGTAAGAAAATTCAAATCTCCCGTATTACCGATGAACGCAATAGACAAGTAAGTTATCACCTAAACATAACTTTTCCCTACTCAATTTCTTATTTCTTCTTTTAGGGTAAGTGGCGTCTAATTTAAAATCCGAGTTTTGACCGGCGTTTCTACGTCTACTTGTACACGACTCCTTCTAACCGCCAAATTGTATCGTACCAAACATCCAAACACACCGGAATGTCGAGGGCACTCGCGGGTTAGTCTAATGATGGTCTGTAAAATTAGACGCCACAGTCGCCAACGTGAAACTGTAGTTCAATGCGATCGTTTTAATGATTTCATAATCTACTAAAAGAGTAAGTAATTCATTTATAATATAAATGAACCACGTTTCAATTTTATAATCAAATAAAATTTGAAGGTAAATTCTATTTTTCGCCAAATATTGTTACTTGCGAAAAAAGCTCCGATATCGTCTGGACACAATCACTTTTGAACGTACAATTGTACATGCATATAAATAAACAAGTTACAGTTATGCAAATTGGTGCAATTTGCGAGTTTTTGAAGTGACGAAGTTGAATTGCTCTCGATCCACTACAACGGAGTAGGAAAACTAATAATATCTGTTATTAACTAATAATATCGGTACAAACACTAATAACTAATAATTTATGTTGCATAATGAAATAACATTTAGTTGTTCACTCGCCACAAATATATTGGAAATACCTAAAGTATTAGTAAACACTGATTATATTTCTATTTATGTTGGTTCTCCTGTAAATCTGATCATAAAGCCTTGACAATGTTGGAAAATTTATTGTTTGATTCATCTTCGGTAGATGAGAATCCTCCAAATGAAGTACGTCGACGCCGCCAGAAAGTATTCCGAGCGAGTGTAAACTTCACTTTTTTTACGGATTTCGAATTTTGTCGGAAAACTGTCCAAAGAGGACCTCACGTTTTTCTTTAATTCTCTGAAGTATGCACCCTTGCAGCTTACGCTTGACGTCGTGTTTCATTATTACGGAACCTGAGTAAAAAATAATAATAGGTAAAACACCGAATTCCGAATAAAACTCAAAAAACAGAAGGGGGAAATGACAGAGTAATAGAATAAACAGGTTTCGTAGGTGGGATATTAGTCGGAACTCGGAAGCGTCGGAAGGTAACAGACGGGACAGAAAAAGTCCCTAGCAACGGTCACCTGACTAATATTTCAGACCGAACTGCTACTATGTTTCGAGTAAAATTGTTCTGACAGTATTAGTAACACGTGATTCATTGAGCAACAGAAAATATTAGTGCTAATAATATCAGGACTAATATAATAATGAAATTCGCTAATATTATTAACAGACTGTGCAATAGGGCCCTGAATGAAAAATCACGTAAAGGCCGACGCACAGTGGCGCAGAATAGAATTTTAGGTGAAAATAGAGTGAAACTAGTGGGTCCAAAGCAGACAGATTTATATTTTCGGGGACTTCAAGACGAATCCCTTATTAGTCAAGTAAATTGGCCTCAAAACGAGAGATGCCCAATCGATTAGAGGTAATTAATTATTTTCAACTACTTCAATAATTGACTGCCACTGAACTTGACGCTTGTGCCACTGAAGATTGTATGCAGATATTTCTAACTCGAAGCAGAAGAAGTTTTCCCACGACGATTCACCAATTACAGTATGTTCGGTATTGCTAACCCGCCAGTCTTCATCATAAATGGTGTATCTATCGTGACAATCGTTTCTCGGCCAGTGATTTCAATAGTCGTCATCATCTTCAATGGGGCCCTCGCGTTACGGTATAACGATTCCCCAATCGGGGCTTTTCTGCTTTTTATTCCAACGACAATTGCGAGTTACCAAACGAATCATCGCTTAAAACATTGTCCACGCTCAATAATCAATTTCATGAGCAACTGGAGCGTTCCTTCTACGAGAAAACTCCGCGATAAATGCATAGTTCCGCGCTGTTCCTAATTATATGAATATTTATTATTGCATTATATTTCCACCCTCATTTTATCGACCGTGATTAGGAACGAGAAAGGGTTTATGAAGTCACCGTGAAAGATCGTAGTAATCCCACTTCTTTTCTCAATTCGGTCCGGCTCCATTTCATCGTCATAATTATTAATCGGAATTAGCCCTCGTCTTTCATAAACGAGCTGTGACAAAAACACAATTCTGAACTTTGAGAGAAGTTCAAAATGAATTAATTGAGTTCATTCGCATGATGAATTAAAAAAAAATTATTTATACAACTGATGATACAACGAAAAATTCTGGCAAAAAGAGAAAGAAAATGAATGGAAATTCTGTCCTCAATTGTTTTGAACGAAAAATTCTGGCAAAAAGAGAAAGAAAATGAATGGAAATTCTGTCCTCAATTGTTTTGAGCCAAAAAGGATTCAAAAGGGAAAAATAATCTTTGAATTCTGTGAATTTAGCTTCATTCATTTAGGTGCCAGGCGAATTATCGTGAAAGACTCACGATAATTCCCTTCAAACACTCACATGGTTTGTTCTTTCAGTAATTGTTTTCATTGATTCTCGGTGATCTACAGATTTTATTTATGAACCTCCCGGCCTTTCTTTTCTTTTTCACGGGGGGACTACGTGTGTGGGGCACTAGAGGGCGAAGATCTACTCATACATTTCAACGTCGTCCGGGACGTTGTCTTATGAGCGCAGGAAGCCCTAATTGGGTCTGAGATAATCGGAATATCTACCAGATTCTCGTCAATGCCTTTTCCAAACTGAAAAGGCCAAAATAAAAAATATGTACAGTGATACGTGTTTATAAAAGAAATTCGAGGGGACGATATAAAAATCTTTTATAAAGAACCCGGATTTCTCTTACACCCAGGTCTCCTTGTCCCTGGTCTCTTATAAATTGTTTATGATGAGAAAAAATAAAATAATCTTACTTGTTAATTATTAAGTTTATTACGTATTATAAAGTTGAGGGTTTTGAACGAACAAATTGGTAATCAAACTTTGCTTCTCTGACTTGGTCCCTTCGGTTGTTTTCCCAAATTCCCCAATGCTGTCTAAAAATGCATTGCCCCCCCCCCCCCCCTTCAATTTCGCGAATGAACTTATTAAACACTCGCAGAGAGGAGGCGACTTTCATTGGGGCGTGGTTGCTTGAAAACTGAACGTCAGTGGAAACATGAATAACACGTCCATCTCACAGATGAAACACGTAACTCATTTCCTCTCATCTCCAATAAACAGCTGTCAGCTGATGCAATTGATATCTGCTTGATGAATACTAACGCCACATAAACACCATCTACAGTCTCTGGCGTAGAGTGAAAAACGAATGTCTTACTTAGAGAATGTCTGTATCCTGTGATGTGACATGTGATGTTGATCTATGAACTCAGAAGCTGCACGTAGATCAAGAGGGGCAACCGCGAAGGGGACTGGAGAGTTGCTTTTCGCAGCCAAATACAAATTTCAACCATATTCAAACGCGATAAATCTTGTAAGCTTTCTCATCTTCAAATTACAAACGCGACTAAATACGTACTGGTAAAATGAACATGAAAAATGTTCTTCTCTAATAGATCAGTTCTCTATGGACCAGATCTCTCGTCATCTTTAACCCTGTAAGAACTTCAGTACGCACTAAGTAAGAACTTGTCTGGTTGGTGGTTAGAATGAGAATATTGTATTTTTTTTTTTTTTTTTTCAAGTCATCAACACTAAATAACACCTGGTAGCAACGGCCACTAATAATACTATGGTCCAACAAACTCAAGCGTCATTTCTATTATTACAACAAAGGACGCAAACGGAGCAAAATAATTTGTTACTCACCTCACATCCGCAAAGCCAGTCTACCTTTTTGTAATATTCGGCATTGAACTTACAGTACAAATCGGTACGATTTTGAATTTTCTATGTTTGCCAAAGTCCCGGAAGTGACGGGAAGGGGCGGCCGACATCACAAATCTTACCCTTATCTTCCACTGACAAGCGGGAATAGTTAAGTTCGATGAACTCTACTGAATTATTAATCTTTGGAAAACAGAAAAAGGAGCATCAAGTTATTGATGCTCCTCGCGAGAAGTTTTCGCGCTCTGATTGGTCAATCTCACAGGCCCGCCACATTTAAACCAAAAATTGACAGGCAAAATTGTACAGGAGCAGTTGCTCTTAAGAGCTTTTGACTGTTCAGGTTGGACTATCACTGATGAGCGTTCGGTTCTAGTTGGGCTACCCACTAGTTCTTAGGTTACTTAGAAAATTCGCTCTTTGTGGCAAGCAATGACTTAAATTTAAAAAAAAATAATAATAATCAGGTTTCGGAATTAGTTAATCTTGGATTCGATCATTAGAGATGACCGGCATTTCCTTCAGTCCGTAGAGTGCATGTATTGAGACGAATTCCGTTTGAGCATGCACAAATGTGCATTATAGTCCGGAGCTTACCAGTTGCAGCCCGAACCCTAGGAACTACTTAATCCAATGTACCAGATGCGAGTTGCGAGGGGTTCGATCTGGGAGGATGTACCAGTTGCGCCCCTCTTTTGGGACGATGTTTTGCTGTTCCGATCCGGCGAACCAGTTATAATGACTAGTACAAGTATCTTTGCAGTAGGAACCTACCGGCGTCTAATAACCACAATGTCACTCCACAAATACAAAAAATACAAAAATACCTATCACTTAGAATAATACATATTATCACTCATGCTTTTATTATACTCGTAATTAGAATATTTATATCAAAAAATCACAGTCAAAGCCTAATCAGTTGATTGGGGGTTGTTTTTATTCCGCACGTCGAAGCCCACCTGGACTTGTACAGAAGCGGAAAAATCACCCCGTACGCGTACGAGGTAGTAAACATACCGAAATGTCACTATGCGAAATGAGACTCATGATTGCTTCCTCTCCAATTGACTGTCCGATTAAATATATGATACTGAATAAAACTCGTAATTCCACACGCCACGTAAGTGTTTTCATTTCTAGCACTTTTTCCTGGGGCGCAACTGGTGTATGTATGGGATTTTCATTAGGAAGGTAAAATCCTGGGCGCAACTGGTACGTTGTAAATTCACCTTCGGGGCGCAAATGGTATATACTAATGGGGATTAGGGCGCAACTGGTTATAAATGCGTGTGAGCTGTTGAGTTTTGTCCGATCACAGCGCCCTGCCTGGGGATCCACCGCTAATAGCTGATCACTGTGATTGCCTGATAAATCACAAATTATCCTTAAGGGTCGAATCATCGAGGTATAATACGTTAGATTATGAAATTAAATCTCAACTTCTCCCGGTTTGTTGAAATCATTCGCTGGGGGTTTGCTGAAAGTTGTTCCGTAAACTTTCTTATTGTCTCGAGCCGCCGCCCTCTCAGGGCCGAAATCAAGGGCCACCTGTTGATCCTCGCCTCTCCCTCTGCCAACTTCCTAATAGTCATCCAATGCTTCTGGTTTTCTGGGTTTTTTGCCGCTTATCGCCCCCTTCCGCTCTACACACATTGACATGTTACCTTCAAGCTATCGCCCCTTCACCTTTTACCCTTTGCTTCGTAGGAAACTCCTGTATTCATACGAGAAATTTAAAACGAAAACGCTGCAGATTTGTCTACGACGGTTAATATTTTCTGCATAGATCACCCTCCTGTTTAGATCACGGTTCTGTATACAATATCCTTTCCCAGAGAGTCCCAAAACTGTACAAAACGAGAAATTATTATTGCAATGAGCTAAAAGTGTGTTCGTTCAAGATGGTGGCCAAATGGTAACTAGATCAGTGACGGTCCCATGAACTTTACAATTGAATTCCGGGCCCACTTGATATTTACATAAATTTTAAACTATTCACTTGAATTAAATTATCTAGTATAAGTTTTACTATCAACAAATATTAGAAAGAATTACAACGGACGCTGGACGGACTGATTTTTTGTTTTTTCAACGTTTTTTCTTGGCCGATTCCAATGGTTTCATATTGACAATAATACACCATTACTCATACTACACCATTCACATCCCAAGTGGGTTAGCTGCATAGTATTTCAAGTACCTTTTTAGTTGTTTCAGTACAATTATCCTGGAGGTATCGCCTCAGCCGGAATATACATCCCTAGTTGATTTATAACCAAATGTTCATACATCTGACGTCCTTTTCCTCAAACCAAACCTCTTGCAAACCACAACCTCCAGAGATGGTTTGCGATCATACAAGTTAGAAGAATCTGTAGGGATGACCAAGCAAAAGCAACTCCTCTGGGCCAACGTTTCGATTTATTTAGTTAGTTACTGTGAACTGGATGCAAGTCCTCGTAATACGGTATTGTAGTCGTACGCGGGAAAATTGATTTTATATTCTGAAAGTAGGTTATGTATGAATAGAATATGAGTTGTATATCAATAGAAAATTTGATATAGAATCAATTTTCCCACTGGCAACTACAATCCTGTTTTAATGTGAATTACGAGTCATCCTACATCTTGTTTGCTGTCTACATACGTCATCATGCCCTTCTGATGTGATTGTTACCGAAACGTCTACTATTAAGCTTCCACCATTGAATCTAACATCAACAACAAGATTACTACCAGTATATACACGAATGAACCATGTCCTCGACGAACTCGGAATAGGTATCCAAAAAGTTGGTTTAATTAAAAGTATGAATTCAAGTTTGCATATGCGCAGACGCTACAATGTGTAACCAATTGTTGTGATATTGACAGGTGTAGTCATTCAGCATGACCTGATGAGTAAATATCTGCATCGAAGAGCTTGAGGTACCCTCAATCCACTCAGTTGTTCTTTATTTGAATTTCGAAAGGTTTTTGAACAATTAGGGACTCCACGTTTACTCACATTCCCACTGAACATCACTTGTAACGAAGGAGCGTCAAAAATTGTGTAGTAAATTCGGGTACTTCAACATTTCAAGTCGTATAGACTCATTCGTCAAATCGATTTTTGATTTATGCATATCTTGCACACTTGCATTTCGCACTTTACTAACTAATGGTTATCCTAAATTGATGGTCTTCGAGTTCACTCTTACTTCCGTTGTAGTGTGGGAGCTCGGCGAAATATGGGATTTTTCTCGTCATTCAGCCGAGGTCAGTCTGAAATGACATGTTTACGAAAGGGTGATAAAATCCCGAGTTGGGTTCAGAGTAACCTCAAAAAATGTTGAAGCCATTGCGTGCAGCAGCGTGTTGTCTTCGATAAATCCCCGCAAGGGTCATCTAAACGCACCGTTGAGAAGTAATCAATGTTGATTGAATAGAAACGGAGATAAGTAAGTATCAAGGGTTCGGGGCTCTCCAAGTTCGCACTTGCGCAGACTCCGCTGTCGCCCGAATTATTCATACCGGACTCAACTCGCTCCTGAAATGTCATCACAATCAGTTGGCAAATCGCAGACATTATGAAATTCATCACGAGATATGGTGGCTAAAAAGAATTTAGTGCGGACTCGAAAACAAATTTATGTTCTGTTAGTTGAAACGCAGAATACGAATGGGAAAGTTCTGGGAGGATCTGAGCTCACTAATTAAGATTCTTTTGAATCATCCCTCATTCAAAATTGTTTTTAACCCTTTCAGGTGGTGGAACAGGTTTTATAATTGTACAAATGTTAGTCTTTGGGTTGAGTAAATTTCCAACCAAAACTACGGGCTTAGTCTTCCTGGACGATCATAACCGTACAAGCCAGTTGAGGTCATGTAACCCACGAATTACAGTACCAAACAACATTCACTTCTGTAGATTTCCATAAGATTTCCAGTCAATTCGTACAGCATTTTCATTATATCCTTCATTCTTTACTCGGGTTCATCGCTCGTCGCCTAATTACTTGTATTGTGAGTTTGAGCAAAGATAACGTTCTAAGAGAAAGTGGCTCAGTGATATGTTTTCGTGGTGGATTTATCTTAATGGAAAAGGTCCAAATTATTGCCAATCGTTTACTGAATTTCCGTCACGATTCTTCTTTTTGTTTTACCGTAGACTTTTATGACCGCCCAAGAAACATAGAACCAAAAATTATCACACAGCAACCTTCAGACATATCAGAAACACTTCAGTTTGTCGCGTCGGTATGTACTGAATTCCTTGTAACCTCTAAGAATGACCATTCAATTATCAGGCACATTTAGGGGACCATCCCTAAACTAAAATGTACTTCCGAGGAATACGTTTCTGTCTGCATTTGATAACATTGATATAACACAACTTCTTGGGGTAGTTATGGGCGAAGAGGAGTTTTGGCGGTTCATGTTAAGGTTACAGACGAAGTTAGGGGTTGAAATTCGATCAAATTGATATGAACTCCAACCCGCTCATACTGGTGAAAGGAAGAGGTCCTTTTATGGATACCCATCAAATACATCATGTTTTAACACATTCGATGTTTTTCGTTAAACACCGGTGTTTTTCTAGCAATTGCAATGTTTAGGTTGCATATTTTTCATGCCAATCATGGTCGACTCAAGATAAGATAGTAGGAATGAAACGAAATACACCACCACGTCTAGGTTAAGGTTAAAACGTTAACGTTTATCGTTTGCTAATACCGAAAAGTGGCAGATAAAGAAACGAATTTTACACGCGTCAATCCCTGATGAGCTCCATCTATATTTGAACTCTCCACTCGAAAAAATTCAACAAAACGTCTTGGCATTTTGGATTTTAATGAAGGATACTTACCCTAACCTCTATGATATGGCCGGAAAACTGTTTTTCGGAACAAAGTAAATTGTTTGTTAAGTTGTAGCTCAATTTTTTATTGACAGCTAGGTCGGTATTTTTACTTGAGTAGGACTACAGTAGGTAAGGTATTTTCGGAGAAAAAATCGATGTTATACTACAATATTTCAAAACATAGATGTTTTTTCAACCCATCCCTAGTCCTTATAGACTGACCATCGCTTTAATATGATCTGAACAGTATACGGGTGGTGATATCACGGAGTACTCCCGTTGAGATACCTCACCCTCGTAACTCTGTGAGACTTTTCCCGGGCCACGATCATGTTTTAATATTGTCGCCATTATTTTAATGTTATTAGCGCGCACCACTCACCTTCGGCTGGAAATCGATTACAACCATTCATTTTCATCGTATTTCTTTGCCATTGACAAAACCTGGACATCCAGGGTAATACACAGTACGTTTTAGACTCACTGAAAGAGTTGGAAATTCCAAAAGAACTATTCAATAATCGCAATAAGAAATCACATGGTACAATAAGGACTTTGCATTTATTTATATTATAGATATTGTTTAAAACACTTCGGTTTTCTAAATCTAAATGAACTCGTGAAACATTTAATCGATTTAGCATCGATCCTGAGACTCGATACAGTTGGAACCTCCAGAATTGTACGTGTAATCTAGTAAATGATCACAAACAAATTAATTAATTGAGTCGATTGATATGAATTGACAAGGATTCAAGTCAATCCCATTGCGAATAGATCGGTTTCATGATTATAAAACCGTGGCTACAAAATGAAAGAAGTTCACGAAGGGGAAAACATCAGATCACGGATATGTGATGTGGCATCCAGTGGCGGCAACTGGTGGGAGCAATAATTCCAAACGCATATTGCTTTAATAATTATCTATAAAAAAAAGTGTGGTTTATGGTGGGTATTTCTGATACGTTAACTACTTTCTACTAAGCATTGAGAGGTTTTCATTCAGCGGTTATCGGTTTTCGTGAAATGAAACCTAGCGGAATTGCATTTAATTTGATACTGATTGGTTTGTACGTGGAAAATCCTTGATGAAACCATCACACTTTTTTGTAATGCAGATTTTCTGATGACCCCCAGTCATAAGCCATAAGGCACCGCAGGGGACCCAAATGAAGCCGGAATTTCGTTAAAACCTTTTTAATTGATCACCTTCAAAATATTGTGCGGATGGATACAATTTTGTCGTTTCTTGACAGCTGAAGTCAAAACATCTGCGCTCTTGTGAGTCGGTTCGAAGTGAATTATTACTCATTACGTCAACGTTTCGGGTCAGTTATAAAATGGAGTAGACATCAAAGAGAAGCTCTGGGATAACTTAAACAATATAGCGTAAAGTTAGGTTCACTCAAATAATAAACTTCGCTATTGAACTATAATACTTGACTTTATTCACCGTAAGGAAAACATGAAAACCCGAATTTTTAGATATTCAAAATTGTACGAAAATCAGTGAACATATGAGTCGAGATCAGCCGTTGGCGACGCAATCACATGATCATAATAATTAAATTCTGTAACCAGTTACGAATATGTCGCCACAACAATATTATGAACTCCATTGATGAAATGGGATATAACGAGGTACCTGTAGTATATTTCCTCGCATCTCGGTGTATAATAATACCCTCTTCTTCCAGTATTACCCCTAATGAGCTCCCATCAATTACAGACAATCAATATAATGGGCTATGATATACAATATGGCAGTTCTATAAATCCTACTTTATTTTATAAACCTTACTTGTCTGATTTTTCGCAATTGCACATCCCTAATTCCACCCTTGATGTATTCCAAAAGATGAATTCAAAAGAAAGATAAATTAAGGTGAACCACTCTTATTCACTTCGAATTATTGTCATTCAGGTTGATGAATGTGTCAGCATAGATGTTGACCTCAGCAAAATGTCGAGTACTGACTAGTTCAATCGGTGCAGAAAATGTGAAAGTTTGATAAAACATTATCCCTAATTTAAAAACAATTTTGAGAAAATCTCCGCTGAATTGTACGCACCCATCTCGTGCAACGATAGTTTTTTTAACGTATCTGTAGATGAATGGGAACATCACGAGACGAGAAACTAAAATCCAATAACAGCGTTTCACTAACGATGTGTAAACACATAAAAGCAGGACGATAAATGATTGAATATGGTTTTTTGTGTAAATTTGTTAAAACGGTGGATAATGTTTGATAACTATGATAATTAATGAAATATCAGTAAACAAAATGAATTATGCATTTCCGTTCTATAGTTGGTTTTGGACTGATATGAATCCCTAAACCGGTAATTACTATTATGAGCTGTAATTAACGAAAAACATGGTTCGTACTTCTGTTTATCAGAGATTGGTGACTAAGGTCAATAGACAAATTATAATTATCGGTAGAAGGAATCGGGGCAGTTATAGTAGACTATGTCGTCATTGTGAGGTGACGTTACAACATCAAAACGTCTACATCAACTTCTGGATCTT
This sequence comes from Stenodema calcarata, assembly GCA_963920205.1. Taxonomy (NCBI): domain Eukaryota; kingdom Metazoa; phylum Arthropoda; class Insecta; order Hemiptera; family Miridae; genus Stenodema; species Stenodema calcarata. Next base: position 19,815,667 of record OY986048.1, read on the forward strand.
CTTTTTTCAGATTTTCAAGGACAATCGAGATCGTTTTGTGTTCAGAAAACTTCATTTATTTAGCACAAGGTTTCGATTGCCCTCCGACAGTCATCTTCAGGTGTAACCAGAAAAACGTTGTCGAATACAAAGCAACAAAGTTATCTAGAGCAACTGTTGGAACAATGGTTTCAGTAGTTCTGTGGATATTGTTCCAACAGTTGCTCCTGATAACATTATTTCTTGTATTCGACAACGTTTTTCTGGTTGCATCTGAAGATGACTGTCCGAAGGCAGTCGGATGCTTGTGCTCAATCTAAACCGGAACACTTACTGAATGATGATGATGACTTTACGAACAATCAGCATACAATTGGATTTAAATACTCCCACGTTGAAAAAAACGAGACGGATTGATCACAAAAACAAACAAATTTAAACGGGTCATTTCTTAATGCTGAATTACCATAGTGTATGGGCTTTTTGATGTTCCCTCGCGACATCTACTAATTTTGTGACGTTCCTTACTCCTCCGTTTCCTTGTTGAACATAAAATTTTTTCAACGATGAATTCAATGACCTGATCTCTAAATTTTCACATGAACAAATTGAAATTTTCAGAGTGTTGCTGTTCCTAATAGGACGTTGAAGCGCAAATAATGAGAAAAACAACGCGTAGATCCTTGTAGATTCGATTATCCTGTTTAAATTCCCTATAAGTGACAAAAATGCGTTTTTGCCTTTTAGGTACCGTTGGATTCAGGAAAACTGGCTGTGTCGATCTAATGAAACTTCGTAACTGTGAAAAAAATTCCTCTAGTCTCTAAAAAGCTTTTGTAGCTCCACCACGAATGTGATGATCCTACTAGTTGACTAGTGTTAACTCGTAACTGCTGGAATTGAGCGCAAGTTTCAACTCGTAAATTAACGTTTTTGCTCTTAATCTGTGTTTCCTCTTAATATTAATAATGTGTCCTGAATAAGTAGTAACTTATCAGAATATTAAACGTTTTTTGTGATGATTAGGTAGTGGTGAGCTGAAGCAGAAACTACTATAGTCTCCATAAATCAAAAATTTAGTCAATTTGCAGACTTATTACAAATAGTCCTTTCAACATTGTAAATGAACCTTAGAAACTCCAGAAATAGGATTGCTATAGGATAACAATATTGCAATTCACTAGTGAGAACTTTCAAGTGCAGTTTTGCGATCAAAAGCTAAACTTGTATGTTATACACTACCTAGTAATCCTTAATGAGCAAACACAAGTTCTTATAACCAAGGATGCCGAAAAACGTTCGATATTTTATCCGCAATTAAGTTTTTTGGTTCTCCTGGAAAGTGACATTTTTTCACTTACGAGGCCAACTCCTTGAAACCGAAAGCAAAATATTATTTTCTTGGTGTTCACTGGTGAATTCCAATGGTTAGTTTCTATGAACTAAAAGGAGTTGCTGGTATAGGAAGAGAACTTTTCTCTGAGGTTCAGGAGTGTTAGTAAGCGAGGAGTAACGTGAGTAGGGTAGTGTAGAGTTAAAATACAAATTGCCTGAAACCTGTCAATCCAATACTGTTTTCTAGAAGGCTAAATGGTAGCACATGAGCACATTCAGCGCCAAAAATCGACATCATTTTTCCTACACTAATTGGCCTCAAACTATAATGACATGACCTGAACACGCTACCATAGGAGTATTAAATAGGTCTGAAATGTATGGATTAGAGTAGACGCTTGATTGTTCGGGGGTGTGTCACTTGCCGAAACTTTCGCGGAATGTGCGTCATTGCTCAAACGCCGTCTCCCCGGTCCGTGCTCGCAAATAGCATCGGTCCTTTTATTTGATATTGATTTTAAATTCTAATTTTTTGGTCGGCAGCTGAGTCAATATCACCACAAGTGCTTGGTTAATTACTGACAGTATACGGCTCACTGATTAGTAAGATGAACTGTTACGTTGGTGTCGGCGCTCCGCATCATATTCAGGTTGATTACCTTTGGGAGGAGGAAAATTGTTTATAATCGAAATCCGCTCTCAACTTTCATATTTGTTTATCGCTTCCGAATTTACCGAGGAGGAAACCTCGTCTTCATTTTTGTAAGTGAAAAAAGAAAATGACTTTCCTCCAATATCGAAATTTTTACTCTCGTTCGGCGTTTTCACGTTTTCCTAACTACGCGCACAACTAAGAGTATATGAATGTACGATCGTTATGAGTTGTAATATGGACGGTAGGGTGGCAAATGGGGGGTGGATCATTTTCTCGCCAAATTTGAATTCTCAACCCCCGAATGGTGCAGTTGGAGTAGATAATGAGTTTTGCAAAGTTTTAGGTCTATCGGACAAGTAGAAATGGCGTCTCATCGCATTTGAAGTTTGAAGAAACTGCAAATGTTTGGGGAAATGTTTAGTTTTACTTTTGTAACTCGGGTGGGTACCCTTGGGCTAGAAACCTGTAATTTATCTCATTCTGTAGGTAATTTAATTGCGAACAACTTTTAATCCAACACTCTTATCGCTAAACCCAACAGAATCGAGGTTATTAAGAATGCTGTGAGTCAGGTCGTGATCTTTTAAAGCAAATGTGACTTTTTACGCATACCCCAAAAAATGCCACGACAGTCCATTGAATCGTATTGGGTGGTCTAAGGGTAAGGGATGGTCTAAATGCCATTGAATTTTCAACAGATTTTATGGACATTCTCATAAGGGACCACTCGTTCGAGAGACGTAAATATATTTGACAATTTGGTTGAATGATGTTAATTGGTTGTTCTCTGTCTGGCGTTAACAAAGACCGTTCATTGCACAGTATCGCGTATGACATGTTGCCTCATATTAGGAAAACGTACCCCCTATATTCCTCTCCATCAACCTTCTTCGCTGGTCCCATCTTAACAAATCCAATAGTCCACAATTTGAAATCCTACAACTCTACAATTACCCAAGTTTTACTAACATCGAACCATCCAAAACATTTTCCGTGTTCCACCTGATTCCGATGTTGTATTTCTCCGCGATAGAAGGAGAGAAATAATGGTGACGGTTGTCTCCATTGTGTGTGTGTATTGGTGACATAAGTCGTCGGTGAGCAACTTATTCCGACGGAAAGGACTTGAAATGGAACAAAACTTCTGCAAGGGATTTTTGTCGGTTATATCGATTGTGTGATGGTGGGAAAGGTAAGAATTGATGCACATGCACAGGCTGATCAAGTTGTGGACACCCGACAATCGACCACCATGTTGACCCATCATTCAACCTTGTTTCCAGGGTTTGTTGTTCTTCATGACTACATCGTTTGTTGGAGAGAAAGAGAGTGTTGTTGGAGGAATTCGACAAGCTTCCCCAGTCGAGCCAGTGAGATTAGGGCTTCCTCAGCGATTGATTAAAAAAAATCAAACTTTTAGTGATCTAGACAGAAGGGCGATCTGTACAAAGAAGGTAATGAACCGTTGTGTCAAGAATTTGCAGATTTTTCTCATTGATCTAATCGTAACATTGTACGTGAGACCCTGTTGCAGTGTAGCGGTTGCTTCCAAGATTCTTCACCTTAAAGAAATTCCACGAGAAAATAAATTAAATTTTTCCCTTGATGGGAATAACAATAGGTCATGGACCTACTAATCAATAGTGTACATACCATGTAGTGCCTTCTTTTCACATTATTAGTTCATTACAGTTACTTCATTTTATGGTTACTTCATTCTGCTTACTTATTTTTCTTCATGCGACATAGAAGATGTACCACGCTGAGACTGAATGAACTCATTTACTTTCTGGTCCATTCGACGATTACAATATTCTCGTTTTCCTCTAGGCATTTTATTAATCACTTTTAACTATCTTATTAACTATGTTTTAGATTTACCTATCTTATAAGCTACACATATACTTGAGAGAATACCCGGCTGAAGCAGAATTGATGTTGAAGAGTCGTTGTTCTATACTACTTGGCTGATAGGTACTTCTAATTGAATGGAGTTTCTGATACTCTGCTGAGACTTCCAATCGAATTCGTTCACTCTCCAATTTACGTTAATATTGAACAATATTGAAACTGAGTAAGAAATGACAATAATAAAATGTGTAAGAGTACTAGTCTCACGAGAAATAAGGAGTAGGTATTTCCTAGTTTTAACACCGTCATTCGGTCGGATGGAAATCGTTAATAGAAACCTATGCATTCAAGTTTCCGCCAAACAAAAATTTTGTTTATAGTCCGATCAAATTAGTTTAGGAACGGAGGGGGAAATTGGTACTTTGAGATGTGTACATTTTTCACATAAATCAAGAGCTTTCCAACGAGTGGCGAACGATTTCTTCGCGATGAAAATTGTGGCAGTTACATTTCCTTACCATCGGGTAGGTAGTTGGTGAAAATCGACCGAAATAGAAACGATGCATTTTTTCGTGTTACATTTCCACAGGTCTTAGAAATATCCATGTCAAAAACTAGCCACTCAGAAAATCCTTTGGCGAACGATTGAGCAGAATTTTGTCAGTCATGAACTTGAACAATTGAGCAAGCCCTGACCCCATCGATTCACCATGAACAATTCGCCGATTCACCAAACGTGAATTTTGTTCCAAATCAAGCCGAGCTCTTCATTCAATGACAACTGAAGAGTTGAAGGTCTCAGCTCGTTTGCCAATATTGGCTAACCTGAGGTCGCCGCCTGAACAGCGTAGTTTTCCAAATAAACGCCATCAGGGAAATATTCTCTCATCTCTTTTTTCCCCGAGATGCTCACTGTCTAGTACGAATATTCGTACTTCTGTCGGGAAAAGAATAAAAGACAAGAGGAATGCTGTTTTCCCAATCAATGCGCCTCCTGTCGGTTACCTGCACTTCACACAAAACTAAAGATATAACGAGTGGTTTAATCTCCCTTTGTCACCGGATCAGTCCAGGCCTGCTCCCTCAATCATGATCTGCATCTGCCGTGACTGATAAATAAGTATCTAATTTTTTTTTTTGACTCGGTACTCGTTAGCCACCACAAATAGATTTGGATGTCAGCCAGAATCCTGGATTCCTCTCTCTTCAACCCACACATTTTCAACAGAGGCAGCTCTGATTTCATTGTGAACTTCTTGCATTTTATTTAGCATGGAACATGACATGTTCCATCCAATTCACAGTCAGACTTGCCACGACCCTTAAGGTACTAACACTGATTAGTATCAGTACCTACATTTAAATGATTCATTCATTGGATTGAATGTCCCCTTCCCCCGAATAAATTTAGTGTGTGTTCGAAACAAAAAAATTGTATAATTCTTCAATATACGCAATAACCTACTGGTAATAGTTTTGAACTTTAGTGCCCCACAAATATACGGGGAAAAAAACTGTCGTAATGAGCAGAAATTCACAAGGTACAATGTGTGGGAAAATTGGATTGAGATTACCGTCGTTCGTCCATATTTCCCCATTATTTACACTAGTTTAATTATGGTGATGGGGATGCATTGAACAGTTTATTTGATTCAGGGTTATTTTAAACGTACTTGAAACGTAGGTGCGGGATATTTGAAACGTACGTGTGGAGTAAATGTTCTAAATACGTTATACCCAACTACTAGAAATGTTGTAGTTGGGTGAATGTCTAAAGTCCAATATAAGCGTACTACTGTTTGCCTAGATAACTAGGTGCTATTCTTATTATGAGTGAAGTTTACTCAGTTTTTGTGTTCTCTGTTTTAGGTCACGTTCAACAAGAGGAAATTCGGAGTAATGAAGAAAGCTTATGAGCTAAGCGTTCTATGTGACTGCGAAATAGCGCTGATCATCTTCAGCAGCACTAACAAACTCTATCAGTATGCGAGTACTGATATGGACAAAGTCCTCCTCAAGTATACGGAGTATAATGAACCTCACGAGTCGCTTACCAACAAGAATATAATCGAGGTAACTATCAACTCTAAGCTAAGCTGACACTTTTTGAACTATGATTCCCTTGTTGTTCTTGAGACCCGTTGAAAAACAAGTTTTATGATGTAAGGAAGTATATGGTAATAAGACTGCACCTTGGAGAAGGGATGGTATTGAGGTTAACTGATGTTGGTTTATTATCTTCAGTAATGAACCTTTGGAATCAAAATTTGGAATTTAAAAAAATCGATAATGAACCCCCCCCCCCTCAAAATTAATAATGAAATAATCATAATTAATTAATTAATAATTAATGATAATTCATATCAATAATTTCATTTAGTGATCTGTACAGAAAGGTGATCTGCACTAGAAAGATGATAAACCGTTGTGTGAAGAATTTGCAGTTGTTTTTAATTTGATTTTCTGAATCTACGTATCTAGAAACTTAAACCCTCAAATTTTCATACAATACAATAACACCACTGATACCAAGCGCCGTTTACACTGTCTAGGGTCATACTTGAGTGTCTGTTTGAAGCGTGAAAATGGATTGGAGCATATAATGAGGCAAAGCGAGGATGTTATGTCGTATCTTGTTGCAAACCTGTTAATCGATGGGGTCTAACTAGATCGATAGCTAAAGATATGTCGAAGCTTAATTTGCTCGTGGCAGGATGGGTAGAGACATTGCTTTTTAAGCCTGAGAGGATGTCGCGGGCTCATGATAAGCTTTGGCCTGGAAGACAGTGCCACTGCCAATTGATTGAAATACTAGTTTGGCCCCCACCCCCACTGTTGTTTATTGTTAATTAAGTTATACTAATAAATTATATTATTGTAACTGACTAAGTGTACTTGGAAATGTCATTGTGGAAATGTCATTTTCAACTCCGAGTTCTGTAACTAACAGTTACTGCCTCCTAAAATATGGGTCATGTCACAAATGATGCCTGAGCCCGTGTAAATCCTGGTTGGCTCTAGTAACTTGCATTCAACTCTTGGCCTCTGCTACAATCTCTGTACCCACAAGAACCACTCAGGGAGTCATAGACCAACCGTTAGTGCACCACTGATGGTTAACAAGGGGTTGGCTGATAGTTCTGTATGTCCTCTGTTGGTGTTACAGGCCCTGAACAAGAAGGAGCACAAGAATGGAGCCTGCTCCCCCGACAGTCCGGAGGGAGACACTGAGTACCAGCTGACGCCACGAACGGAAGCCAAGTACAATAAAATAGACGAAGAATTTCAAATGATGATGCAGAGGAACCAACTCTCTGGCAGAGTGAGTTGTTGATTTTCATTCATGTTCACTATTTACACAATTGAATTCTACACCTAAACCCGACTCTTGGTTATCTAACCTTTCTTTCTCTGTACCAGAGAACATTTTGTTGGTGAGTTTTTCTATTTAACAACCACCAGTTACATGGCGGCACCATGATTTAAATGGAACGAAAAAGTTTTGAGCTGGTACGCCGTTTTCTGTTTGGTAATATCCAAATTGGATCCAATGAGCAATCAAGCACTCTTCAAAAGTTCGCAAATTTTTGGTCGATCTTAAGGGGTCTCACCCCTTAATAGTGAATTTGATGTGTTCCAAAAGCTTCCTTCTATTAATAGGAACTCATTCTTGAAATTTGGTTTTTATGCCATGTTCTGTACTCTAGTCACATGCAAATGTTCGAAACCTGTGGATAAATGAACAGATTGTCGTTGATTAGAGACCCACACTTTGAATGAGTTCAGCCAAAAAATGTTCAGGTCTTATACCCTTCAGGTTGGGAGGGTAAGAAAATCAAAAATGTTATTTTTACCACATTTTTCGTGTCGGTTGCTCAAATTGTTTTTCAGGTTGATCGTAATAGGTACTTAACTTTTAGGTTAAGTTATGAAAGTAAAAACTTTATTTCATTGGATATTACCGTCACAAGTGGCTATCATCCGACTTTAAACACCACTAACTACTCTCGATTCTATTGATTAGTGTATTTTTGGTTTTGTTGCAGGTTGGGCAAAGCAGTTATTCTCACACATTGCCCGTCAATGTACCTGTGGGTTATTCAGAATCAAATTTACTCCAGTCCAGCCCTCACATGGGTCAAGCCCTGAGCCCGAGACCTTCATCCTCTGACGCTGATTCTGGTTATTATAAGTCATTTTCTACTCATCATGTATCCCATTTCCCTCTGTGTGATAACTTTTATGGCGCACTATTAAATTTCAGCTGCCGGCTATATGTGCTGATATTTTCAAATTTCAAATCCCCAACGCCTTTCTAAAGTCGTTATTGACATATCGCTCATTGGGTGCAATAGTGTCATCTCTCCAAATCTGATGGTTTGGGGTAATCGAACTTTGAAAACCATTTCAACTTTGGAAAATTCCGCTACTAATTTCACGAATCCAGTTTTTTAAGCTTAAATGTATGGCTGCTGAATGCCCCTGTCCAAGGGGGTTAGGCAATATGCCCACCCAGAGAGGTATCCGGTCTGTGCTCCCCTGAGCCCCTGAGCGGTCGAACAAAAAGATTGAGAACAGGGGCTCATCAGCCATCACACCCCCACCTTCAAACAACACCTGGTAGTAGAATGGAGTTGAACAACTGGAAAACCTCTTAACTTTCTAATGGTACTACTACTTTAATTACTACTCTTGGAGAACTATGCTCCTACAAGCAAGGATATTGGCAAAGGTGTTATAGAAATATAGAAATCGAATATAGAAGTTTACCCAACGAAATGAAGAAACATATAAATTAGAATATAGAATATTGAAGAAGTGAAAGAAAGTGAACAATGTCAAGAATTTGTTTTTGATCCCTACTATAGATCCCTACTGGGAAAGCTCCTCAAATTTCAAAAAATAGTGAGGAGATACCGATGCTAAGCCAGCACGTATCTATCAAGCACGCTGTGCTACCATGTAATGTATGGCCGCTGAGTTCCCCCTGGTCTGTCTGGTAGGTTAGGCAATATGCCCACCCAGAGGGATATCCGGTCTGCGCTTCCACAGAACCGTATATCCCCAGAGAACATAATATACTATATTAGAGCTTTAAAAAAATCGCTTTGTGAAATTCGTAGCGGAATATTTCAAAGTTGAAATGGTTTCCAAAGTTTGATTACCCCGAAGCATCAAAATTTGAGATATGACACTATTGCAGGCAATGAGCGATATATCAATCAAGAAGCTGTCATAGACGCTTCCCAAAACTGAATTTCATGTTAGGTTTTTAGAGAGCATAATAATATTTGATGATCGGAATTGCTTAGAGTAGTCATCTAACGAAACCCTACTCCTTTCACCCCTTAGAAACATACGGAATACGCCTGGTTACTAAATGAATCTATACATAATCATCAAGCCTCTAGAACTACTCTTTAAAAGTCACTTCAAACCAGCAATATCTTATGATCAGCTTCAATTCCTATCCATCAAAATTTCTTATGATATTCTACCATGTAGCTGCTTGCTTACTTGGATCATGAATCTCATCGGACCTCAGCATAAATAGCAGCAACTGTTAATTGCATGTGTGCATGTTGAATTACCAAAATTATTTACAGCCCAAAGGCTTGGATGTTGTTCTTCATTTATTTATTTTGGTCTCAAATAGTTTTGTGTTTCATAGTGCGACTGGATTGATACACACTTATGCCCTCGTGTTAATTTTTGTACCTCTCCCTCATTGTTTATATTCTTTATCTGGCTGCTATGTAACCATCTCCCACTGTCTGATTGCAATCATTAAATAGAACCCTTTTATATTTTTGAGTTTGTTAATCATCTGAAAAATTTGGAAATATGAGTGAGTAATTAACCCGAGGTTGGTTTTCGTAGATTTCGAGTACTAGTGTGTTTACTAACAATCTGCGTTGGCTAACTATTTTACAGATACAGTGGAACACAATGCAGGTGATATACAGCAAGATATGCGATACAGCTTAAGAAATGCTCCACCACCTAAAGAGGAACCCACTCCTCCAGCAAAGTTCCGAGGTCTGAGTCCAAAGAAATTATACAATATTCTGTTCAAATTATGGCCTTTAGGAAAATCATTAGATTTTGAAGACCACCAGATAGTAGTACGCATTTGATTGTTATGGGCTGAAAAGTGAGGGTGCAGATTCAACTGGTTACCATAAGAGGAGGCTGTGAAAACTCTCAAGGACTGTAGTTTCATTTGACCTGCAATATAGTTGTCACTAGCTGTCGGGCTCGTCGCTGACGGGCAGAACTCGGGGTGTGTCCATCTACCTCTGTTACCTGTCCCGGATGGGCAGAACTCGGGATGGATCCATCTGCCACTCTTACCTGTCGCTTTACAGATTATACCTCTTACATGTCCCTTTAGAAACCCTTATAATCTTAAATACCAAAAATAATATTCATCTGTCTCACGGGAAGGAAGAATTTAAGATTTTTATATTTCGGCTTCCCTGTATACCCCCACTCCTATGCATCGGATCCGGAAGTGAACCCTCCTATGCCCTTTCCCGGTCACAGAAATATGGGAGAAGGGTTCGATCCATTGAGCCATTTTTGCGTGATTGAAGGAAAGACAGACAGACACCAAATTCAAAATCAGCATGGTTCGACTCCATTTCATGCGAAACGAATAACTGTAGTGAAATTTTTCGAAAATACCCAAGGAACACGAAAATCGTCTTTAAATGTAGTTATATAGATTGTGTTCTTAATAAATAAGATTTTTGAATGTACAGAATTACATTGAGAATTAAGAGGTGCTCATTCTGATACCTACATATCGGTTTCCCTTACAATGTTTTGTGGATTAGTATACACTGCCCTCAGTCCTCTGTTTCACATGTGTCGTCAGTCCTCGTGTTTATCTCACCCTACGTCATGCATGGTGTGTCTTTGACATTTTAATTAATTGCTGGCTGTAATTATTTGTGTATCAAGTATTTTTATTTGAATATAACTTGTCAAATTATCCTCAATTATAGAAAATGGATAGTGTTACTATTATTCTTGTTTAGTGTTGAAGAAGCTGTACATGAGGTCGATGACCAGTGTATACGCATATAGTTATATTTTAAATGTCTCTTCTTGTTGTAGTTTACCCACCTGGTGGAATGCTTGAGATGAGTAATGGATACCCGCATTCAAGTTCTCCTCTGGGGAATTCTCCAAGCCCTGGGCCGCCTCCAGGACACCTGGGGAAGCCGCCTCCTCCACAGCATTCCAAACACTCCCCAGCGCCGCCATCAAGAACCAATCTCAGGGTTGTCATACCCAATACGCATGATGATGTAAGTAATCAATATGTATAACTTACGCCTAATCAATTTTACCCTGTATGCGTATGACTTGATTGACAGAGAGAATTGAACAATTATTATTTGAAAATTGAAGAATTAGCTGAATAATCGTTATTATGATCTTAGGACTACTTAGGATATCGTTATTATGATATCTCGATATTTCATTGGGCCCAAAATTTTAATGACATCCAGGAATATAACCCTAGGTTTTCGATTTTTGTCTTTTGGCCCTAGATGATGCAAACTCCAGATTCCACCATAATGTTAGTGATCATACCAGTAAGGATTAGTCAGAAGACCAACTGTATTGGATTACAAAATGAAAAATTGCCAAAAATTTTATATTAGCTTGGTCGTTCACACAAGGTGACTATGAACTAGTCTTGCAACTTTTGAGAGTCTATATTAGGCGCTAACGAGTACAACTGACGGTAGGTTTTGGAACTTATAGTTTGGTTTATAGAGTATACCCTGCGAACTCTATAAAATCCGTATAAATACACTGCCCAATGTTTGGTGCCAGTAGCAGTTTAAATGCTAAACAGTGAATATGATCGGGATACATTGACTTTTACAGTTGTAGAATTTTATTTCTATTGATATTTCCCTTATCAAATCATGTTGTAAACGAATGAATTACCGTAAATGATTTTATCTTTGCAGGGTGGAGGTGGTAGTGGTGGTGGCAACTCGTTAAATACTCCTGTTGTAGCACTTCAAACTCCTGCACTTGGCTCCTATCCTGGCTTATTCACTGATATTTCTAGTTCTGACATGGGCATTTCTGCACTATCGTGGACATCATCGATTGCACATACTAGGTATGCCAACAACTTCCATGTTTTATTTATGTAAATATTGTGCGTGCTATGAAATATACTAGTGAAGAAACAATATTATGACAATACAAGGTTGTGTGGGCTTTCAGGTTGTGTGGATAAGCACCCACACAACCCCATTGCCTGCAATTTCGTGAAGCGTGATGAAATTGTTAATCAATCCGCTGAAAAATCAGTTGAAAACTGAGTTGTCAGTTCACACTTTTCTATCACAAATGTCAAGTTTTTCCAGCTAAATACTGTTTAAGTGAGCTATTAAATTATTTGTGATTAAATTATTCCTTTAGGTATTCAAAATTGAAATTTTTTTTATAAATTATGTCTTTGAGAAAATATAATATTTTACATCAATCTACATTCTACAGTGACTAATCTTCCTATTTGAAACTAAAACAGTCTTATCAAACGAAATTATTGATCTGGCGCAACCAAGAGATCAACAGTAGAGATCTTGTATACAATTATTTATGATGTTAAACAATTCCTAATCAGTTATGAAGAAAAGAAGTGTGTAGCATTCTCTGAAACTCACCCATTTGTAACAATTCCAGCGGCTTACCTCACATGGGTGTCAGTAGTTCACCTCCTCCATCGTCACCTTCGCCACGGTCTATGAGGATCAAAAGTGAACCCATATCGCCCCCTCGAGATCCTCTAAGTCATCTCACACATTCTCTCTCCCATCATATTCCTCAAGGTAATGCAGGTGAGACTGCCATTTTGAAAATTGCACGTTATTATTACTATTATTAAACAATCTACAATATTTTATAACGGTTTTCACCTGTATGCTGACAAGTTGATGAATGAGTGAAGTTGAAGTTTGCAGATGAAGCGTTTGTGTTGGACCTAGGAAGTATTGAAAAGCAAACCTCCTGAGTCATTCCCTCCTGATTCATTCTCCCAAGCATTCTTGTTTGGTCCATTTCGACCGTCGAGTCCTGTTAAATCGAAATCATCGAAAAGGGCCTCATGTTAAATTGAGGATCGAGAAGCAGGTGGCGCTCCTCGTGGTGTTCCTTGTTTAGAACTCCAATGGCAAAAGAATCACACCAGCTAATTCTGTGGATAGCCAAACGCGAGTATTTTCTGTTTTTGTTCTTTTCGAACGAGCAAAAACACGTAGGAAGGGCGACGGCACCTCCAAATGCGGCTTCTCGCTGGGCTTCTTTAAAGGATTAGAGCTTCTTCACGCGGCCGCTACGAGCGCCGCTGCATTTCGACCGGGAGAATACGACATAACAGACCTCAAGCTCTGTTAAATCGAATTGGGGATCGAGGAGAGGTCCGTCGACTGCGCATGCTCAGTGACATGTGTTTCTATGGGAACCTCGACTTCTCGACGTCGAAAACTCACGTACCATGAAAACCCATAATGAGGAAACACTGTATAAACCACCAAATCCTGTGCTCTGGTGCAGATGCTTTCACTCATAAGCTACCAGTAATCACTCCACTACACAAACAACCTTTTTGCTGGTATTTGCACGGTTCAAGTCTGAAATATGACCGATAGGAACTAAGTCACTCCCGACGAAATCGTGGAAAACCCATGTTAAGGAAACCTAGAGTAGGTATTTGAAAATAATCGTCTATTTCCACTGAAATATGAGTACACTGTTTGAACCATCGTCAGTAACAAAACAACAGTAAGAACTCTAAGGGGGGTTTTGGAGAGTTTTAGGTGGAGAGGGGTGGGGGGAATTACCCATAAAATCCAAAAATTAAACAGTGTGTCAAGTGACACCTCAATTTAAACGGTTTTGTTTTACGCTGAACACGATGGTGAGGGCGCATAAATGATTTTATAAAAGGGCTCGAAGTACAATAAGAACATCAAAATTTGATTGAAGAAATTTTGAGAAACGTACCAGTAGTGGAGGCAACATTAATGGTGGAATTCATTACTCTTATATGTACTTAGACTCACCCTGATTTTAGTGGAGCCACTCAAATGTTTCAAAGCAACATCTATGTGTAATAAGCTTGTTCCTGCGATATAGCAACTTATTACTAACAAATTTTAAATATAAAATGTGATATAGCAACTTTCTCTAGACAACAAAGCTTGATTGGAGTGGTCTCTAGAAGCTAATTATTAATTTTGAATCGACAGTAAAATACTATAAAAAGATCCAAAAAATAATAATACTCTTATGTGAATCAGTTGCAACTAGTTTCCAATACCAGGCAAAGTCCTCTTGTGAATAACTTCAAGCTCTGGGATTTCCTACAAATTATGACCTTTCTGGGTTAACATAAATTATTCAATTTATTTATTTCATTGTAGATATTTACAAGTACATTAAATACAGAGTTAAGTTGTATTAATCTCTTATAGTATTAATCCGAGTTTTTGCAAAGTTGTGGTGAAGTGATGGCATTCTTTGGTTGTTTACAGGAGGGATGGGTACATCTCCTGGTCCGCATGATCAGAGGCACGATTATGAAGGTGGACCCCTATCGAAACGACCCAGGGATAATTGGAGTACATAGCCACCACTAAACTCTCTGCTATCTGCAGTTGTAAGTAACCTCCGCCATTTAGGTCGTTAAACATTTTGAAACAGCAAAATTGTCAAGAACTCGAAGTTTTAAAAAAATTCCACATCGGTAGGTGAGCACCAATTCAAACTTTTGTGACAGCGTTTTAACTACCATTGGAACATCATTAGAACTATAAACAAAAATACAATATAAAAATGTTTTTGCTGTAAAATTCTGGGTTTGAAAGAAAAATGTAAATTACTGAATTCCATAGAAGCTCCAATCCTATTTTCAGTGTTGTTTCCAACTCCTTGGTGCTGCTTCAACAGCGACATCTTATTTTGACAGTATGAAATTTACGACTTTGTCCAGATTGAAACAAGGCCTCACCCATATAATATATTTCGATACCCCCTATCTACAACTACTTACCGACTGTCCGGCTGCAGAGAACCCCATTCCTGTGACCGCGCTCCCGAAAACCACTCCTCTCGCGCGACGCTGTGGAAAACCACTTAAATGGCAATTTTGACAAAAATGACTTTTTTACTAATTTCAATGAAGCACTATCGTGTCTTCCATCTGTTAAAATATGAAAACCCGAAATGGCTTTGTCAAATCGGTCGCCTTTGAGCCATTTAAGTGGTTGTGTTAAGAGGAGTGGTTTTCGGGAGCGCGGTCACAGGTAAGGGTTTCTCCACAGTCGAACAGTCGGTAAGTGGTTGTAGATAGTGGGTATCGATTTATGTCACCAAACTATGTACTCAAATGTTTTCGTTTTTCATTATTTTCAGATGGATGCAGAGAGGTATGATATGCAGTGAAGAGGCAGTTGTGGTTACCAATGAAATTTAAATGTGCAATGTGACCACAGTGTATGTGCCATGATTTATCTTATAATCAGTACTGTTTACACTCATCAAGTCAGCTGAGTGTCTAAATTAAAGTCAGAAATTGTTCTTTTTCTTAACAGGCCTTAAAAGTACCTTTAGTTTGTATGTGCGATTTTCTTGAATAACAGTTTGAAGTGTTTTTGTGAGGTTGTATGTAATTTTTAATTAAGTTGGCCAAAGTGCATAGTTGGGCTATCACTTAGCTGAAATAACTTTGTGCTTGGCACATAATAACTGTTATCCTTTGTTTTTAAATTACCCATAGTATCAGTACTCATTATTATATTATTTCGATTGAATGCAGTGAAGAGGCATGATTTCCTTATGTGATCATTAGTGTATTTTGGGTATTATTATCCAGTGCATTTTTGGTTCGAGTTTACTCAGTGTTATAACACAGCCTATATTATTTATTATACTTTTTCTAAGTTGACAAGGCTGAAACTGCTCATTAGGTTCATGCAGTGAGTAATTTGGTTAGCAGATACTGTTCTTCCTCTCGTGTTGTGAAGAGTTAATTACCAAATATCTAGTGAATTGTATTATACACAAATGTCAAACGCATTTTTATAAAGTGTGTATATAAGCTTGAAACATCATTGATCATTCAATGTGAAATTGTATCTAAATTAGTTTATTTTAATTGAATAAATTCATCAATTTAGATAATATAACGATGCCATTGAGCTTACTGGTTTGTGGCGCGGTGCTCATGACCATTCTGCTCAGAATTGGTGGCAGAGTTCTCCAATCGAATTCCCAACAACGTCATTGAAATTTGAGCTGCTTAATGATAAAAAGGAAGCCAGTTTATTTACAATTTCGTACGTTTATTGAAGTGACGTGCAGCAGTGACGTTTTCATGTGCATAATGAAATATTATCCCAGTGAAATCGGCGGCTGCCACAACCTTCGTAGCTTACTTATAAGTATAAGGGGAAATGTTGGTATTATTTTGGTGAACTTGGGGGAAGTGGGGTGGACTTTGGTGGTGGTTCTGTGAAGGTTTTATTTGAACAGGTTCCCCATTTATAACAGTGCGAGTGTCATCGTTTCGAAAAGCACACATTGAAATTACTCTGGTGGTGGTTTTTAAAATTAATTGTCAATACAAGCGAGATGGGTTACCCCTAAAACTGACTCAGAGGGAGAAATTGCATCACAGTGCATCTAATTTCTTTATTTTTCTTTCATTAGTAACTCCAGCCAATCACCAAATTATGATGCTAAATCACAGTCTTGCTACAGTCAATTTTATTGGGATGGAACACCAGATTGAAATATCATCCCTGTCTTATTGGGCACCATCCCTATCAGCATGTCAGATTGCAGTTTCACCTCCACGCGGTTAATAATAAATTTCTTCTCTCAGATTTGCAGTTTCGCTTGATTCGGTTTTTTATAAAACATTTTCGAGATTGATTATTTGGACAATAATTAAATAAAACACAGGGGACATTGAAGCGACGTATGTTTTCATTGAAAACGAAAATTAGCTGTAATACTGGTACTGTATTTAGTGAAAAAGATTCCGGTTCAATGTTTTGGTTTTTAATATGAGATGGGTTTCCTCGAGTTTTGTTGCGAGTGAATTTGTTTGTACTTGATGATTCATTTGTGAAAACACGTTCCCATTCAAAGAGCATGGAGTGAGACAGCTACTAGTTATTATGAAAACCTTAAACCTTCGATCGTTTCTGACTGAAATCCACTCAACATCTGTGGTTGACATATCGTCGCTTAAGAAGCAACACCCCCTATCATTTTCACGAAAATTAAGTTTTGGTGGATTCTTATTCGACTTCTCACGCTGGATAGGCCCCTTAACTCAACTCAAAATCGCTTCATTTAAATTACAGAGTCGAGGAAACTCGAAAATTATAACAGCCACTGTCGACATCGTTGAGGAAACAGCACACATCAACTAGAAAAGCAGCAGTTTGGAAATGGTCGATAGGGGGTGTTGCTTTTCAAGCGACGATATGTCACCTGTCGTAACTATCATTTCTGTCGCAGGCCCATTATTAGCCCTCGGTAGTGATGCATTTCCTCTTTTTTTACCACCACCAAAGACGATGATGTGTAATGAATTATGAAACTCTCAGTGTTCAAAGAGACTAGTTGAGATCATCTTCATTGCCAACTTTGCTCAAAGGTTGTGGTTGTATTGGAAATTCTAAACGTGGCTTCCTTTCTGTCTGAGAATCACTAACGTCTACGTCATTTCATAGTTTGACACGAGTACAAATTAGTATAGAACCCTCCAGAGGAGAAGAAAAAAAATTGATAATACTGATTGAATGAATGTATAAACAGTTGGGTGTACATTCGAAGATGGTAATTGCTTGAATAATATTTCACATGTTAGAAGGTGCAGTCTTACTTATATTTTACTACCAACTGCCACGCAGTACATATTTGATCAAAACAACAGCAGGCTTTACAAAAATTGGGGGAAAATTAGTTGAAATTAAGAAGTATGTAAGGAAGCTAAACATAGGTATAAATAAACTATGCAACACGTTGCTCATTGTATTTGGAATGTTACCATTTATAAATATTATCCCAAACCTGGTGTTGCACTCATAGCTACGTTTGGAAATAAAACTGCTTTCTGTATAAATGGGGTAAGTGTAGTATATTTATATATAGGCTATGACTGTTGCTTCTTTGTGTCTTGAGCCTTAAATCAGTGCCTATCATCCTCTACAGACAGTGGTAGGTTTTCATAATGTTGATTGAGAATGTTTTAGTAGGAAATGAGTGTTGAAGGTGCAACCAATTTGTTGAGTTTGCAGAAACGCGTTTTGGTGCGATCTGGGTGAACCTTTCAACAGAGCTCGCATAAATATGTTATTTTATTATTCAACGTATCTGCATGCAGCCTTTGCATTGAATTCTAAACCAAGATGGAGTAGTGGCATGTATTAGTTGCTGATGGCTCATACTCACAATACCTGCCACTGTCTCATATCATCAACTGTTTTTGTGCCTTCCTTCTCTGGCAATCATAATTGCTTACATCTTCTTATTTCGAAAATATGGGATAAATTGTATCTGCTTGTTCGACAGCCACGTTTTCTTTAATCAAAACTTTTGTCTTCCATAAACATTAAAATTTTAGTACAAACTTTGGATGACATATCTTCATATTTTATATGAAGATACCACTTCATGAAGTAGAAAAGCTGATAACTATTTCACTTGTGAATTTGCATCATACAAAAATTTATGTTTTTTCAATGGTTGATTATTATTACGGCATGTTATTATTCAACACCTTCGGTGCAATATTCCAGTGTAACAACTTATTTTTGGATTTATTAATGATGTTTTCTTGGCACCTATCCCTCTTGAGCCTAACAATGTTTTAGAGCTCTGTTAGTTCGCCATCAATTTAAAGGGTTTTTCGTTCAGTCTCTGAAGCCTGCATATACAAAAATATCATTTAGGCTTGTTACAAATTACACGAGTCAGATCCGACCTAGCCAATACCATCACCTACTCGTGTGGATTTCAACTATTTACCTGCGTACCAGTACTCTTCTCTAACCTGAAACTGATTTGCGTGTCTTTGAGCTACAAAAAGTCGTTGAACGTTGGGGTTGAATTTTCAGAAGCAGCAGAATTATTGTATGAAACCATTCAACACCATGATCCCCTTTCAGTTACAAATTTTTTCTTCTAATCATTAGGGGTATTCACGGTCGGGGCGTTGTCGACGTGTTAACGAGTTAAATGTGTTAAACTGGTTAAACGTGGAGAAACTCGGTCGCAAAGATGTTATCAAAGTGCGTTATCAGCTGTGTTAAGTTAACTGAGTCTGAGGTGTGGTAAACGTCGACAGCAAGTATGTTATCTGTGGTATCAGCATTCTGACGAAGATTCAAAATGGTGGAAACGGTATAGGCATAGGTATAGTTTGAAGTTTTTTTTTAGTAGTTTTTTGGAGTTTTTGTAGTAGTTTGAAGTTGGAAGATGGACGGGGAGTTGAAATCAACACCGTACCTGGACATCAAAACAACTTCAAGATCAAAACATCTTGGAGACTTTCCTCCCAGATTTCCTCCTCGTCGTCAGCGGATTCGGAGTTGATGAGATTAACTATTGTTCTTGTAACAATTTTGTCAACTTGTCTTTGTTTTTGGCTCTTCTTCGGCATTTTTGTAAATTAAAACTCACAAATGTAAACAAACGTCAAATAATATAACCTAGGCGGGAAGGTAGCAAAATACCGAGGACGTTGTTGTTGTTTTTTTTTTACATTTTATCTCAATTTTATGTCAACGCCTTCTTCTTCTTCACATTTTCACCCGGAAATCCACCAACTGCTAGCACTTAAAAATATAATCACACCACCACCACCACCAGGAGATTCGTGATAACGCGTTACCACACCGAGGGTGCCTCATGATTTTTCTGAGGACGAAGTTTTCTATTTAGCACATTTAACTCGGCAAGTTCAACCGTGAATACCCCTATTCATCGCCACATTTCAGTTCAATCGTTTCATACAGAGTGGATCCCTTAATCTCTCAATCCAGCTCTATTCTGGGTGATTCTATAATAATTTCCACGATTCGTAGAATGAATTTGACACTGAAATGTGAACCATTTTTGTGACAACAGTTTCTGATATTCAGCCCCATCCTTTTGTATATTATTGAGATGCATTGGACCTTCGATGTTGATAAAACAAGGTATTTTTCACCTTTTTCTCCGTGTTTCACCACAAGTACGAGTATATTTGTTTAAAATTATATTTAGGGATTCAATGTGCCCAAAACAGATTTGTATGGAAACATTTGAACAAAAATTATTTATAATAATTCAAACTTTCTGACTTGCAACAACCAACCTCTTCTCGGGAAATCACCTAGTAATAATAGTGATATATTTTTGACTCCCTGTACGTGAAACGTGTAGATCGCGATGCTTTTAGACAAAATTTTCCGCAGTATTTGCGTGTGTCAAACCATCTCAACTGCACAGATGCAGCCATTCCGTAGACCAGAGATTGAATCTATGTACCTAGTCTAGCCATAAGTTCTGTCACACAAGTTGTTCCTTGATCTGTTGGCTCGAGAAGCAGGATAGACCCTGCTCTCTTTTTATCTCTGTTTACCACCCTCCATGCATGTCTGAAATACGAGTCACTCTTCAGTTGACATTGTGTCTGTGCAATGGAAAGGTCGATCAAAGAAGATCACGGTGCTGTTGTTGCTCTGCACCGGAAAGGTAAGACCACTGGCGAGATTTTCAAGTTGCTAAAACCGGCAGGATTCGATCGCCGGTTCATTTATAGAACCATTGATAGGTTCAACGAGACCCAGGGGATAGAGGATAGGCATCGGAAGGGTCGTCCAAAGTCGGTTCGAACTGCAGCAAAAATCAAAGCAGTGAGAAATCGGATTTTGAGAAACCCTATGCGTAAGCAAAGTGTGATGTCTCGAGAAATGAACATATCCGCTCGTTCTCTTTCCAGACTTATCAGCGAAGACCTTGGACTCGGGGGATACCGTAGGTACAATAGACACACCTTCACTCCCCGTTTGAAACAGATGAGAAAGGAAAGAAACAAAGTGCTCCTTCGACAGTACGCCGATGATGCTCATCGTTCAATCCTCTTCACAGATGAGAAAATGTTTATCATTCAAGAGAAATTCAACCGTCAAAATGACAAGGTCTACGCTAGGAGTTCTCGAGAAGCTTCAGAACTGGTCGCGAGAGTTCAGAGTGGACATCATGCAGCGATTGTGATGGTTTGGTGGGGGATTTCCTGGAAAGATGTCACTAAACTCCATTTTTGTGGAAAAAGGCGTGAAGCTAGAGTGTATCAAGAGAGTGTCTTACGATACGTTATCCTTCCCTTTAATGAGACATTGTTCAATGGAGAGCACTGGGTATTCCAACCAGACTCAGCACCGGGCCACAAGGCCAGAACGACCCAAGCCTGGTTGGGGGAAAACGTGCCTGAGTTCATCAGCGCTGAAGAGTGGCCGTCGGCTAGCCCAGACCTTAATCCTTTGGATTACAAATTATGTTCTGAACTTGAGGCTATGGCCTGCAGAAGAGCTCACCCTAACATCGACTCCCTCAAACGAGCACTACTGTAGGCAGTCGAGGAGATACCTCTGGATAAGGTGCGTGACGCGATCGATGACTGGCCAAGACGTCTGAAGGATTGCGTGAAGTGATTGGTGGACACTTTGAGTAACTTTGATTCCTACTCACAGGTACTTCCATACGCGGAGAATAAATAAAAACATGTCAAAAGAAGGTTTGGTACTTGGAATTTCCTTGAAAACGGCGTGACAGAATTTATAGCTAGACTAGGTATTTTTCGCTCTTCGAAGTCATCCAACTTAATGGGGACACTACCATTGCACCCAGTGGCCCTGTTGTGTCTTTATACAGACTTCCTGTTGTCCTTCATACCAGTTTCTACTCCTTTCACGCGATACAAAATTTTTTTCAGACACAACTCTCCAAATCACGAGGAGGACATTTTTGAAAATCCAACTTCCTGTTTCACTTAGTTGTATCCAGTATTTAGTCGTTGGTACTTTCTTGTGCATTTCATCACAGGTACTTACTACCCCCCCCCCCTCAATGAATACCTAGTAAATTCCCTTTTCCACTGATTAGAAGTTCTTGGACTTATCTCCTCAGTTCTGGCATAATTGATTATTTGGCAATATCGAGCCTCTTCCAGTGAAAGGCTTCCAACAGTAGAGTGTTCAAAACCCGTTTTCAAACATTACGAGGTTTGAAAATTGATTTAAAAAAAAGAAAAAAAACTATTTTACATGAACAATACATAAAACTAGTCATCCATCTGTTTTCTTGTGCAATTTGGCTGTAACGAAATTTGGGATTGAATTTCAATCGTCCTACCAAACAATATTTTCCTTGTCAGTTTGAGTGGTTTTGTTACAATCATTGTTTCAAAAGAGTATTACGCTCCTCAACAAGTGCCTCTTCTGAACCTTTTGTTGGTTGTCTTGTTAACGTATTTCAACTTTTTTAATCAAACGAGTATGATGCAAATATGTTGTTGAAATTGCAGTTGATTTTGTCAGAGATTTTCATGTGTCATATCCTATGTATTATTGTTGTACCTATCATGTTTTGTGGCAAATATATGTTGTGTTTCACCGAAACATCAAGTCGTTGTTAGAAATAGTATTGTTGAGAAGAAAAAAAAAATTATGACGATTAGTGTTTTAACTAATTCTATGTTCAATGTCAAACATTGTGGCCATTTTTATGTGTCATACAAAGTTTAGGCGCTAGTATCAAATTGAAAGATAGTAATTTATGATGATGTATATAAGGCGTTCACTCACTGTACTTATTGGGATCAACCACATAAAACGGTAATTTTAAATTGGAGAAGTATAATAAATTCAATTGTTGAAGTTGAAATGTAAATAAAAACAAATAATTAGACTAGAGGTGGTTTCCTATAGTGAAAACCATTGTTGTATGATACACATATTCTATTTAATTAAATTGCTGATAGTTTGAATGGTGCTACTGTTGTAAATGATAGTTGGTTTGATTAGATTTGTTGTTATAAAATATAAGAGATTTATACAAACACTATATATTATTAGTAAACACAATAACTTGGAAAAAAAATAAACACGTTACTCGAGATATACACATGAAAACAATAGAAGTAAGTGTTATAAGTAGAAAGATGGTGTTGTATTTTGTATCCTTCGACTGATGTTTATATAGCTACAAAGAAAATTAATTCACTAGGCAGAGCTTGATAATATATAATAACCTAGAACAGGGTGTGTTGGCTCATGGTTGGTCCAAAGTCACTTTGCCTTAAACATAAAGCACCGTATTCCACTGGTGCATAGAGCATAATTATATTCCTAAGCACGGTTGTCTTTCAACCCAGATACAAACATGGAACTTGACTAATATTATACACATAGTTATATATTTTTACACTCAAACTAATTCAGTAAAGTTCATCTACTTTAATGTTCGTACCCCATCCACTGTTCGATTTTCACGTTATTTCTTATTTAGTGATCGTTTCATCTTTCCACCAGGTTAATATTAGGTGACATAACCTGATATGTAATTTAGGTCAACATCAATTTTAATTTGATCTGTTATTTGTTATATTATATACATAATTGGTTATTGAAAAATTGCGTCACTGGGTGGGATTTTCGAACATTGAAGTAAGATAATCCAAAGATTTCTTTTGAGTTCTACTTAACAATTTAGAGTTACGTTATAGTTGAACTAGAGTGCCACTGGATCGATGATTTGTTAGTGTTTCTAGGTATGTATACTTTGTAAGAGCGTAGAGTAGCATGCACTTGGATGATTCTTGTTATCGGCAGTTGTTTTCACTTGAACCGATATTTCATGAGAAGGACCTAGTTAAATGTTGTCTGTTATTGTTAGGTTTATCAAATTTTCTACAAGCACACTCTGCAACGTTTGTTACCAGCAAAATATTCTTATTAGTTTACCCAATGCCATCAGTTGTGCCATCCTTGTCCGGAGCTTACTTAAATTTTTCAATTCAAGAATACGGAAGTGATTTGAGACAAAATGAAAAAAAATAAATTAATTAATGGATATATATTACTGAGAATTGAGTGCATGCTTCATGATCAAATACATCACGATTATGTTTCCCTTATGAGATCTTAGTTACATTTAACTGTGTAATGTATGTTGTAATTCTAAATGTTTGTAGAAAATATACAAAAAAAAAAGTGAATTTGTACTAATCAAATAATTAGGCACTAGTTGTATTATTTTGTTTTGTAGTCCATCCCCCAAATAATATATACATACATTTAAACTAAGTTATATGTTGTAAATTAAGTGTTTTACATATCAAACTGAAAGTATATCTATATAACAAAGATGTGTGTAATACTGTCAGCAACATGTTTAACTGAGTAGTGTTCATATTTTTCGTAATTAAACTGTTATTTAAAAAAAAATGAATGAATCCATGCATATATATAAAATATATATTATATAGTTATACATTGAACTGTACATACAAAAGGATAAATGTAATATATTTTTACGAATGCATGATCCCCCATAAAATGTTGAAGGTATATTTCTGTCTTTGAATGAGTGCACCATTAACAAAGGAGCAATGTCAAAGTGTGAATATTTTCTATGATTTAGGCGATGCTAAAATTCAATAGAAAGAAAAAAAAACATGATGTGGATTTTTTCATAGTTTTGTTTTCATGATTTGTTTTAATGTACCAATGGGGTAAAAATGTTGTCATTGAAGTATAGACAATTAGAATAGAATTAACTGAAGTGACATCTTGTGCTTCTTTTCACTACTCCCTCTTCAATGGAGATTTAGAGGTGTTGCAGAGTCATGTAGTACTCGTATTAGGGTTGCCTAATAGAGAAGTGCTTTTCAGAAAATTATTGAAAAAAAAAAGTACAGTCCAAAAGAAAATTTAGAATTCCTCGTTCCATCATCACCACCTCAACATGCGGAAATGAGCAGCACCTTATTAGGTACCTACAATACCTACTGTTCATCATCAATTTCTATACTTTCGTTTCCATACTTGGCTATTGGTCAAAAAACTCAATACGATACCCCCTATCTACAATCCCTTAGTGACTGTCCAGCTGGAGAAAACCGCTCACCTGCCTTCCGGCTGCCAAGAACTGCTTACCTGTGACCGCGCTCCCGAAAATCGCACATCTCCCAGGACGCTGAGGAAAACCGCTTAAATGGCAGTTTTGGCAAAAATGATTTTTACCTATTTCAATAAAGCACTGTCGTGTCTTCCATCTGTTAAAATATGAAAACCCGAAATGGCGTTGTGAGTTTTCTATGACGTTTTGAAAATTGGCCCAACGTAAGATTGTCCTATGACTTCAAACTGTCAATTCGGTCTCCTGTAAAGTTAGGTCCGAGCCATTTAAGCGGTTTTCCGCAGCGTCTCGCGAGACGTGTGGTTTTCGGGAGAGCGGCCGCAGGTAAGCGGTTCTTGGCAGCCAGAAGGCAGGTGAGCGGTTTCCCCCAGCCGGACTGTCTGTAAGCGATTTTAGATAGGGGGTATCGAATACGTCGATTTTATAAAAGAAAATTTTATTGCAGCAAATGTATATTTATTTATTTACTCGTCTCTTCAGTGGGGGACACTGAAATCCTAGTGTAGTAAAGACCTCCTCTCAGTCGGGGTCGCTAGTTGCTAGATAGGGAAATAAAATTACTAATTTCCGATGATGAAAAAAAAGAAGAAGTATTTTAGCGAACTTAAGAAAGTACAAAGTACAAATCATCAAAAAGAGTACACTACTTCTAAAAAAAAGTACGGTTGGCAACCCTATGTAGTATGGTGTTATGAGCGAATTTTAGAAGTAACCTGTCAATTGATCAGTACCAAACATTTGTGGCTTGATGTGATGCACAAAGCTTTACAGCGGATACTGACCGTCTATATTTTATCCTGGCGGCAATATTAACTACTCAACGTACGTTATTCGAAAATCGAGTTAGAATTCAAAAATCGACTAAGAACGATCCTGTTGCTGTCAGGCTCCCAAAATCTTCAAGTAGGTTTGATGTGATATGCATTGTAATTATCCTGTGGCGCGATTCTGGGACTCGTTAAGGCGTCATAACGACATCAAAACGTCGTTAACCTTCCGGTGGGCGCGTCTTTGAAACTCACACAGGTGCTGCCTCCTGAAAATCGCCTTTTTCGCTTCTAAATCAGCCCAGTTTTCGAGTGAACGGAGGTAAAATCATGAGGGACAACCCTCTTCATCAACCTGAATGATTTATACTTAGATAAATCACCCCGGGACAACTAGAAAGTCTTTTTTTGTCTTTAGAACAAAGCGCATATCTACTCGATTCCTTCACACACGCTCCAAATACTCGACATAATAAGAAATCGAATAGCTCCAAATCCCCGCAAAACAACTGCCGATCGCAGGGCCGCCACTCCGGTGCTGCTATCGAGACCAAAATGCGCAAGCTCCAAATACCTCTCGTTTCCCAGGCAACCTTGTCAAGCGTGAATTTCAAATCTCATTTCGTGTTCGCCAACTCATATCTGCCAAATTACTAATTATATTTATATTTGGAACACTTTATAAACCATCTCCTCTTCAGAATAATACAGCTCTGCCCTAAAACATTCAATATTGAGGACTAATAGTAATAGGTAACGATAACAATTATGATATTATAGGCAGATACCTAAGAATGATATTAGCTTTACACTGCTAATATGAAAATGATAGAAATGAATACCTACCTACCTACCTAAAATCTCATATAAAATTTTGTTAGTTGCATGTGTAAAAACGTGTGATCTACTTCTACTTAATAATTTATGATTTAAAAAAAGCCGAACTATAGTTATGTAGCACCAAAGTTACCCGTAATAACATATTTTACAACAACCCACACCGATATTCAAACAGCAAAAATACTTCCATGAATGGGCGCTTGCAGCACTGCGTACTGCCAAACCGGTAATCTACACATTCGATCGTGAATGGTGCCTTCTACAAAGGAAGAAAACGACATACTGACTGTGTTATCAGTATCGCAAACTGCAGGTACTAAACCTCCCCAGCCGTTTCAAAAACACTACTCCCATTTATCACAGAAACACTGTCTGGGCATAATCCAAAGTTTTAAGGGAGATACCCAGCTCAAAGCTTACGATCTCCCCCCCAGTGCAAGCAGCTGGGGAGGCCCTCCGGAGAGGGGACTGATACCTTAGTCAGAGGCCTCGGACAGCCGCCAAGTACCTGTGCTTCGTACAGGTGGAGTCGAGTGTTCTAGCTCACTCTACCAACTATGCAGGTTGGTACCCGAGTTCACGGTCACCCACAGAACTCACATGCCGGGGCCTACTGGTATGGGCCCGCAGACCATCCCAGAGGGCCCCTCCCCACTCCAACTGGACTATTCCTGTTGTCTGGGTAGAAACCACGACCACCACGAATCCTACCTCTACTGGGGGGGCTGGCGGGTGATGCTTCGCCTAAGCACTGTCTGGGCAGCACACAGTGCTGCCATGCGCTCACCGGAAGGTTAAGATAGCGATGTTGGTGTCGCTATGTAACGACGATTGGTATTCTGCAACCTCAGTCCATTTCCCACCTCTTTGGAGAACGCAATGTTTATGTTAGAGTCGAGGACTCAATCTTGGGCCCACGTAAGATTTACAAAGAAATTCCGCAAGGGTGTATCCTGAGTAGGTACAGTCCTGTAGACCATGTACGTGTCTGGCATGGAAAGAATCCTACCGAGGGATGTTCAAATTGTGCAATATGCAGACGACATTCGCATATTTTGTTCGGGGAGAGGAGTAGAGGGTTGTACTAACCTATTGGATGAATCCGTTTTTCTATTTACCTGCAAACGGATTTCCATTGGCAGCCAAGTGGCTATTGGGAAGCTGACTTTCCCAACATCGATAAAAGTGAAGTTTTTGGGTGTTTACCTGACTCCAAAGCTAAACTGGAACACCCATATAGACCAAATTGCCTCAAAAGTGGACGCATACCTGAATATCATGATATCCTTCTCCTCATCAAGATGGGGCGCAGACCCCCATACAGCTATGCTTTTCTACTCATCTATTATAAGAAGCGTTCTTGCAATTAGAACTGCGCTAGGACTTCTTCGTTCAACTCCATAAATGCACTGCTTGCAGAAGCGGGAGATCCCCCTCTCTGCTTGAGGAGAGCCCTGCTTGCTAACAGATACGTAGCGTCCCTTTACTGTAGATTGCCAACCCTGAGTAACGAGATCACGAACCTGTCCATCCAAGTCCTGATTGCCCGATATTAGATAGATAGATAGATAAGTCTTTATTGCCTTTCGGATAACATCCATAGCAAAATATACAATAATTGTTACAAATTGTGGGGTGTCTTAACCAGTACAAAAGAAATCCTCCTATTTGGAACTTACCATAAGCAGTCTCACTTCGCTAGCTTCGCTTAAATAATAAAACAACCTGTTGGCCACATTTCGATCACTCGACGTCAGTATTCGCTTGTACTGTTCTTGAAACGAAAGGGGCAAGGCGAGAATTGGCAGCAGAAACTTCAGGCGGGGATTAGACAGCATAGGGCATTGAAGAATGAAGTGGAGGGCTGTATCGCTTACACCCCAGTTGCAGATGGGGCATGCTGACAAAAGGAAATCTATCCTGACGCCCGCAACCAGGATCCTTGGGGCGTGTTGGCCAAGAATCCGTAGCTGAGCTAATGTGCGGAGAACGAACATTGGCCAATCCTGAGTTAGATACCTCTGGGGCCGGAGTGATGATTCCTGGAAGGCTGATTGCCACACCAGCAATATGTGACAGCTTTACAACCATAGCCCAAGATCTACAATGGCTGGCCACAGAATACACAGCCCGCCAATATACAATCGAATATAGCTTGGTACTGAAGGCGCCTACAGTACACAAACTCCTAGACAGAGCATACAGTTATGCTTCTACTTCAAATAATATTTGAATATATTATGTTTCTCAGTTCCTATCTACGTGAACACTGGCCAGCAGGGACATACATATTCACAGACGGCTCTGAGCGCCGAACGAGCGGGATGTGCGTTTTACACTCCAGTAAACCAAGTCAACATTAACGGCTTGGCATGTATTTGTCAGCCCACATAGATCTATAATATTTAGTATTAGTTTTCTTCTATTTGTACACTTGGAATTGTACCATTAACTGCCCCCTCTCTGGCCAGCCTATCAACACTCTCGTTGTGAAAAATCCCCCTACGCCCACACAAAACTTATTTGTATTCCGGCGCGCTTGATGGGCAATAAATGAGAGTTCAAGTACGCTCACGATGATCGGGTTACGTGCACTACGTGGGCCGGTACATTTGAAAAGGGTTAAAGAACTCAAGGAGTCAGAGAACAGAGCAACTTGGGGCATCATTGAATTGGGGTAAGAGAGAATGTATTTCAAGGCTTGCTATATAGAAGATAATTCTGTTGAGAAACAGTTAAAAAATCACCAATCAAATGAACATTTGCACATGTGTTGAATTTTAACATGAACGGACTTTTCCCCATACGACCATTGAACTTGAAATGTTACTACAAATCATACTCGTTAATCATGTTACTACAAATCATAATCGTTTGTGCACAATGAGCGAGAATCAAACGGTGGAACTCCAGACAAGTTTTCAAACTCGCAAACACCTGATTCAAACAACACGTGGTTTTGTAATATTGAGCTTCAGAGGGTAGACAAGTTATCACGATTGTGACGTCATAACACCTGCTATAATTGCAAAGTACGTGTCGAAAGGTACAATGTGGGAATGTGGATAAATAAAAACGCCCAGTTAGAAAATATTAGTTTTTACAAAGTCCAATGACATATAAAATACAATCATCCAAGAATACCGATCTGTACAAATTTCAATAGGAGCACATGTGTACAAAAATAAACGTTTGTAGTTATATACATAAATAGATGCACTTTTATATACAGTTTGAAAGAAAAACAAATTCACATAATTTGAGTTCTATAATTTATCTTTCATGATATGCAAAATTAATGTCTTTAACTTCAATGATCTTCTATCCGTGGAATGCTTATCCCTTCGTTGGGTTGAGGGAATCCATAAGATGCCATTTCGAATACTTGTTTTGGGCTTTCCAGCGTGTCCGAATTTTCCACTGGAACATAAAAATACATGTGGTTCGTAACTCACGGACTAGTAGGTCAAAGTGGAAGACAGCAGCAGTTATCAAAGAGTGCAGGTGGTGGTACAATTCTTGGGGTGGAGTTCAGTGACTTGATGAGTTTCAGTCGGGAATCTTGACCTCGTCGCTCCAGAAAAATTATGATGCAACTGCAATTTTTACTGAGTTTTGAGAAAGTCTTATCATTCAAATTGGAAATGTGTTGCCCACCCGTATGAAGAACGACACAATTTTAGTTCCAGTTAGAACTGATCTTGGAACAGCAAGAAAGGGATAAATTAGGGATTAATCTATTTAACAGTTGTATTACTCATCTAGCTCACGAATAAAAAGATATTACCAATTCTTCTGGTACTAAATCAGAATACCAAACTATATGCAAATTCAGCGAAATACCTGGACATGACATTAGATGCCAAGTTGAAATGGAAAGAACACGTAAAGAAAAGAAAGGAAGAACTATCCATCAAGTTCAGGAAACTGTACTGGCTCATGGGACGATGTTCACCACTCAATATCCATAATGAAGTGTATGACATGTACATGACAGTGCTAATGCCCATTTGGACCTATGGGATCCAGCTCGGACGGGTGTAATCTTGGCCCAAGCGCGGTGGACCGAGGGTCAGACTGTCTTATCTAAATGTAAACTCAGCCTAACCCTCTAATCGCTCATCGATGCGAGTTGTAATCTCAGACCATCCCCAGGAGTCTATCAGCTTCTCCAAGTGAACGGGTTCGCAAACTATGAGTATGTCATGTGCGAATGTTATTATGAGCCAGCGTGGTTTCGTTCAAATCGAAGTGGATATGTTCAAATTAAGAAAACGCCGGGATTCGGGGACGGGTGAAACCAGTTGGAGGTATAAAACCAGTTATTTTTAAATTAGTTGGACATATAGATCAAGTGGACGGGGTTGCGGAATAAAAACATACTCTTATTAAAATTTGGTGGAATGAACGGCTGGTTCCTTGGGCTGAGTTTACACGTCAAGGGGTTGGGCAAGTAGGAAGGATTGGGCACAGTTTACATCGGATACCCCGGATTTGGGATCAGCTTATAATTGCCCAACCCCGGCAATCCCGGCTAAGACTTACATAAAAATTATACAAACATTTCAGAATAAGGTTCTGAGGAGCATAGTAAACGCTCCATGGCAATGAATGATGACCTCCACAAAGACCTCAATGTGGAGACAGTCACCGATGTCATAAAAAAGCTAGCTATGAGATATGAGCGCAGGCTTCTTAAACATCCAAATCCAGCTACTTGACAACTCTCAACAAATTCGACACCTGAAGAGAACCAAGTTCCTGGACCTTTTGTGCTGACAATGATTGACATGCAGTTTAAGTGCGGTAGAAGTTAATGAGCTCTCACCGCAGAAAGTGTTAATTTGTGAACTAAATAGCTAGATAGTTACCTGATTTATCATTGTAACTAGTTACATTATCTGAATAAATGCAAGAAAAAAAAAATCATCTAACGCCACGCCCGACGTTAATCGAATTTTTGAGGAAAACTCCGTTTTGTTTTTTGGCTCTCCTGTAAAATTACGTTTTTGGCAGTTGTGTAATTTGTCAACCTGATGAGCAAATTTTCAAAGTAACCTGCAAACATGTGGGTTGATTGACCCAAACCTACCGAACGCCCATTTACAATGAAATGTCTATAAATCAAAGAGCTAGTTAACAAGCCAAAGACTGCAACGATACAAACCACGTATTTTTCTACTAAGGGTAATGGTAGCCATCACGAACTACTCGGGGTATGTTATAATGTTCTTAGCATACGGTTACTCTCGGATACTGCCAAGGAGCCAAAGGCTGTAAAGCAAATTTTGAAGGGTCCTACGGGTCCTCAGCAATTCAAAAGCCATTCATAAGGTCTTTTCTAGTGGGACTACCAAACAAATGCACGATGTTTGAAACACAGAGAAGGACATGTACATACCGAATTTTTGAAGTAACGTACATAGTCTTGAAATTTACTACATTATCAAACATATTACACACACCGTTTTTGTTTTAACAAAAATGCAACCCTAATTGGCCTAAGATGCATGTTATTGAAATGGCACAAAGTAGAGTGAAACCCGCCGCTCCCTGAGGCGCCACAAAGCTAAACCGAACATTCTGATACATGAATACATCCTGTGAAACCCCAAAACCAATTTGCAATAATTGCAAATTGCAATTTGGTCGAATTGTTGCTAATCACGAGAGAAATTATTTCTCTCGTGATTAGCAACAATTCGACCAAATTTGAGATTTGTAGTATTTCATAAATACATATGTACATACATAAATACATATTTTATAAATACATACAACATTGTCAGAATCTAGGGATGAATTCAGAATTGTGCCGAATTGTGAGCCCATTCAGTGCCGACGGGACAACTGTTGTCCCACAGTGGTTCCACGCCCAGTACCGACAACCTCGATTGACTGCTTTCCTATTTCTTCTGGTTTCTACCGAGTTAAACAGATTTGTATATATTTTGAAAATATCCAAGATTTATGTTCAAAGTTTTTTGAAGCCAGTGGCAATCAATCTTCAAAAATTTGCACAAAAGGATTTGAACCTACACATTGCTCTAATAAAATAGGCTCATCAGACCATCGTACAAGTTGCCTATAACACCATTTGTAAGCTCGCACATCTCCTCCTCTCTATGTCTTTACAACTTGTTCTTAGTAGAGAGAAGATTGCGGAATCCTCATCCAAACCCGACATCTTATACCGCGCATGAGCGATTCGTTTGCGATGCGCAGGAGACCTTAGGTCACCATCAAACCACTTGGGATAGGAGGATGTCACGTCTAGAATCCTCGGAACACACAGCTCAATGGCCTTGTTGATAACATTGTAGAACCCACCAACAGCCTCCCCGATTGTACCAACCCCCAGAATTCGGTCCCAATCCTGTGAAGAAAGAAATTCGCACATAGTTTTATAATCGCCTTTCTTGAAGTTGTAAGAAAATTTCGTATTAGAACAGGAGAGCGAGCCAACCGCAGAAGGTATTACTTGAAACATTCCGAAGAGTATTCAACTGGTTGAGGTCGTGAGGCATCATGGATTCGTGAATAAGTCCCACCTTAGTGCCCCGGGCATTACCAACATCCCCACGGGCCACATCGCTCCAGTCTACACCTGGGAGATTATAATCACCAGCAAGTACTATTTTGTAGTCCGGATAGCAGCTGGTTATTGTATCTAATTCAGTGAGATGAGTATCCAGCACATCAGACGTCTGATAATCAGGTAGGTAGATGCTACCGAGAATAAGCTTGTGGTCGGGCATGATGACGAAAAGCTGTTCAGCGAGATCCCGACAGGTCCATTTAAAGGAGCGACATTTACTCAATACTGCCACCAATACGCCACCCTGGAGTACCCTTCCCCCGTATGGTCGCCTTATTATGCAGTCCACGGGTACAATTTGGACAGAGTTCAGAACAAGTTCCTTGGGTACATCGCCTTCAAGTTGAGGATCCCATCGAGCGAGGTTGACTATGGCCACATTCGCGGAGTGTGCGGGCTTCCCACCCTTTTGAAGCGACGTATTGCTGCGGATTTGGTGTTGTTTTACCAGATTATCAACAGCCATCCTGACCCGCCTTGCTCTCCGTCACATATTGAATTAAATGAATAACAATTTGTGACACATCATTTTAAAGGTTTTTTTTTACCCTGGACACGATGGTGACGTCAGAATTGCGATATTGGAATGAGAGTTGATAAAATAATAGGGTTAATAAAATCTGAAACTGAACTCACCGTTCCTGATTTTTGTGGTTGGATTAATGTTCTGAAGATAATCACACGAAACGCTTTCATTCTCATCAAGCCCACAGTTTCTCGAGTTTTCCAAATTATTTAATGGAATAGCGCTGTAAAGGGCATCGTTGCCATTGCTGTACGACGAGGGGTGTATGCCCTGCATCAAACAAGATTTATCATTAGTCGGATGTTAATACTAGAAATGGGTAAATAATTGAACAGGCAACAACGTGGGTCCACATTGAGCTTTCCAAAGCCTGTGTGAGCTGCATCAAGTCAGATTTCAACTGTAAGAGGGTCAAGGGCCGAATTAAGAAATCCACTGAGCAGGCAATTCTACACATGAATTCTCTCCTCATAATGAAGTTCTACTTGCACTGGCACATAGTAGATCCTCCTGCATGACTGGACGATCCACACATGTGTGGTTTATTTTTCTGATGTACCAAATTGGCATAAGTGCGAGCTTTGCTCTTTGTGGATTTCTTGAGTGCCTTTGCAGAAGTTGAACTTTCCATACAGTACGTTCAATTGCCATCTACATAAGTATGTCCTCACCTGTGAAGCTTTAATATTGCTAATTTTGCTCGAGCAATGGAGTTGAGATTCACAAAAGACGGCTTTCCGTGACTTGACTTCTTGATTATTTCTATTCCTTTCTCTTTTTCTTTTCCTGAAATGTGAACAAGAGTAAATTATTATTGTGTTGTAAAACATATTTACAAATTAACTTCACCTGGACCCTGGTTCAGCCATACGGTTAAACAAAAAACCCACGATCCATTTGGAACGTTTCGTTACATTGAAGAGTGGAGATTCATACTCTTACTCATAATCAAGATTTCTAAGTAGTCAGTTTCATTCGGTGTATCAGCACCTTATGGGAACCGATCAAGCATGTCGGATCTTGTATGAATAAGGTTTAGCCAAGGAAAAATATGCTGGAAGCTCAATAGAGCTGACAACTGAGCTCGACCATGTACCGCTCATCAGCCGATTTCAGTCTGAGGAGTGGAGCAGAAATTTGACAGTGAGTATGACAAACTAGCTTGACCCTGCATGAGCAAACACTACAGATGAAATCCCCCGATAATTCAAAGAAAATGCTCGGTGCCTTAGAAAATCATGATAATTCAAAGAAACCCAATATTTTTTTATCCCTTCGGAATCCTGAAGATTTTTTTTGCATGCGTCATTAATTTGAAATCATCAACTATTTACACTCCCAATTCGCTCCATCCGAAGGGGTTAAAAATTAATTGGTTTCCACCACTTCTTTGTCTGATTTATTTCCTAAACTTGCATGATCGTTAGCAGCCAACTCGACTATACAGAAGAGGGTTTGGTTTGTTTTCCCCAAAACCTGAAGTTTATATACATATAGAGTGTAGGTGGTGTGCTCAATTTGATCATCAAGATCTCGCAACTACGCCAAAGAAGACAACTGTACACAGTAACAACTAAATTACTTAGCTAGGCCAAGAGGTTCGCAGAATACTCACCACACTATGAAGGTTATTGCTGCAACTGCAGACAGAAGAATTACAGCCAGGAAGAGAATGACAATATAAGGATATATATAAGAATACTGTCCATCATCAGGCGAATCACATGTGCGGTTGTCGGCACACAATGGCGCAACAGGTGGTGGGGAAGTGCAGACCATCGTACCACTTTGATGAGAGCATAATGTTGGAGGAGGACATTCGCAGGCTTCCTCTTCGCAGAACTCCCCTATAAATGCAATAGAATGAAAACTATATCAAACGTCTTTTCAGCTGTTAGGATCTCATTACCAACTCTTTCAATATTTGGCCCCATGTTAGGAATATATTTACTAACAGTTATAGCGTATTGTTTAGAGGTTCAGCTGTGCAGCATGACCTTTTATCGACTTTACTACCTCAGAAGAAAGAATCAACTGTCTTCATGATTTTGATACTAGTTGGGCCAAACCCCTTCCAGACGACCCTGAATTCAAATATGTGAGAAAACCCCGTCGCTGTATATCAACACCTCTTACATATGTTTGACACAAGGCCTTGTGTGGGCTGCTGAGGCATCAATTCAGAAACTAGCGAGTTCTTTGAGATGACGAGTTCACTTATTGAAGCAAGAAATGGTTAGGATTGGAGACCAAAAATATTAAATGTGATCAATGTGAAATACCACTTTCCTTTCCCCATCCCGACACAGCTATGAAAATTATTTTTACGAACAAATTGATGGTAGTGTAGCATAATATCCCTTCAAGATCGCACAAGGTGTAACTCACTTTTCCCAACTTTATTTCACCAGCGCTATTACAATATATAGCTCTTGTGGATATTGAGAAAACTCTGCAAATATTGAGAATATTTCACTTTTGAGAATATTTCACCGTATTAAAAAATAAATTGATAAATTCTGGTGATTACTCACCACTATAAGCTGGAGAGCATGTACAAAACAGAACATGCGTGTGCTCCGACGCCACAAAGGCTTCAGATTCAGTGCTGGTTGTAATGACACGATGAGGAACTATAGTCACACTCTGCTTGCATTTGCCTCCATTATGACAATTACATTTCAGCAGCACAACAGCTAGTCTAGTTTCTGACAGCACTTTATTCAATTCCTCCGAGGAAATATACTAAAAAATTCACAAGGGTTATACATACAATTGAATCTGACTGTTTCTATCAAAAACCAAATATCCATACAATTCTATGATTCTATCAAAAATACTACTATCAAGACATACACTAATTTGGAGGTGGGAATTCATGTTCTCCTTTCATTTTACCTCACCATGACAGCTCAAACGTAAAATATGTTAGTCTTATTGAGGCCCATGTATATCACCATACTCACACCATACGAAATTGATGAATGCTTGCGCTCTAGCTCACTATACAATGGAAAACTATAAATTGAATTATCGAACCTCTTGGAATGAAAGAAGGACGTCTAAATCTCGATTTGCAGGTTGTAAGCTGAGTAATAATATTTCAGTCTTAAGTAGTTTTTTGAGCAGGCGTAAAATAGTCTTCCAACCAGTCAATAGAAAATATTTAGGTGTCATTCCTTTGAACCTGTAACTCACATAAATCATCAAAACAGTTAACTAAATGTATTTTTAACTACTTTGAATCGTTAAATTGGTCCAATGGCTTATAATCAAACTAGAATATTGGAAACCTTAAGAAGGAAAAAGCTATATTAGTGCATAATTTATCATTGTGCTGTAGGTCATTACCCTTACCGAGTAAATCTGATTGCTACTTTCAAAAAACGTTTACTTTACAACATTTCAGATTTATCAGCCTTTAAATGACATATAGAACCCAATTATGAGCACTACTTCAGTGGATACAATCATGGGAAATATGGATAGTTTGGTGTTTTCAAAGTGGCTCACCTTAAACTGAACGCAGAGAGCAACATATTTCTGAAGATTGATTGGATTGTGACAGTTACTATTGCGCTGGATGAAAACTTTCCATCGGTAACAGTAACATTCAAATAGTAAACCCCTTGGTCAAGATCTTCCATTGACAAGTGACCTGTCATTGGGTCTATGACGAATCCGTAGGGTTCACCTTCAAGAGTGTACTCGTGAGTGTCGTAGGGGTCAGCATCTCTTGTGTAGACCATACCTAGTGAGCTCTTTCTCAGTTGATTTTCATATGACATGACAACAACATTGAGTGGGGACACAGTTGGAGGGTGAAGTGACTCCTCGGTTACCTGAAATGACAAATAATTGCATGTGGTGAGGGAATTATGAAACAAACAACATAACGTCGAGAACCTTAGTCAGTATTGCAGCACCTGCAGCTTATGGAAAATCCAACAGGGCAGATTTTTTCTTCTGTGATTCATTTATTGCATCTGAATATGGTAAATACATTTCATATAGCAAGATTTCATCTAAAAATGATTAATTTCACTCCAAGGTAGGTTTTCGGTAAAACATAGCCTGCGGGTAGCTGCGGGATAAGTATAGTCACCGGGTTTCTAACTAACTACCAAGCTCTACAAGCCGATGTGGCCCTTGGCTTCCCGAATTCCTTTCCGCCACTGGGTGCGGTCACCTGCCTGAGACCTCGCATCCCTACCACCTGGAGGTCCCTCAAGACCTCATTGAGCCTGGATGTCGGTTCCGTGGACGACATTTTCGCCTTATAGTCTCCATTCTAGCTCGAAGCATCATTTTAGGGCAGGCATCGTTTGGCATGCGGTCAACATGTCCCAGCCATTGGATGCGGCCAGCCTTGATGAATTGGACTATGTCTTCATCTGCATTCCGCCTCGTTTTCCACCCTTGGCCCTCCCTGACCGCTCCGTAGATCCTCCTCTCAAATATCCGCAGTCTTTCCTCATCCTCAGCCCTCGAATCCATAACAAACATCAGGCCGCACTAGGGTAATGTAGAGTCTCATCTTTGTTGATCTGGAGATCACACGACTCTCGAATAGTTTGATATTGGCATAAAATGCTCGGTTGCTTGCCATTTTTCGTGAACATATCTCATCCTGTACACGATTTCTATTCATCATCGAGCTCCCCAGATAGGTGAAGGCCCTGACTTCATCGAATTTATAAGAACCAAACGTCAACACCCTGGGCACCTGCTGGACACATCACCGTGGAGACATTTTGAGATACTTAAGGTGGAAACAGACTACCCTCACGTCACGTGCTCTCATGTGATGTCATGGGGGGGGGGGGGTTCTTGTCACGTCACCGAAGTGTGGTTCAAAGTTTTCCTATAAAACAGTAGGTGATTCGTTCACGAGAGCTACACTGACGTCACGTCACGCTCATGCCATGGGGCGCGCATGTGATATCACGTGATACTAAGTGTGGACAACTACATCTCGGCGTGGCGTGAGTTGAGGTGAGCTACGGTTTTCTTCGGTCTGCTCCCTGATTTCTTAAACTAGCAACTACTTACAATAATTCTTCCCATTCTGAATCGCTACTCGAGGAGGCCATCTTTTGGCCTCTGGAACAATAAAAAATCACAAGGTGGTGCATGTTTTGAGCCCGTCAACATACAACTGATGATAGGTCATGATACCAGTGTGCTTATATGAGTGATATCACGTGATGTGAAACTGCACATGAAATCACATGAGAGCACGTGACGTGAGGGTAGTCTGTTTCCACCTTAAGTTTTGCTTTCATTTATTTATAAGCCCATCGGCTTTCCTTCTTCATGCAAAACCTTGAAAGTTTCCCGTAGAGCATCTCGACTTCGTCCCAACAAAGCAATGTCATCAGCATATGCCAGCTCTGTCGACAATTGTGCCTTTCTTACATGCATAGTCACCGGGTTTTGCTTGGACTATATAGCTGTTTGAACAGAATTGGGTGCTTCCAGAAACATCTGCACTGAATCGGAGTTTACCCGGGAGATTCATTAGCGGCGAGGAGGACGAAGCAGCGCTTCATCTCCGCTTTGAGTGGCCAGCGCTTGAAGCTCAAAGATACTGAATCTTCAGGTCACTTGTATCAGAAGAGATCGAGTCAGTAAAAAACCTTGTAGGCGGGATCTCGAGTTCAAACCATGTCAAACGCTTAAGCGACGTCTTAGAAAATACTGGCCCTTATTGTTGTGCCTTCCAAAGCATTTTCTATCATGTTAGTGATTCGGTGCACTTGGTTCATCCCACAGATACTCAAATCCTAGACAATATAGATCATAGAATGTAATTTTTCCTAAAAAAAAAAAAAATGAAATGTAATAAACCAATACCTTGACCGTGACAACAGTGTCAGAGTAGAGGGGTGGGTTGCCACTGTCATAAACTCGAATTTGTAGATTGAAAGCTCTATGAAGATAGTCAGAGAGTACTGTATTGGTCTTGATGGTCCCATCAGCATCTATACTAAACAGATTTCTCTCATTTCCACTTTGTATGTCAAACTCAAAGGGCCCTCCATTGCGGTCAAGATCTGCATCCCGGACTTCAAGTTTGAGGATTGACCAACCAGCTCTTTTCCCTTCCTGAAAACGGAAGTAGTTATATTATACAATGTGTTGGCTGCAATTCATTCAATCATCGCTGGCTGATTATGTTTGCCCATATCAACAGGAAATGGAGGCTGAAGTGATTAAGGAGCCTTCTGCAAACGTGAAATGTTGAGAGGTTGTACAGAATGTTCAAAAAATATGGACCATTCGGGAGGCGGTGGGAGTAGCTTTTAGGAGGTGCAACTGTGAACACAATGATTCGACTGCAAATGTCACCAGAACCTACCAGACTCAAGATTTCAATAAAAATGATAGAATATTCTTTATTACTCTATGAGTGCCAATTGCTGTGATTGTTTTGCTTTCATTGGACTCCTCACAGTCTAATATATTGAAGTGCATTATCAGCTCCTGTTGGAGACAGAAAGGAACCGGCAGACATCAAGATTGACAAGTCATTAGTAATAGTTAAAAGCACCTGAATGAACGCAGTGTAGTTGCTGGAGGAAAATTTGGGAGGGTTATCATTCACATCACTTATCTCTATAACAATGTTTGCAGTAGAAGACAGTGGCACATTCCCATCGTCTGTTGCCCTCATTAATAATTTATAGGTATCTTTCTGTAACAATAAATAGGTGACGTTAAACAAAATAATGATATGACGAAAGAATAATTTTACTGTGGATGTTTTCATAGAAAATATTTGTGAACGTTCACGTTGCCATATTTGTGGTACAGGTGTACCAAGAATTACCAGAGGTAGAGATGCTACGCCTGTTCTCGGCTGCTCGATCATGTTGGTACAAAATGGTTAATATAGCAATTGAGGGGTCTGCAAGGGGTTAACTCCATTTTTTTCAATCAAAGCGTCAACTCCTGGACATAGCTTCATGAGGCTCCAAAAAACGAAGCAGCCAACTCGATCTAGCGGATTTCTTAATAACTATCAATGGAAGGAAACTCCTTGTTGCACCAAACGAAAGAAAATTTTTCTTGTCAACGAAACGTTAGTTAGCTAATTTTCCTCAAAAATTGGAGTTAACTCGTTTTTGCTGCAAACCCCTCAATTGTCTGATTGATACAAGGGCCAACGTCCTGAGTGTATAGCAAGGCACAATATTCTTGAAGATGAGCAAAGTTCATCGGATGGTTCATAGAATAACTTCGTTTACAATGACATACTTGTTCCCTGTCTAAAGGAGCAGTCACAATTACGTAGCCACTGTTGGGATCAATGTTGAACTGATTGTAGGCGTCTCCTCTTTCAATGCTGTAGATGATTTTTCCATTTCTTCCGCTATCAGCATCAGAAGCAATCACCTGTAAGCCAAACAGTTATCGACAATGAAAAGAAATATTAATAACACTAGTAACACCATTATTTAGCTATGAAGGATGCAAAGAGACATAGTCACACATCTGAACTTATTATTAAATTTCCAAAGCCATGTATTATGCATGCATTGGAGAAACAAAACAAAAAAAAACTCGAGTTGGTAAAATTGAAATCCACCATGTTCATATAACCACAGTACAATCAATTTAATAGCTGGTACCTGAAGCACAGTGCTGCCTATGGCCATGTCCTCTGATACAACTGTAGTATAAAGGTTTTGTAGAAAAATAGGGGTATTGTCATTGGAATCTATCACAGATATGTTCACTAAGGCTTGAGTCGATAGAGGAGGTTCTCCCAAATCTCTTGCTTCAACTGTTACCATGTAACTTTTTATGATCTCATAGTCTAGTGGTTTGGCCACACTCAACACACCTGAAAATTATCAATATTACTGCATGTTACATTCGTGTTGGGCGTTCTCAGATAAATAACAAATGAACAATTTAGACACAACTCGCAGTTTCCCTATTTGTATAACTAAATTTAAAGACGATTTTCGTGTTCCTTGGGTATTTTCGAAAACTTTTACTACAGTTATTCGTTTCGTGTGAAATGGAGTCGAACCATGCCGATTTTGAATTTGGTGTCCGTCTGTCTTCCTTCAATCACGCAAAAACGGCTCAATGGATCGAACCCTTCTCCCATATTTACATGTTTCTGTGACCGGGAAAGGACATA
This sequence comes from Stenodema calcarata, assembly GCA_963920205.1. Lineage (NCBI taxonomy): Eukaryota > Metazoa > Arthropoda > Insecta > Hemiptera > Miridae > Stenodema > Stenodema calcarata. Next base: position 19,857,604 of record OY986048.1, read on the forward strand.
GGGGGATTCACTTCCGGATCCGATGCATAGGAGTGGGGGTATATAAGGAAGCCGAAATAACAAAAATCTTAGATTCTTCCTTCCCGTTAGACAGATGAATATTATTTTTGGTATTTAAGATTATAAGGATTTGTAAAGGGACATGTAAGAGGTATAATCCGTAAAGCGACAGGTAAGAGTGGCAGATGGATCCATCCCGAGTTCTGCCCGTCCAGGACAGGTAACAGAGGTAGATGGACACACCCCGACAGCTAGTCTAAACTGTATGTGTACAAAATGGTACACTGTGACAGGGGAATTTATACTGGTAACATGGTCCATTAGGTGTTCGTTTATGTGGAGTTCACTCACCAGTTGATGGGTCGATTATGAAATTAATATCAGCATCTCCACTGACGATAGAGTAGAATACCTCAGCATTGGCACCTATGTCAGAAGAGTACGCCTCCATCTTCATGAACTGTGTGTTGACCGGGGCACTCTCCGAAACTTGAGACAGAAACATTGTAGTGTCAACATAGTATGGATTATAAAATAGATAATTATACTGAAGTGAAAAATCTTGGTTTTGATGACGTCTTGGCATTACCTTGGCTGTGATACACTTTTTGAGAGAAAATCGGAGGATTATCATTGATGTCCAAAACTGTGACTAGAAGCCTAGCATTTGAGAAGAGTTCAGGAGCCGTTTCGTCGGATGCACGCACTATGAGGATGTAGGTGTCTTTTTCCTCCCGGTCCACCGTTCCCATCACTTGGACAAGTCCACTTTTAGGATCGATCTTGAAAGTCCCTTTAGATGAATCTATGAGAGAGTATTTTACCTTTCCATTGGATGCTGAAAAAAAAAAAAAAAAAATTATACAGATTTGGGGAGCATTGGGCCTTCGAAGGCTTGATTTCGATTACAGTACAAATTTAATATCATTTCAAGTTTATTCTACCAAGTACAGTAAGTAATAATTCAATATGATAGTAATTGAATCGAGTCACATCGAGTAAGAGCAGTCAATATGTCATTAGTCCACCCAGCCCAAATGCGACTTTCCCAACTCTCCATGTGTTAATGGGCTCCACTAAATTACAATACACATTTGTGTATTGATTGTATGTGATTTTTTCTGATACTTGAATAAGAAGAAAACAGATGTCCGTTGATTTTAAAATATCAAGAAGACAAGCTATGCCAAGAGGTATGGTGTTATTGGACATGGGCGTTAAAGATAATTTTTTTCAGAACTAAATTCTACCTGTTATTTCTCAAGAATACCGTAATTCATAAATCGTCCCCCTATAACACCCCCTATCGACCATTTTCACGAAAATTAGGTTTTGGCAGATTCTGATTCGACTTCTCACGCAGGATAGACCTTAGCTCAACTCAAAATCGCTTCAACTAACTTACAGAGTCGAGGAAACTCGAAAATTATAACAGCCCCTGTCGACATCATTGAGGAAAGAGCCCATATCAACCAGAAAACCAGCTGTGTGGAAATAGTCGATAGGGGGTGTTGCTACTTAAGCGACGATATTCTGTATTCAGAGGAATTACCCTTGTAGATGCTCAAATTTTCTTAGGACAACCTAACTCTCACTCTATTGACAAATAAAATAGGTGTCACAGTGACTTCATTAATTGATATCTCACCAAGATCGGCATCGGTTGCGAGCAACATTGTTACAACTGAACCAATAGGAGCATTTTCGACAACTGATGCCGTTATGTTATCCATCTCGAACTTGGGGGCACAGTCATTGACATCCATAAGCTTGACCACAACAGTTGATTTACATTTCCACGACTCGTTGTCTTTATCTGCGACGTAAACCACGACACTGTGCTCGCTGATTTGTTCTCTATCCAACCGGTCGTTTGTTTTCAATTCACCTGAAGAAAGCACAAAACAAAATATTAGGTTTGCAGTGTAGGGGGGCCTCCTGTACAGTATGTCTGATAATTTTGTTGAATATTTGTTCCTCATTTATCCTGTGATAAATTTATTGGGCTCTCTATAAACTGAAAGAACTGACGACGATAAAGAACGATATAGCGGCAATTAATCAGAAATTGGGGAAGCTTGAACTGATAGAAGGTAGTACGAAGGAGCAGAAGAAGAAACTGGATGAGTTAACCCATTTTAGGCCAAGGTACGAAAAAATTATAAACTTGTTTTTTTCCTTATTTTTATTGTTGGTTATATTCAAATTAAGAGAAAAATCGCAAAATCAGATTTTTTACCAAATCCTAGGTATTTTCTTCAGCATGGGTCGTAAACGACCCTACGGCCCTATACATACACTATCGGGTATGGTAAGTCTTGAAACATTCTGGGTGAAGATGGGCCTTACATTTTTCGCACAAGTAAAGAGTTTTGTTCTGACTCTGTCCACACCTTTTCCGAGTATTTGAGGAATGTCGAATAATAATATGTCCCACGTTGTCGTATCTCGAATATGAAGATGAAATTGATCGTCTTCCAAAGTTTGGATTGGGAAGATCTTCCCCTGGGTCGACAGACTTCATCAGATGATGTACTATTGTAGTTAGAAACTCAATCAAGGGCATGGAGTCTTTGTTGAGCTGTAGATGAATTTTCCATGCGTTCACCACAGAGTCCCCCAAAGAATTGGTGAACATCGGCCACCACCATTTTTTGCCTCTGACTGAAATCCGATAATTGGCGACGCCGTTATCATGAAGGTCAACTCCTCCCATGTACCGATTGTAATCAGAAATCATCTGGGGTTGTCCAATTGTGACTTTTTCTTTAGCAGTCCTTGAAAAACGTTTTGTGTTATGGAGGGGCTCAATAGTCGCATAGTTGCTAGCCACGATTACAAGCGAGTTATCATGCTATTTGACCACCAACAGATTCAATTTTGGATCGTATGCTGAGTCATAAGCCCCTCTTGGTTTTTTTTTCAGCTCAGAGTCTGACTGAAGAGGACACTTTTTCAGTCGATTTTCCCTTAAAGTCCCAGTTGCACAAAAACCTTTCTCTAACAGTCTGTGAAACAGTTGGTAAGAGGAGAAAAAATTATCGAAATAAACAGCGTGTTTCTTAGGTTGCTTCACGTCACTCAGTACCTAATTCAAGAACTACACTTCCTCCAAGCCCCAGGTAGGACGTGAAACCAGCTCCCGTAGGTACTTGTCAACCGCACCCTTCAGCTGCGCGTCGCTGGTGAAGTTTTCGCCTCCCAGATATCCTTTCATCTTCGGGAAAAGGTGGTAATCGGATGGGACGAGGTCCGGAGAATAGGGTGGGTGAGGAAAAATGTCCCAATTAAACTTTTGGAGGAGTTCCTGGGTTTGACGAGTAGAATGAGGTCGCGCGTTGTCGTGGAAAAGGAGAACTCCTTTTGAAAGCAAGTTTGGTCGTTTTTGCTTAATGGCTGCTCTCAAACGGGTTAGGACTTCACAGTACCTTGCAGCAGTAATTGTTGAGCCACGATCGAGGTAATCAACCAATAAAACCCCCTTCGCATCCCAAAAACGGTTGCCATCACCTTCCCGGCCGAGAGCACAACTTTAGCCTTTTTGGGGGCTGGCTAGTTCTGCGTCCTCCCAATTTTACTTTGTTGCTTAGTCTCGGGAATTGTGTAGTGAACCCAAGTTTCATCCCCGGTAACAATTCTTTGAAAAATTGAGTCACTCACCAAGCACTTCAAAGAACTTTTCAGCAGTCGCCAACCGGTTCTGCTTGTGCTCGTCACTCAAGAGCCGAGGGACCCACCGAGAACAAAGCTTTGAAACTCCAAGGTCTTTCGTCGATTGTGAGAGGACGATCTTCGTGGAGGATTCATTTGACAAAGTCAACAACTTCACCGGTGCGCGCTGTTGACGGCCGGCCGCTCCTCTGCTCATCTTTCACATTTACACGTCCATTTAAGAAACTTTCCCGCCATTTCCGAACTTTTTGCACACTCATGCACTTATCACCATAAACCGAAGCCAACTCTTTATGAATTTAGGTCCCAGTTTTGCCTTTCAAGGAAGAAACGAATAATTGCGCGGAGTTCTTCAGTGGACACGTTCACCTCGTTACGCTCCATGTTTATACTACTGCTACGGTAGGTCAGGTTACTTTACGAGGGCGCTAAAAAAATCAGTGTGACGACAACACCCAGACGAAATATCTTAGCAAGTTTCAGATTTTTCCCGCGCTCTGAAGCGGAGATATAAAAGAGAGGACCTTACTTTTTGCACAGAGAACCTTACTTTTAACCTTAATTACTCGTACATAGGTAAATGTGAATCTCTAGTAATGTTTTGTTTATATATATTTAAAAAAAAAGTCAGTCACTGCTAGTCTAAAGGCAGTGGACGGAGAGAAATGGGAATTTTAAGATTTATTTTGGTTTTGGTTGAGTTGTTTTGATTTTGATTTTCTGTTGATGTTCCCCATTCGTTTTAGAGCCATAGCACAATTGGATGGGAGAGCAGGTACATGACAGATGCCAGAAATAGAATTGCGGTACGGAGTGCCGCTTGCGTGTACCTACTGACGGGAAAAAAGTTTAAGCGTACACGTAAGGGTTAAGTCCTAACCCCTTGTATGGACTTGTGGAGCTCAGCTGCTACATGACTGCAAAGCTCAGAGCAACCAGGAGACTATTCCGTCCTTTCAAAACAATCTGTTCAAACGTAAAAAAAAAACTCGCTCAATAGTTCATGCTGGATGAGTGAAACTTTATAATATTTTTCACCTGTGGCGTTATTAATGGAAAAATATCGGTCATGGCCCTCCTCCAGGAAGAAGTGGTAATTCGGTTCCGAATCAGGATCAAAAGCTTCGATTGTGGTGACATATGAAGACACGGGAACGTCTTCTGAGAGTTGTACAACATAAACCTCCTTCAGACACTGAGGCTTTTCATCTGGAAAATGAAAACTTCATTGAGAACCTCGGCCATGTATCTGTCATACAGAAAATGTCTTGTTTGGAATGTTAAATAACTATGGATTTCACAAATAAGCCGCCAAATAATAAATGGAAGACCCAAATCCTCAACCAACAATATAATTACCATTGACGTCCAAAACATAAATTACTATGCTGGTGAAAGCTGTGAATTTCCCATCAGTAACAAGCACAGTGAGAATAAATTGGCTGGTTTCTTCCCTGTCCATAGTTTTCATCAGAAACATCTTCCCCTGACTGTTGATGGCGAACTTGCAATCTTTGTCTCCAGCAAAGATGAAAAACTCCTGTTTCTCCGACTTTTCATCCCCATCAGTGGTCTCCAGTTCAAGGAGGAATGTTCCTACAGGACTGTCTTCTGGAACTGTGAACAAAGCCAAACTGTTAACATTGGCTAATACAAGTAGTTTCACTTATCTTAGGAGGATTAGTTCAACCTACACTTGAAACAAACGTATGTACCGCCACATCCTTTACCAACTTCTTTGACCTCATTGCTGTCATCAATACTTTTCTCCACTTAAATATTGCTTCGGGGAAGGGAACAGATAGTTCAGGACTCGTTAGGGATGTGGAAGGATGTGAATCAAGCAGACTATGTAGTGAAGAAAAAATAGGGGATGGTAACTGGTTCCTACAAACTCGGTGACAATCCAATGGGTTTTGGGTCAACAAAACAAACAAAAACTCTGCAAATTCTTGACACAACGGTTTGTTATCTAACGCGTACGGCGGATTTTTAAATTTGATTTTTGTAATCTACGTATCTTGAAACGTAAACCCACAAATGTTGAGGAAGGTGGGGGGGTTTCTTTGACGATTCCAAAGGTTCATAATCGAAGAAAATAAGTCACAATCCATAAGCCACAAATGAGGCATCCATCACTCAGTCAGCTTAGAGAGGTTTAATTTCCGTGACCGTTTTCCAAAGGGCGCCATAACCCGGTTTGACCCAGAAAATTGTTAGAAGTAAAACCAGGCAATGGCGCCTTTTGAAAAACCTTCACGAATAGGTCAGATTTTTAAAATTTCAAATCGAGTGATAAGATCGTAAGGAGTGAAAAATGTTGGCAGGTCGAGGGGCGATCACAAGGTTATTGTATAGTATTCTACAGTGACCTGTAGAACAGTGGATCTTCTTGATAGTCCCTAATAACAAATTCAATTCAATTATGCACATATTTATCAACTCCTCTAGAAACTCTTGTGATATTACTTGAAAATAACTACCACTTACATTTTGGTTTCTACCCTTTCTTCTCTGGCTAATCATGCCAACACCTTTCATAATTTACCAGCTTTTCTAATTCATAATTTACCATCTGTTTTGGTTTTACTTGTAAAATTCTTCATGAACTCTTACACCCTTATAATTTGCGGCCGTACTGCCTGTGTTGACAATAGTTGGTGGCTAAAAGTGGTGGAAGAAAAATTCTGTTAGATCCTTCCAGTGTCTGTAGGTGGCTCACCTCAGACTAGGGTCGATCCACCGGTTTCATGGATCTAGGACGGGATCGGGTATTTTTTCCGTTACGATTCAGTATCGATCCCGACGCAGGTTTTCCCCCCAGACCGGAGGTATTGTGGGGTGAGACGCTTCGATCTGTTCCAAGGAAGAAGGAATAAATCTTCCAGATCCGTTCTTGAATCGTTCCACGGTATTTCTCCCGCTCGCACTCTGACCCTTCCTCGTCTCCTTAGCAGGCTATAATGAAGTTTCCATTTTTCTTACAATAAATTATAATACGCTGGTGGGAGACCGCAGTGTCAAACAAATAGGAAATAAGCCTATCAAAAACCTCAATTAAATTCCAAGATAGTAGGAAGGTAGAGGCGTGAATAATACATTTTTCAATCAATTTAGGTTATAAATCACTTTTTTCTTCTAAAAAAACCTAAATTGGCGTTAAACAATACCAGTATTTTTGCTTTTTTGGCTGATAGACGGGTACGGCGGTTGTTTACAATCATTCCTGCCATAGAGAATTGATTACATATATGCCTGGACAGAAAGAAAACAAATTTAGGAGGCACCTTTATAATTTCCGAGAATACCTATGGTAGGTTCAATGCAGCCTAGTAGTAGGAGTGAACTATAATAATCCTCAACCTCTTGTTCCAAGAACCTACGGGGTTCTGATCTCGCTTCAATCCGTTCCTTCATCACATTTTTCAGTAACGCACGAATCGATAAATACGAGTGGATCGGTAAAAATAGGAGCGGGTACCGATCCGTTCCGATTCCACTGCGGATCCGATCCTTATATAGGTACGACCGGAACGGTCCATCCCTACCTCAGACTAGGGGAGTTTTGCGTATTATTGACGATCAAGTGCCAATATATTTCTGAATATCACGGAGTATTGGACATGAATTTTGACTCTTGAATATGTGTGAGTTGCCAATTCGCCATCCATGATTGAATGGGATAATGCCCATGGTTTGTCCTAAATCAGCTACCTAACTCCTGACCTGCGATTGACTTGAAACGTACACAGTGCTTTCTTCGCCTATTCTATAGGAACATTATATTGATACCCCCTATCTACAATCGCTTAGCGACTGTCCGGCTGGGGAAAACCGCTCACCTGCCACCCGGCTGCCAAGAACCACTTACCTCGCACATCTCGCGCGACGCTGCGGAAAACCGCTTAAACGGCTCGGAGCTAACTGTACAGGAAACCAAATTGACAGTTTGAAGTCATAGGACAATCTTAGATTAGGCTGATTTTCAAAACGTCGTAGAGAATTCACAACGCCATTTCGAGTTTCCATATTTTAACAGATGGAGTGCTTTATTGAAATAGGTAAAAAAAAAATAAGTTTTGCCAAAATTGGCATTTAAGCGGTTTTCTGCAGCGTCGCGCGAGGTATGCGGTTTTTGGGAGCGCAGTCACAGGTGAGCGGTTTTCCCCAGCCGGACGTTGCAAAGCGATTGTACATTGGGGGTATCGATATGGTCAAGAGATACGAAACGAAACATTTCCTGACTTTTACCTTTTTTCTAATCCTCCTCATGCACGCATTGATAAATCCAACTTACCAGAAATATTCCAAGATTTCTGCTTGAAAGTCGGAGGGTTGTCGTTAGCGTCGAGCAAGAATATGTGTATAGTTGCTTTGTCACTGAGAGCTGGATTTCCATTATCGAAAGCAACCACATTGAGAACGTACTCAACCTGCTTCTCACGATCAAGCTCAGCATGCGTCGTCACCCAGCCGGATCTACGATCGATTGTGAACATCCCGAGATTGTCTTCTAACCAATAGTGCACTTCTCCATTCTTCCCCTCGTCTAAATCATAGGCTTTGACTAGACAGGAATGTTACAAAATATTAAAATCAGACGTCACATTAGTCACAATCAATTACTGAGTTGATTGTCTCATACTCAATTAGTGAAAATTAAAAATCCAATCGTTACATACAGATCCAACAATGAGCATCTCAAACGAACTAGATACCAACCTTTGAGAATCCTCTCCCCTTCGGCAGTGCCTTCCATCACAAAAACGTCGTAATTGGAGCGTTCAAACTTGGGCTTGTTGTCGTTTACATCAAGCACATGTATTTTGAGATGTGTCACAGAGGAAACCGGAGGGTTAGTTGGGGTCTCCATGAGGATGGCCAGCCGATGAATAGCAACTGCTTCACGATCAAGAGTTTGAGTGAGAGTCACTTTACCATCATCGCTCACCTTGATTATTGATCTAGTTTCTCCGTAGACCTTATAATGCACTCTTCCATCGAAAGCTATATTGAGCGAAGTAATCATTGTCCCTGAAATCCAGTAAATAGAAGTGTCAATCATCAAATATTACTTGGGTGAGTGGATGTACAAGTAAATGAGAAACCCTTGATGAGAGTACTCTGATGGTTCTTTTCCTCTTATTTTTACTCCTTGTCCAATATCAATCACTCCTACTCTTCATATTTATATAACCACCCTTTCGAAGTAGTATTCATTTACAACTATGTCGCCAAAGTTCATTAACCAAGTAGCGACGAGATCTGCCTCCTTGTATTGTTCCATTCTTGACTGCCATGTTATTCCCTCCTGGATTGTGATTCTCGACATCCCTCTTGGGCTAGTCGTTTATCTTCCCTTATATCTTATATAACGCCTGTGGTAATCATAGGTCAGGTTGAGGCCTGGTATTCCAGAGCCCATCCCCAGCCACACGAAATAGTGGCAATATGTAGCCAGTCTCAATCACCAACGTGTTCAAAGTTCATAACACTGCTGGCTTTGTTGGAGTCTGGTTCAAAAGTAGGTGTTTTATTAATTCCCTAGTCAAAACAGCTGTACCAATGTAGTAAATCATACCTTCATCAGCAGATTCCGAAACAAAAAACGAATTTTGCTGCTTTGTAGACAGTGGAAGGTCCAATTTAGCTGAATTGACGTAAACCGTAAGAGGAACATCAGTAGATAAAGGAGGATTTCCGCCGTCCGTTGCTCGAATGAAGAGCTGGTACATACTCTCCTCTGAAAGAAACAAGATGTATTAAATAAGAAGTCAACTGAAGTGATTGCAGTGCTCAAAATAACCAAAGCTGATGTAATAAACTCGCCAAAGTCTTGTAAACTACTTGCGAAACTACACAGGCCCAATCTTTATTCAAGACCAGAATACTTTTACAATACACAGAATCGCACAATCATAAAAATTTTAATGTATACAAGTTAAGAGTGTATAAACCCTCCTGTCACAGATAAAGAATAGCTACCTCAACAAACCATATCGTGGGAACGGATATGCGTCAGCATAATACGACTCCCACACGTTGCGATTAGTCTGCGAACTAACAGGATGAGGAAGATTATATAAGGTCCTGCGAGACCTAACTCATTGTCTTTTGCTCTTGGTTGTTGGTAGCACCAACACCTCTCTGTAACTCCTGTATTTCTTGTGTAAATAAAAAGTCGTTTTTTAAAAAAGCTTTTCGTCTCCACGAAAACTTAATTGGCGCAGTCGGTAGGACTGGCACAGTTTTGGAAACCATCCGTCTTGGCTTGACATCCGAAGCTGCATCAGTCTCAACTCATCAAGGACCAGAAGATCCTACACTCAAGAACGACATCTGAGAAGACATCCATCTTGGCTTGTGGACTCAGGATCAAGAAGAAGGAGCTTGGCTACATCGAGCAGCTTGCAGAGACGACTAAGGCACTGACCCTGCTGCAACTCAACGATTGGACCACCCATCTTGGCTTGGCACCACATCGGCAGCAGAACTTCATGCTGTGGCTAACAGCAACACTTACCTTGGCATCGTGAGTAGCAATCAACCAATTAAATTGGAAATTTCAAGGCTTCCACGTGGTCCAAAAATTTAAGAACATTGATATTAACGTATCTGATTTTCCGTTCTATATTAACTTAATCAACAGAATAATGGCACCGCCAGAGTTCAAAAAATGTTTTCTGGAAATGTTACCAGATTTCCGGGGAGAACCCGAGTTATTACATAGATTTGTTACTGTGGGTGAAACATTAATCACTCAATTTCGGGATAACGAGAATCCCGCTAACTTTCAAAACCACTTCTTATTGGAAAGCATAAAGTCAAAAATCAAGTCTCCAGCAGCTGACTTGATCTTCGTACACAAAACCGAATCCTGGAGGGATTTGAAAAAATCGTTGTTAGACCACTATGCGGACAGAAGGGATTGTTGGACCCTGATGATCGAAATGTGTAAAATTAAGCAACAATATAATGAAAGTGCAACAGACTTCTATGCTAGACTTAATAAACAGTTAAACTTGGTCACTTCTTGGCTAAATTGTAAAGGTAGCGATGAAGACCCCCCAATTGATCCAACTGCAGTCTTGCCTTTTGTCCAGAAATTGGGACTAAGATGCTTAATTTTGGGTCTCAAGGAACCAATAGGCCCCCTAATGAGGACAAAGGACCCGCAATCATTGGGAGAAGCCATCAGCATACTTACAAATGATTATCAATATCTGGAGGTTAACAAACAAAACCAAAAGGGTTTCAAAAATTCGCAAAATAATCTAAGCAACAACCCCAATACATCAAGCCCTAACGTTAAACAAAAAACATTCCAATTTAACAAAAGGGAAGAAACACCCAGAAGGTCAGAGGAACAAAAACCCCATAAAAGCACCCCATTCAGCAACAAAAACAATTATAAACCCCGAAAAATCTTAGAAGCAGGAGAAGGAAGTACCCCAAAAACGGACAGACCCAAATCCTATACGGTCAATCTTATGCACGAGAATGAAGACTCGGAAAATGAGGAAGACCAAAATGAAGAGGAAAATCCTTTTTTAGGAGTAGTGGACGAGTCCAGCGACTCGAACTGATGAACCTAGATTCTAAGAACGTATTACCATATTTGAGGATACCTGGAACAAATTTTAAAATGTTGATTGATACGGGAAGTACCCGGAGCTTCATGAAGCCAAAATTGGCAAGAAAATTGAACAATGTAAAGGTAAAAAATGAAATGTTCCAAGTAACCACACCTCATGGTACTACGAAGGGTAGTCTAAGTTGTGAAATTCCTATGACTTATATGTTTAACCAAAATGACTTGAAACAAAAATATTACCTGTTCGATTTCCATGAGGATTTTGAATTATTGTTAGGATTGGACAATATCAAAAAACTAGGAGCCGAATTAAATTTTGAGACCAATACTATAAAGACAAAACACTCAGAATTACCTATCTTATATCATCATAAGACTAGTGAGGTAACCTTTGAGCCTAGAGCGGCAAAATGTATTAAACTCAATATCATTAATATGAAAGAAGGGGATGCTCTAATTCCAGCCTTTAAATATAACCAACTAGAAATCCCATCGAGTATAATCAAGGTTGAAAACTCTCAAGCCTATTGCTTCGCGATAAACAACAGTGAAAGCAGAGTAAAAGCAAAATTAAAGGGAATTAAGGCAGAACCATTTGAATCCAATAAACCAGAAGGTAACCTAAAAAGAGTAATTCAAAAAAGAAAGATAGACCTATCAAAAGTAAAGTCAGATCACTTAAATTCGGAAGAAAAAAAGGAATTAGAGAAACTACTGAAGGAATTCTCAGATTTGGTATATGTGGAAGGAGATCCCTTAGAAGGAACTCCCGCAGTCACTCACTCAATCATAACTAAGGACGAATTGCCTGTTTATACCAGAGCTTACAGATATCCAGAAATCCACAAAAAAGAGGTACAAAACCAAGTAGAGAAAATGTTGAAACAAGGTATCATAGAGGAAAGCGAATCTCCTTTTAACTCTCCACTATGGGTAGTACCTAAAAAACTAGATTCCTCGGGAAAGCAAAAATGGAGAATAGTCATTGATTTCAGGGCACTAAACGAAAAAACAGCTGAGATTCGTTATGAACTACCCTATATAGAGGATATACTTAGTAGTCTTGGTAACAGTAGATTTTACTCGGTATTGGACCTATATTCAGGATTTCACCAAATTCCTTTAACAGAAGAAAGCAAACCAAAAACAGCTTTTACCACTCACACAGGTAGGTACCAGTACACCAAGATGCCATTCGGACTCAAAAACGCCCCTCCGACGTTTCAAAAAATGATGGACAATGTACTAAGAGGACTCCAAAATGAAGTGTGCGCAGTTTTTATGGATGACATAATTGTCCATAGTGCAAGCCTTCAAGAACACATTTCTAGACTAAAAACAATATTTCAAAGATTAAGGGAAGCTAACCTTAAAATCCAACTAGATAAATCTGAATTCCTGAAAAAGGAAGTAGCTTACTTAGGACACGTAATTACTCCCGATGGTATTAAACCAAACCCAACAAAAATAGAAGCAATAAAAAAATACCCAATTCCGAAAACAGTGAAACAACTAAAAGGTTTCCTAGGGTTGCTAGGGTACTATAGGAAATTCATAAAAGATCTTTCGAAAATAGAAAAACCATTAACTCAATGTTTAAAGAAAGGTGAAAAAATAGACATTACCAATCCGGATTACCTCAAAAGTTTTGAACTATGTAGACAAATCCTAATGAATGAACCAATTCTTCAATACCCTGATTGGAAAAAGAAATTTACACTAACCACGGATGCATCAGGAGTAAGCCTGGGAGCAATTCTATCACAAGAAAAAGAAGGAAAACAACTTCCCATTGCCTATGCAAGTAGAACGCTAAATGAATCTGAACGTAGACTATCAACAATAGAAAGGGAATTGCTAGGAGTATACTGGGGCACTAAGTATTTTAGAAGTTATCTTTATGGCAGAAAATTCGACATAAAAACTGACCACAAACCCTTACAATGGCTCTATTCGCTTAAAGAGCCTAGTTCGAAATTATTCAGATGGAAATGTAAATTGGATGAATTTGATTTTGAAATAAAATATAAAAAGGGTAAAGAAATCTCCCATGTAGATGCACTTTCCAGGATAGAACTAAACATGTCAGATGAAGGAAAAACCCCAACTGTAGAGGAGATTCAGATTCCGAAAACATCAGAACCGCTTAACTTCTGTACGAACCAAATATTAATCAAATCAATTAAATTAAATACAGAATTGCGAGTTAGAGTCACAAAATTACATCAGTCAAGGAATAGAATGATAATCAGATTTGGAAAAGAAAATTTGGAAGAACAAATAATTTCAGTAGTTAAAGAATACCTAGTACCGCAGAAAAATTACGGCATTTTCCTAGAAGAAGACATAGAGGAAATGTTGACTAGCACGATAAAGAAAAACTTTAAACATTCAGAACTAAATCTAAAAATCCATAGCGTTCTCTTAAAGGATGTAGAAGGAGAGGAGGAAAAGAAAAAACTAATAGAAGAATATCACACAGGCATGACCAACCATAGGGGAATTAATGAAACCTATGAACACCTAAAAAGAGAATTTTATTGGCCTAAAATGAAAACGGAAATTACCCAACAATTAAACGAATGTGAAGTTTGCCTTCAATGCAAATACGATCGTAAACCGCTCAAACCTAAACTAAACGTTACCATAACACCAAGCAGGCCTTTTGAAATACTCCATATAGACAAACTCACTATAGAGGGACACAAATTTCTAACCATCATAGATAAGTTCTCCAGATATGCGCAAGCATACCCAGTTAAATCATCTACAGCCCTGGAAACTTGTGAGACGCTTCTGATATTTTTCGCTCATCATGGAACTCCAAAACAGATAGTGGTAGACAATGGAGCTGATTTCAGTAATATGTTAATGAAGGAATTGTTGTCTAGACATAAAATAGAGTTACATTTCACATGTACTCAAAACCCGTCATCCAATTCACCTATTGAAAGACTACATTCAACAATCATCGAACATATAAGAATACTCAACACCGATAAGGAAATACAATCCTCTGTTCTTGAAATGATGAGATATGCTATAATAGCGTACAACAATAGCGTTCATTCAGCCACTAAATTATCTCCCTTTGAAATTATCAATGGCCATATAGGAAATGACTCACTGATTTCATTAAACTTGGAAGAAAAGGTCATGAACGATTACGTTCTGAATCACCAAAAAAGAATTGAGATTCTCTATAAAGCACTACAGGATGCAGATAGCAAGGGCAAGGAAATGGTCATAAGTAAGATAAACAAAGATAGGGAGGAATTGCCAGATATACCGGAAACTGCTTTTATCAAGACAACGCAAATTCAAGGTAAACCTAAACCTCGTTATAAAAAGGAAACAATAGAGCAGATAGATAACAAATTAAAAACATTACAGATAAAACCACGGCACCATAATACAAAAGCAAAAATACACGCTAGTAATGTAAAGAGACCTAGGAAGAGATCTGGTAATAAATTAAAGGAGGAATTATCGGAATCCCGAGACAAGAGGGAACTGATAGAGCCCAAAACGATTAAGAAATTTGGAATAAACGTAGACCAAACAGACTTGGAAACATTAAAAGAGAAACAGTGGTTAGGAGACAACATAATCAATTTCTACATGGAAATGATAAATGAACGAAGCAGGAATAATCCTGTACTCCCTAAAGTCCACGCTTTGAACACCTTCTTTTACATAACGCTAACTAATAGTTTGGAGAGAGCAAAAAGATTCCTGAAAAGAATAGAAATCAATCAAAAGGATATACTAATGATTCCAATACACAAAGATTCCCACTGGAGACTGGTAGCAGTAGACTTAAAGAATAAAACGATAACTTACTACGACTCCTTGAAGTACAAAGACGGTGAACAAATAACCTCAAAAATAAAAGAATTTATGGATTCACTTAATGAAAATTCTCAAACAAAGGTGGAATGGAAGATTGTCCTAAATCCAACCATACCATTACAAATAGGCGGAGATGATTGTGGTGTTTTCCTCATTAAATATGCGGAAGACCTATCATTAGGCAAAGAATTCGCATTCACCCAGGAAAATATAGCTCAAATCAGGAAGGAAATAGGGTCCAATATAGCCTACGGTTATTTACCTGTTACAGGTTAGTGGGGGCCATCACCATTAACAATGCCGAGGTAAACCGAGGAATATTACCGATCACAATAGGACTAGCAAAACTGGAAGAAAGAAGACATCTCCTGGTACACTACTATAAACTAGATGCTCTCTACAATCAAACCGACCATATTGAAATTACGTATGAAAAATATTCCCAAAACATAAAAAGATACCCTGAATTATTAATGAAATTAGATGAATATTTAATAACAGCAAACTATACCATAGACATCATAAAAGAAAAAGTCCAGAACCTGAAGTTACATGAAAGTCATGGTAAACGCAACAGGAGAGGATTAATAGATGGATTAGGAACCGTAATAAAATCAATCACTGGGAACTTAGACAACAATGATGCTGACAGATACGAAAAAATGTTCAGAAAAATCAAGGACAACGAATTGACATTGAAAGAGAAAATACAAAATCAATTCTCTGTATCAACCCAATTGATAAAAGACTTTAATCAAACCATTGACACCCTGAATTATAATAATAAGGAATTGACAGAGAAAATAGAAAAAATGAATCAATATCTCAATCCTAAGGATAAACATGCTAGAGCATTAAAAGAAATGATCAATCACTTCCAAATAACCCTAAATCTGCTCCTAAGGACTGTGGAGGAAATAGAGCATTCTCTAACTTTCTGTAAGTTAGGTATCTTACATCCTTCCATCATTAGTACCTCTGAGTTGATGAAAGAAATGAACAAAATCATGAAAATGTATTTCCCCAATTATGTTGATGATGTGGACCTACTCCAAAATGTTTTGGAATTCGAAGCAATCACTAAGATAGGATGTCAGATAATAAATAAGGAAATAGTGTACTACTTAGATATTCCTATATTTGGAAGAACTAAATATCCTATGATTCATCTTAAATCCATACCATATGAATATAACGCATCAATGTTAATCTTATTGCCTAAGTTTAAGTATGTCATTGACAAAGAAGGAGTTATACTACCCTTAAAGGATAATTGTGTAAAATTTAATCACTATTTATGTAATTTAGAATCAATCTCTAAGGAAGAGGCCTTATGCGAAACCGAACTTCTTATTAATAAAAACACGACGTGCTGCCACTACGCAAAAATCAAAATATCGGAAAATACTATTGAACCAATTTCAGATAGTAACCTTCTGCTATCAATGTTTATAACATCTGAAGAGATAGAAATAAGAAAGGAAGGTCAAACGGAATTTAAATCCTTACTGGGAATAAATATAATCAATCCAGAACAAGACGAGATTTGGTTTAGAAAACAAAAAATTGGCACTGTCAGCAAAAGTGAAGGAACAATAAAAATCTTAAACATTCCCCATATGGAAATACCCAATAATCAAGAATTGAATGTAACACTATCCTTGAAAACATATGAGTATGTAAATTTAAAAGACATAGAACACATAAGGCCTACTCCCAAAATGTATGATGATCAGTTAAAAACTCATCTACACATGTTAGGAATCTCTAGTATTCCATTAGTCTTTGTAATCCTAGCAATAGTTGCTGTATCATATTATATACTTAAAAGGATTAATGTAATTAAAAAGGAGTCCACAGGGATAGATCAACCCAATGTATCTATGACAGTAAATATCCCTCCAAATACACTGAAACCAGTGGATTTGTCAGTCTTGGATGGGAAGAGTTAAGAGTGTATAAACCCTCCTGTCACAGATAAAGAATAGCTACCTCAACAAACCATATCGTGGGAACGGATATGCGTCAGCATAATACGACTCCCACACGTTGCGATTAGTCTGCGAACTAACAGGATGAGGAAGATTATATAAGGTCCTGCGAGACCTAACTCATTGTCTTTTGCTCTTGGTTGTTGGTAGCACCAACACCTCTCTGTAACTCCTGTATTTCTTGTGTAAATAAAAAGTCGTTTTTTAAAAAAGCTTTTCGTCTCCACGAAAACTTAATTTACATCTATACATAGGGGCTTATTTTACAAAATTAGTCTTCCTAACACTAGTTCCTTCTATGCTCCGTTACCTCCCAGAAGGCTTTAGAATCATCCACTTTCATCTTCTTGCTGCTCTCTCTGTCCTCGAACTAAATAGTTGAATAAACACCAATGACTACAGGTGTGTTGGTCATGGTGTGGCAGCAACGTGCCACCTACTCTTGTGGAGATGCCACACCGTTTGCTATACAAAATAATACTGTACAGCTGGTGCAGGCTTCCCTATCTCACTTTCCCTCACTACACGATCCCTAGATTGCTATTGTGACTACCAAATAAAAAAACAGGAGGATAAGAACCATCCCAGAACCGATAACGATGTCACACTATTCCATCCTGGTGGGTACTGTCACTGGATCGTTATTATCTCCGCCCATCAGACTGAAACTGTTACTAGACGTCAGCTTTGTGGGATTAGACAGCTCAAATGTAACCAACTGAGAATAAACTGGCCCGTATTCCACTGTAAATCAGGGACCAAGGACGGAAGACCTGGAACGTCGTTAGATCTACCATTTTCTCCTACTAAATGGTGAAATGAGCAAACAATTCCAGCCTTACACGTTACATTTTCCGTTCAAATCTCTTCTTGATCAGGAAACGTAAAGTGGTTCACTCCTTTCAGTTGCACCAGATCTTCATGTCAATTTAAACTCGAATTAAAGGTTTTTCCCCACCAACTTTCTTCTTGGTACGTGGAAAATGGATAGCATCGTGAACTGCTCAACATACCTGCCCAGCACTTCAACCAATCAACACCATCAGTACGCCGCTTTCCGTTCCTGGATCCTGCTTGAAACACATACCAATCTAGTTCCTCACAAAACAATATCAAAACTAAATATTTGGGATAATTAAAATGAAACGATCATGCCTTTTGAACCAGGAACCACTGCATGTAACGTTGGCAGTAAAATACTGCTCCCAGAGGTACAATCGAACCCAATTATTTATTCGCTTTGCATCAAAGCTCTGGATTCCAATATTCATTCAGAAATTGGGAAAAGAACTCCCACAGATCTCAAGGACTTGTACAAATGCATAGACTGTAGACCTCCGAAAGAACAACACCAACCACCCCCACCAAACTAGCAGCACATTATATTGCTGCAACCACTGTGTTTTAGCAACATGACGACAACGCCCACCACAAAATCTGGAGAACCAACCGAGGCCCTGGAGGCCCTCACTATTGAGGACTCGCCGCCTCTACCGGCACCGCTAACTTGGGAGAAAACCACCAGGCAGATGAGTCACGGACCACCTCTAACGAAGTGAAGCTGTACAGCAGTACAGCAGTATCATCTGATAAAATTGATAATATTCCACTTTCTTAGACAACTTACTCATGAAGGCAGATGAGACCTTGGCTGATACGTTACCGGAACTGGATTCCACTGAAAACAATTTCTCGACTTTTCCATTTCCAACCAACGAATACGACATCGCTGTATTCGGTCCGTCATCTTCATCAAGAGCTTCAACCTGTTGTGAATGAGACAATAGTGACAATGACATGGCATAATAATGTCAATAGACCATACATTAAATGCACTACATGCACATACATTAACATCATTCAGAGCACCCTTTTCAGCTCACATATCTACTATACGCGATATTTCCGGTGTCCAGTACAGCCTATTTTCGACTTCACTCAAAGGGACCAGATGTTTTCTCGACTATATAGGATATTCCATTATAACCGATTTCCAATGTACGTAGAAAAATTTTAGACAAACAAGAATTTGACAAACAGCCCTTGACTGACAAAACTTTCTTGTAGTTAGTATTAATAAAATGCCAGAAGTAGTTAGTCTGGCATTTTATTAATAGCTTCAATCCTTATAGGATCTACGACTATTCCATCCTCAGACATTATGTTGCCCAAGATCTTGATTTTTTGTTCGCACAATTCTTTTTTTCATTAAATGTTATATTAGGTTAGGTGAAGAGGGAATAGGCGGGAAGGATGTTTTCATTGACGTCACCAGGTCAGTTACATTCAAACACAGGACTGACAATTATAACTGAGTTTTTTTAATGAGACATTCTATCAACAGATCGCACCACTAGGCTAATTTATATTTCAAAAAATCTCCCGCAGTTCTTGGACGATTTTAAATTTGAAAACGTCAATGAGCTCTCCAAAAAATAACAACACCACCTTCTGCCTGATCGTCAGTTTCCAGGATTTCTGAATTCGCCACTTACCTTCAACTTCACATTATGATGTTAGCTATTGGCTGGGTTGGATTTAAAAAATACAGGCCCTTAGGCTACACCTGTGGTGCGGGCCTGGGCTCGACCGGGGACCCTCCCCCCGAGAAAATTAGAAAAATTAGGTGCAAAATGGTGATTTGTATGGGAATCTGTTAAGGGAGTCTGGTATCAAGTATGGACGTACAACGTTCCAATAATACAACAATAATGAAACATAACCAGTGACATTATTTTGTAATTTTAGTTGTGGTACTATGCGTGCGGCTATGTCGCCTATGTTTAAATCCGGGCCTAGCTATTGGTCCAATTAACAGAACCAAAAGTTCCAGTCATGTAGCATGATCGTATGAACAAATTTTGAAGCAGTAAGTAGGTATTCGTACGAATAAGTAAAACAGAAGTAGTTTAACGCGAATTAAAATTTGGGTTGGAAGGAAAAATACCATTTTTTCCCGTTTTTCTATTTGGGGGGTTTTAGGAGGTTTGGTCTGAAAGAAAGAACGTTTTCCAAGCTTTCGGATTTATTTGCGCTGAGAAATCAAAATAAACCTGACGAGTGGACTGAAAGAAGTAGAGACTGGGACGAGGAGGAAATACCTACCAACCCCTGAAGATGGCTTAATAAAGCCGAAAGCTTGGAAACAACGTCCCTTCTTTCATACCGAACCTCCTACAACCCGCCAAATAAAAAAACGCTCAATAAGCCAATGAGGAAATGCACGAAACAATAACAAACTATTTTTTCCCCAAAAATAGTGTTAGATTTGAAAATAAATAAATTGACCCCTTTGAGAGAAAAATATAGGACAAGTAAACGCCTAAAGTCAATTTATGTATTTTCTCAACTTCAGAGGGTCCACTGGAACAAACGGTGATATAGAATCTTCATATTTCCGGAGGAACACCTAGAAAAATTTGGTGTCATTCATATTCAATAACATTGGACGATCAATCAAACTAGGTATCACTGACCTGGAGAAAGGTAGAATTTGGAGAGGTTCCAGCAAAGACTGTGGCAAAATATTTGGGAACTATAAATTTTGGGCTGTTGTCGTTAACGTCGACTACTGTGACTAAAACCGACGTCAGACCAGTTCTTCTTCCAGGGTCGGTCACTAGGACAAGAAATTCGTGGTAGGCGTCAGTTTCTCTGTCCAAAGGTACCACTGTAGTTATCTCTCCTGTAATATGTGCATTATTTTATAGCTTCAGTAGTACAGAAACCTATCGATAACCCCTAAGGAACTCATAATTTCACCTCTTTATGAGGCACGTATGAAATCTAATGGAAGAACAAAACAATATTTCATGCACCGAATGTGTTGTTTCGAGTAATCAGGATCGATTCACACGAATCAGGAGTTCTGTATCTTTGAGTTTTCTGAAGACAATGGAGAAATTCTTATGACACCAACGATCTTGTCAAAATTTGAAATAGAATCAAATTGGAGTTTCAGCTCACCGGTGTTTGGGTTAATTTTAAATGTACTCCGTGCGGCTTCCGATGGAATGGAGTATCTCAGACGTCCTCCTTGGCCAATGTCACTGTCAGAGGCACGAAGCGTCACTAAGTGAGCTCCTTTCGGGGTATTTTCCTTTATTGTAACCTCATAAGCGTAATTTTCGAATTTCGGACTCATTTCATTAGCTTTCTCTGTTCGGACAAATATTGAAGAGGCCGTCGTGTAAACGCCATCCGTCACAGAAAAATTGACTTTCATGTCATTCCACGACATGCTGCCTGGGTTTGAAATAGTCAGCATTCCTATGAAATGAGAATATGATTAATTTATGAGAACTGTAAAGTATATTTCATGATATTTTAAGTAGGTATCCTCCCTTTGAAAGGACATGATAAACACAGATAGAGACTCAGAGGACTTCCGTATTATACATATACTTTCCATAATCTAAATATCATGGGCTAACTTCATACCCCTACGTGGCTTTCCCTTTTCCATAATTGTTTGGTTTAATGTTTTACATAATGAGTTGTTTTGATCTAACGTTGATGTGGTGCTTGGAGGCTATCCCCACAACAGGGTTTGGTTTGGTTTGGGGGTTGCACCAGTTGCGCGCAAATCAGGATGAAATGGGATTACAAGGTTGACCCAGTCGAGCACGGAACCGAGAGCCAATTGCGCGCGAACGCCCTCGTATAAACACAACTCGAGCTGATATCAATATCGGATCAAAGTTCGGTACTCGTTTTTTTTACGATATCATGCAGATTGAAATTGGTATCTTGTCAAGTTTTCAAATTCTAAATTTCATACACTTTTCCACTAGTGTGGTTGTGTGTGATTTTCATAACTTTTTGCTCCAAGCAGAGTCGGATAGCAGACACGTCTTTTGGCGAATTTTCGGAGAAAAAGAAGTTTTGTTCTCGGTCCAAAATTTTTAAAAGTCTAATTTCCAAAAAATTATACTTAAGGGGGGTTTGGGGAGTTTTACGTACCAGTTGCTCATAGTAATTATGAAAAATGAGCAAAAATGTGGTATTGATTGTTCATACTAATTGAAATCATCTCTACATTTTGAGGCACAGAACGTCGAAACCACTGACGAATATTATCGAGATTTTAATATCAATTTTACACTACAGCAGGGAAATTGAAATGGTCTCTTCAACCTGACAACGAATCAGTAAAAGCCAAGATCAGTGTAATTACCATTTTCCTTGTCCAAATTGAAGATGTTGTCGTGGGAAAGCAGGGAGTAGGAGAGTTTGACGTTTTTCACAGAATGAAAAGAGCGGACGAGAGAAACGAATTGGCCTCTTGTTGCTTGCATTCCGTACACTAATCCAGTGACAGGTTCAGATACTACAGGCCCTGTGTCAACCACGTCCACAACTGTAAACAATCAAAATTAATGTGACTCCATGTGCCTATTAGAGTGAGTTTAAATCGTGCGTGGCCTAAATCAGAGATAATACAAATAGTCAGCCAATTATATACTCACAGAGGCGCCTGGAGCTTTAGATGTTCAGTTTGGCACAAAAACATCAAAATTTTGAAAAATCAAATAAATCAATGACATTAAATTTTCTCCCACGTTTTGACCATCGTGAGCAAAATTTGGTACGCACCCAAAGAGCCAAATTCAATGTTCTAGCTTCTTAGGATACCTAGTTCAGCACGTGTGTGTGTATCTAATCCTTGAGACATTGAAAGAAAAATTGGTTGTAATGCGCTGAAATTCTGAGGGTTGGTGATGTGCAAGTTAGTGTGTAGATGGTCCCAAAAATATGAAATTCGCCTAATTCTGACTGTAAATGTTGATCGTCCAAGTGCTAATGACCATCATTAATTGATGGTCAATTATTGCACAAATGTAATCTAATTAATTCAGCGACTAATAAAATGTTGAATGTTCATAAATTTTCATGCAGCTATTTACAATATTACTGCATATGAATAGGTACTTCATCTGTTCGATTGTATGTCTTTGACAACTGTAAATGTACATACAAGGTGTTTTAACTTGAATCCGAAGGACTTCAGAGATCAATTCTACAACAGAAAGTGTCTCGTAGACCTTTTGTTTTAATCCACTCTAAATGCCACTTTTTCCACATTCAAGATTTTTACGTGGTTTCGACCTTAAGTCATTAAAATGGCGATAAGTTCAGTCAAATAAATGCAGATGTAATTACATCGTTGGAAAGCGGGTTTAATGCGTGTCAAACGAGACCAAAGTGCAAAATTTTAGATTTTCCTAAAACTTGAAGTTCTTCTATCGGTCGTCTCCCCTCTAGTAATTTTTCTTTCGGTGGATTATCTATGGGAAAAACTTGCTTCAGATTTCACCTTTCCGAAGGTGTACTCAAAATAAATTAGCAACTGAGTGTAAGGGAGAAAAATGTTTCAATGCAGAAAACAGGAGATTTTCAGCAACATCTGTGTTTGCCATTAAGATAGCATTTGGTTTGGATAGGCTTGGCATGGTTGATAACATTAAATTTTCCACAATCGACTGATGGGTTTTCATTCCAAAGACATTTGAAGAGTCAAATTATGGCAGATAATTATTTTTTTAAATAATTAAACCCGCTCAAAAGATGTTGATTGCACCAGGGAGATGGGAAATTTAACGCTCTTTTCAACGGTATAATTACATCTGAATTTATTTGATGGATTAAGGAAGTTATGGCCATTTTAATATTTAAGGTTGAAACCACGAAAAAAAATCGTGAAATCTTAAAAGTGGAAATAGGGGATTGAAACAAAAAGTCTACGAGACACTTTTTGTGGCAAATTAGTTGTAGAATTGATCCCTGAAGTCCTCTGGATATATGTTGAGACACCATACCGAATTATTATGATCAGATAGTAGTTTACATGAGAGCCTTGTCTCAGGAGGTGATGCGCCCTCGCCAACGGCGCACCAAAGGTATTTAGAACGCTCTAAACGATCGGAAAGTTGGAAAGATTTGAAATAGAAACAGTACCGATTCCCGAAATATATATATGATTAAAGTTGAAGAGTTGATTGTGCGATAATTACTGTGGATCCAAAGTTTGGTATGTGAAGACTTGGAGGGAGTTCCTGTGTCGAAGGCTCTGATCCACAAGGAATAGAATGGTTTAGTTTCATAGTCCAGCGCTTTTTTAAGGAAAACCTCTCCAGTCCCTGATCTCACGTAGAACCAGGAGTGCGAATGGCTCATTTCCGTGTCTATAGCATACCGAACGACACCGTTGAGACCTGAAAGTTGACCAAAATAAAATTAAATAGAATCAGATCTGTTTGTTTGAGGCTGCCGAGATCTAAAAAGGTAACCAAGCAACATCAGCTTACTCATGTCTCTATCAATAGCATGAACTTGACCCACAAATCCTCCGATATTGAGAGTTTCAGGGACAGACACATTGTAAATGTCCTGAGTAAACTCCGGAGCGTTGTCGTTCACGTCTTGAATCAAAATTTCGACCACGGTGTCTGAAAATTTGCCTGTGACAGCATCTGTGGCTCGGATTTTCAGAGTGTAGGTGTCTGTCGACTCGTAGTCAAGAGCGCTCTTCACTCTTATTACACCTGGAAGAAAACATGATCAGAATGGAAGACACACTATTTGAAGGGTGACAGATAGTAAATTGAGAGTTATATTTAGGTTTGTGTAGATGAATATAGTTAACTAATAACTGGGCTTCACCTGCTGAGTTCAGAACAAGTTTAAAAGCTAAAGTTTCCAGCGGTATGATGTTTTGTTCACACGGTTGAGTCACTGTACTTCCCACCAAAACCTAGGTCTATTTGACTGGAGAGTGAAGGGAGCAGTGGCAGTGTGATACTCTCTCTGATACCACCATATGAAGGGTACAGGGGAAGAAGGCGCATTGTCAGTGGAAAACTGTTATTTCTAAGGGGGTTGGAGGCCTGAAGACAGGCCCGAACCACCAACGCGGAGTAACAAGGGGATTTAACTACAGGTGTTTTCGCTGATTTAAAACGGCTGACAAAGGAAGCCCGACAGGAATTACTGCAATACGGCCTACCTGATGCTGTGCTGTTCACCACGTTGAGCGTAGGATGGTGAATGCGAGGAGATCTCGGGACGTTAACGAGGGCTGAAACTCGCGTGATATCCGCCAACTTGGGGGATGGAAGGGACCCTGAAAGATTGATCTTTCAATATGGGGACCTGCAGGCAACCCTTATTGGGGAAATGATAGAAATAATTGGCGATACTGGCCAGAAAATAGGGAAAATGGGTAGTTAAACTGGACGTACCGGCTAGAAAAGGGGACTGGCCCAACGCGGTTTCTTCCACTAGAGGGCGCTTCATTAGCTGGTCCAATTACGGACAAGGTACACCGATTACAAATAAAACATACCGAGCCACCATCACCACATGACAACATACAGCTGCGCCTCCTTCACTTACCGGGTAATTAAGGTAAATGGTATATTATAGGGGATATGATAAGTGATATATTATAGGGAAAAAAGGAGAATACGACGAAATTTTTCCCAAACAGTCAGTCAGAGGAAAGTTTTGGGAAATCAGCTTTTTCGTTCAATGTTGTCGATAGAACACAATAATCAGTGTTATTTTATCCTTAGTTTTTTACACAATTAATCTTAAGCTATCTGGCTTTAATGCAATTACCTTGTAATATTTACCTACCTACTCCAAAATTTCAGAAAAGTCTTATTTTCTTTGGGGATATAAGGTGAATGTCAATGATGAAAAATTTGACTTGTTCAATTAAACTTTTTTATTTGGAACATAATACTGCAATAAATCAGTAATTACTGATTTATTGCAGTATTATGTTCCAAATAAAAATGTTTAATTTAACAAGTCAAAATACAAAAATTAATACTAAAATGATTCATCAAAAAACAAAAATAGACTACTCAGGTATGGACACGCTGACGAAATGTCCCTTACTAAATTTAGGGGGATTAAGTTCCGTGCGCTAATTTGGGGCGGGAGAACAATGATACAGTTGGTGAATTCGAATAATATGTGCGGGCTTACCGAACTGACGGTCTGGACGATCATTCCCGGCCGGGAAATGCTGGCAAGCGTCGAACACAGATCCGATATTCGCCAAAAGAATGTGTAGGGACGTAATCGGGGGGGTAGTGAAACTAGAAGAAACACTTCACAGTTTGATTTTAACTTGATTTTTGGGAAATATTGAATTTGCGGGGGAACGGGGGTCTGAACTCATTCAGCGCGGGTAGGACACAGCGGTAAAAAAGAAGAGGGGGATCTAATGGGGCCCCCAGCGGTAGAGCGCAGCACTTACGCGCCAATACGGCGTAAACACCGCCCACCCAAAATAAATATTTTGACTGTACAAAAAAAAAAAAAAAAAAAAATACCTTGCTCGGTAAACGGCTATTGAGGTTCTCTAAAAACCTCGCTCCTCAGGTTTCGAGCAGTGAAAAAGCTACCAACCGACTACAACACTCTACCAGGAATGGAAATGTACATCTGATGTCTGAGGTTGCAGATCTGATAGGTGGAATGGATTCGGTGAAAGTGGAGTTGGACCATAACCCTGTCAGAGTTGAGGCTGGCCAAGGTACAGTGTTAGAATCCAATTCAGTGTCGAGTTCTACCGGTACCCCAGTGTGTGCCCCGATAAAGGTGGAGGTGCCCGAAACGCCACCCGATTCGTCAAAGGTGATTTTATTTGAGACTTCTCCAGACGATGCTTCGACCGACGAGAGCGTCGCTTCGCTTAAGGTCGAAACGCCCTCCATGTGCCTTCTCGATCCGGGTGTAGACTCGAACCTCGCGCAATGCCCTTCGACAGCTGTCAATGTTGATGCAAAGAAACCGTGTACGTTCGACGCCGAACTGCCTCAGCCGGCTGCTCTCCCCCCAGAACTGGCAACTGGAAAAGAAGCTCCCGAAGGGAGTCACACCAATCCCAGCATCCCCGCTGATGAAAACAGCTCAGAAGAAACACCGAAAGTACTGAATTCTCGTCCAACTCGAAAACGACCTCATGCGGCCACAGTGGACGTTGTGGTGAAGGGGAAAGACTTATCATCTGAAGTTCAGACCTTTATCAATGATCTTGGAGGCAGCACCGAACCGACGGCTCCCAACTCGCCGGCTCCCGCCAAAAAGAAAAGGATTTCGTTTAAAGAGCAAATCGAATTTTGGAATCCCATCCTCCGGGAAAGGGCTTGGCTGGGCATCACGGAAGAGTCCCCCAAAGTCCGGGAGGTTCCGTTACTGAAGGTTTCGCCGTCGCGAAAAGACAAGAAAAAATCGAAAAGGAAGAAGAAAGGTTCAAAATCAACGAAGAAAACTGGCAGAATATTACAAAAGCAGGGAACTCCGATGTCCGACTCACCATTCGGAAGCCCAAAAAATCTCAGTAGCACTACCAATACTGAAGCCACATCCAGCAATGGTCTCTGCACACCTCCTCCTCTGAAACTCCGGCCCGTTCTTAAGCCCTCGCCATCACCGCTGGTAGCAACTCCAGTGGAAGAACTGAACGTCAAAGGGCGTTGTGGAAGAATGCCAGCCAACAGCAAAGAGCTGTTCCAAAAATTTGGCCCTAAGTTCACGTACAAAAGCTGCTTGAAGGTCGACGGGCGTTATCATTGTCCTGACAACGATTGTCGTAATAACAACGACAAAGGTTTTGCCACAGACAAGGGCTTGCGCCACCACATCAGACAACACCATATCCAAGCTCCGGTTTATGAATGCAACCGGTGTGCCAAATCCTTCGTCGCACTATCAAAATTAAAGGAAGGAATTTACGGCTGCTCTCCCTCTGAAACTGGCAACTGGAAAAGAAGCTCCCGAAGGGAGTCACACCAATCCCAGGATCCCCGCTGATGAAAACAGCTCAGAAGAAACACCGAAAGTACTGAATTCTCGTCCAACTCGAAAACGACCTCATGGGGCCACAGTGGACACTGTGGTGAAGGGGAAAGACTTATCATCTGAAGTTCAGACCTTTATAAATTATCTTGGAGGCAGCACCGAACCGACGCCTCCCGACTCGCTGGCTCCCGCCAAAAAGAACTGGTTTTCAGTAGGAACATATTTAATTTGTAGTTTGTTTTCATCTACTTTTTCTTTGATGAAGAAATATTTAACCTCAATATGCTTGCTTTTCCTACGTAAAATCCCATTTTTTATTAACTTGATCGAACTTTGGTTGTCAATATTTAAATTAACATCAATGTGAGAACCGGTTATGGCTCCGGACAAAAAGAAAAGGATTTCGTTTAAAGAGCAAATCGAATTTTGGAATGCCATTCTCCGGGAAAGGGCTTGGCTGGGCATCACGGAAGATTTATTTTATTTATTTATTTTTTTATTTTATTTATTTATTGGCAGATAATTTGGCACACCCGTTGCATTCATAAACCGGAGCTTGGATATGGTGCTGTCTGATGTGGTGGCGCAAGCCCTTGTCTGTGGCAAAACCTTTGTCGTTGTTATTACGACAATCGTTGTCAGGACAATGATAACGCCCGTCGACCTTCAAGCAGCTTTTGTACTTGAACTTAGGGCCGAATTTTTGGAACAGCTCTTTGCGGTTGGCTGGCATTCTTCCACAACGCCCTTTGACGTTCAGTTCTTCCACTGGAGTTGCTACCAGCGGTGATGGCGAGGGCTTAAGAACGGGTCGGAGTTTCAGAGGTGGAGGTGTGCAGAGACTATTGCTGGATGTGGCTTCAGTATTGGTAGTGCTACTGAGATTTTTTGGGCTCCCGAATCGTGAGTCAGACATCGGAGTTCCCTGCTTTTGTAATATTCTGCCAG